>JAWWEV010000095.1:31446861-31459332 GCA_035583235.1 Hafferia zeledoni
CCAGTTTCAGTCCCTTCCCCCTTCAAACCTAGTTTAAAGCCCTCCTAACCAACCCTGCCAACTTATGGGCTACAGTTATTTCGCCCTTCCTAGATAGATGAAGCCCATCTATTTCCAAGGAAGATAGTTGCTAGTTCAGTTCTTTAAGATGCAGGATGGGGAAAACAGCCCAGAGAATATATATTTAGCCTATTTTTTTTTTTCAAAAATGGTTTTCTAAAGTATGTGGTTCCCTCTCCAAACTGAGGAACTAAGATCCTAGTTCTATTGTTACATCATCTGAGGCACTAAATAGAGGCCTGTCCTTTTCCAGATTAATTTCTTGTCATGGCTTCTGTGACTCAAGTATCAACTGAAAGTTTCATTCAAATTATGTTTTCTTTCTTGATTACTATATGATTTCATTATTAAAAGATTTCATAAGTTAAATCTCAGAATAGCAGAGCTATTCTGCTTGTATTAGATGTTCAGGACAATTTGTCTCTTTCCAGAGAAATACCGTATTAGTTCAAATTGTACATAAGCTGTTTAAATTTAAAATGCCCTGGAGTATGCCTGTGATTTTGTCCACAATGCTAAATTGCAGATAGATTCAAATTTTTCTTCACATATTGCAAACATGTTGATGTCTGATATATAAAATGACACAGTGGGTCTTGGAAGCAATGTTAGCAACCTTAGCTGGTGTACAAATTGGCATGGTGTGCTAGTTTAAAGGTAAATCGGCAGGAGAAGTGAAGCCAACACAAAAGAAATTATAAGTTAGAGTTACAATTTAATAAAAATATTACAAAGACAAAGATAAATTGGGTTTGACCCACAAAACCCAGAAGTGTAACCCAGCACCCTAGGGCACAAACAGAATGGTGTTCATTAACTCCTGTGCTGAGCCCCACGTGGTTCCCCTGAGTCCAAAGTAAAAGGAAGGGAAAAACCTGTGTGTGCAGAAAACAGTCGCAGTCTGGTCAAGCGTGGTTGCCGCAGTCCTGTCGAGGTTCTCGTCCTCCTCTGGGTCTGGCAAGTGGTTTCAGAAATCTCCAAACCCCAAGATTATATACCCTCAGGTTCAGGTGGGAACACCCAGTTGATCTGACTCTGTGAGTCATGGGATATTTTTGGAATCGTTGATGGCCCATAAGCGGACATGCACCCTCAGGCTGGATGTGGAGGTGCTAACAACTCCCTGGAGGGGAGTTATCACAGCTCCTATCTCACAGGCCTCTTTATCAGCCAGCTTACAGCCTGAGGGGTCAGGTGTGCCCTGGGCAGCTGCTGCAAATGTTCCATTGTTACCAGTTCATGAGAAATTACATAGAAGGTGGAGAATACACAGCTTTGTTCACACCCACACAGTAATAAACTGGTCCTGGCTGCTGAATGAGGACACATGGTTTCATTGATTTCACCTGAGTGGCATCAGTGGAAAAATGTTTTGATGAATAGGACCTTTTGCTTCATTCATCATTATCTGTAAAAAAAAAGTGAGTTTTAGCAGGTTAAAATTTCTCCAAAGACACTTTCTGACAGATCTGTATTATTAAGTGGAGTTCTGAGCACATTTAGCAATTTTAGTGTCCTGATATATTTTAAAGAACACCAGAATATATATGTTCATCCTTAAGTTTATTTATATTATTATGCTACTCTTTGTACTCCTTGTAGGTAATTTTGATCTTGATTTTGGATGTCCACCTGTATACAAACCAAAAAAAGAAATCAAAAGTGTAAGAAAACTGTCTGACTTACAATTATTTTTTCTGATCCATACAGATAATAGCAAATCACCATATGCAATCTATTTCCTTTGCATCTGGAGGTGATCCGGTAAGCATTTCTTTAAAGCTTTCCCCTACATTGATTTTGTTTTATGAGGCCTGAAGAACAGAACTTACTGCATAGCCTACTGAAAGAAAAAAATATAACCACATAGCTCCTGTTTCTTGTTTCAGAAATTCATCTTGATTGTTGCCATCAAACTCTTTTTGAAGGGAATGACTGACAAACATTCATAGATCCTCCTCTTTGACTTCAACAAAAAGTATCAAAGGACGGAGAGCATTTTTATAGTAACTGATAAGCAGGGCTTTGTTTCTCAGAGAAATGTAGTATAGTCATATGGGATTGTATGAATTTTTATCCTGACTGTTTTTATTTAGTACATTTTACAGTAATAGACTATGTTGCAGTTATATTTATAGTAATGAATGCACTTATTTTTCCTGTCATCTTTAAGTGTGCATTGAGAAGACTACTAAATACTCTCTTCAGATATATTTGCTACACTCATGCAGCTTGAAGACAGGTTTTCAGGAAAAGCACAGATCTTTCTATCTTGTTATGCAATTCAGCTTTCAATTTTACACATTTGGTTCCTTTTGATCAAAGAGTAGATTCCTCCTTGTTGTGCTTTTCCTTATTTTTATAAGCTGTCTATTGAAAGGTCTATTAATAAATATGCTTAAAAAATATTTGTCCCTCAGGGAGCAGTGAGGGAATTATGGTATAGTAACATTGTTCAATTTTTACTTTAGAGTTTTGAAAACTTCTAAAACTAGATTAATTGAATGAGTGTCTTTTTCTCCATCATATGGTCATCCATCATTTATTAGTCATGTACTACAGGTAAGGCAATTTCTAGCCTGCCTTGTGAGTTAATTCTCTCAGTTTAGCTCTGTTAAGGTAAAGATCCTTGGCACTTCCTCTGTTCATTTAGCTATCCTCAGGAAACATAAAGACAATCTTCAGTCTTAGCATAGCTTTGCTGAATTCAGCACAGTTATAGAAAGGAAAAGGACACCATATCATAATAATTTGGAGAACAAAATATGGATCAACAGCAGCTTTGAAATACAACAGATTGCAATGTATGCTGTAAATGAACAATTCCTGAAGTGGGCAGAGGAGTGATTAGCACACTTCCCTGCCTCTGTAAGAAGATTCTCACTGCCCATCTGCCATCCCAAATGCTAAGTCCTGGAAACACCATTTCACACTGCCCACTGCTAGAGTGAGGAACAGCAGTAGAGATTGGATTTGGAGTAAACAAGCCCTTCCAAATGTTTTAGAGATATAAAAATCAAGCTACTGAATCGTGAGCTAAAAGAGAAATAAAATTGCTTGATACATGGGAGCCTACAAGATACAGTGAAACTGAAAGGCTGTTTTTCCTACTGCATGAATTCATTCTGGTGTGGGAGGGAAGAGGGTAGGTATGAGTATCTAATAATGCTCTACAAGGCTTATCTCAGTGGTCCAGTATGTAGCACAACTTTAAATCAAAAGCTTGTTCATAAAGCAGGTGGTTCCCCTGGATGCATGTAGAAGAAAAGATGTAAGGATATGGTTTAAGTCACAGCTCTATTTACTCATAAGAGGGCCATCTCGACATAACTTTTATCACCCCTTAATGATTTCCACTTGGTGGAGGACTGCTGCCACCAAACTCATCTCCCAACCACAGCTGGGCTCCAGTCCATAAGCTCATCTCCTTATAAGAAATTTAAACTAGTTAGAGAAAGGCCATAGTGAACTAGGAACCCAGATCTGCACCCATGTTTTTTCATTAAGTACTTACCTTATTTTGAATTTTGAAGTTTGGTTTATTAGGAGGTGAGACTTCTCTCCCTTCTCTATCCTATCCACCTTTTTTCTCTGGTTATCTGCCTCATACTCACGACAGTAATTAGCTTTACCACTTTCTACCCACTGCCTTACTGTTAATTATCTTACATTATTTAAAATATAACCACTGGAGAAGTGTTCCACAGTCTTGGAGACCAGCTTGAATACCTTTTTTTTTTTTTTTCAATATTCCTGATTGCAATGACCTTAAAAATTTCCCCACCAAATCCTTTTACGCACCATTTCAGAGCTAGCTTTAATTCCCTTCCAAGACTGTGTTCTGAATCTGCTTTAGCTTTCTCCAGCTCCTCCTTATGATACACTAAGCAATTTTCACCTGTAGTAGTTTCAGGTGGTTGTTTCCAGGCTGCTAGACAAGACACTGTTTTTGGAGATATCTGCTGAAATACCAGAGTGGAGGATATCGTAAAGTCTAATAAGACAGGTCTCTCAGAGGTCGCTGAAGGCAGTAGTTTTCCTGTTTGAGCCATATCTCCAAATTTTAACACCAAAATGCAATTTCTTTGAGGTGAAAATTATAGCTCATTCATACTTCTTTTCAGTCCTTAAATATCAAGGGCCACTTTGCTGCATTAGCCCATCCCTGTATAGTCTCTGGATGGGAATCTTCTAAATTAGCCACAGTGGAATGTGCCCACCTTAAGTCCTTAATGGTTTGTCATAGTCAACTTGAATCTGAGCTTTAGAGGAAATAAAAAGCAGGTGCTTCCAGACTGTCATGTCTACGCTGAGATAGATCTGTGATTTCCTTAGGCATAAATGTATCCATTAGCTATGCCTGAACTAGTAAATAAATTGTTCTGTGGCCCATTTTCTGGCTCTTCTGGCCCTGAAACTAAATAACACAGTGCAATTTGCATCCAGACATTCACTCTCTTTCCTCATAGTGGTCTTTAGGGATCAATGCCCAGGATATATTGGTCCCTCAGAGAATTTCAGAGCATGACATGAGAAAGCAGCACAAGGGAGAGTAGTAACAATAAAACAGTATGGACAATTGTGTAACAACTCTCAGGCCTTTATCTTGGCTCTGTTTGGTTACTATAGACACAGTCACTTTTCTTGTCCCCTTACTTGTTGATATGCATCCTTATTTCCACTTTAGTCATTGCTCAGACACAGTGTCACAAAATTACTGGACAAAACATTAGGGCCATTCTTCTCTGCTTTTTTATATTCCAGCCTCATTGCTGCTGTATCTGAGTGCCTTCCAATAGTGCATTAATTGACATGGCTACACATCTGTCACCAGAACAATGAATGTGCTTCATCCTTTCCCTTGCTCTCTCCTTAGGATGGAAATTATATAGACATGCAGCACAGTGATTTGGTTTGGGTGGGTAGTTGTAGTGTTTGCTTGTACTAGAGAAAGCTAAGCTGAAGAAGTCTATCTTTTAACTGAAGATTGATGTTTTTCATGGCATTAGATCTTGGCATAATTGTCAATGATCTGGGATCAATCACTGGAAAATGCTTTGGGTAGATTTATACAGCCAGCTGTAGTGTATTCTATATATCTCTTATGTTTAGCTATACCTAACTAGCCAAACATGTCAGGAAAGACCAGATCTAACCAGGACTTCCTGATTGCATCAAGGCTATATGACATTCTCCTGATATGCCAGCAGGCCTGAATGTTTCCCAGAAACACTGGCATTTCTATTCTGTCTGCACAATGATACAAGTCTGCATCACGTGTGCACAGGAGCATAGGGGCTGCTGGAGAGCAAGCAAAAAAATCTTGAAGATGATGTCTGTCTACTCCTGCCAGAAAATGCACCTGGCATGTGGCAATGGATGTGGCAAGGAGCAGCCCATGGGCTAGGGGAGAGTGATCTGGGATTCTGCTAGTCACAGCCTAGCAGGGACTGACTATGTCTATGCCCTGTGGCACTGTGGTCAGTAAAGTAACACATGAATAAATGCCATTGCTCAGTATTTTTGGGAAGCAGGGCTGTTACTCCCACTCTTTCTCCCTCAGAACTAGTTGATTATTTATGTTCTGAACAAAAATCTCTGGTTAGTTTGAAGATAAATACTTGAAATTCTACTTCCTCCTAAATGAGCCCTGATCCAAATCCTACTGAATTTGTTTAATTGATTCTCAAAGGCCTTGGAAGAGATTTTTCAATTCTGCTGGAATAGATCATGTCCTGCAGAAAGTGCTACAATCAGTACCAAACCCCAAAAACACTTGTATGGGCTTTAAGTAGCTGTAGAGAAAAACATGTCATTTGAGGCTCTACCCACAGGAATATACATATGCTGGACTATGATCTTTTGCTATGATCAGTGCAAATACTTTTTTGCATTCATTGTAGATATCTTAATTTTTTGACAGGATACAACTGACTATATTGCATATGTAGCTAAGGATCCTGTTAATCGGAGAGGTAAGTTAGAAATATCTGTTTTTCCTTTGTGAAATAGAAATTATTCATGGTTTAAGCCAGATTCTTTTCACCCCAGAAAATACAAATGCAGCCCAATAAAAAGATTGCCTTTAACAGAGTCATGGAAAGATTGTGTAGCAATAAGAAGCAGCAGTTTGGTTCTCAAACTTGGAACTTGCCTCTAGTTCATATCCAAATATCACATTGATTCTCTTCATCGCTTCAATGAAACACTTGCCTTACTAGGCTACACAAACTTCTGGGCAACTACTAAGTTTTACTTACATGTAATCACCATGCAAGAGCTAAGCAGTCCTCTGACTAAGTCGTATCATGTGGCAGCTGATCTGTTAGGTTTTCTCAGTGCATGCCTAGTTCTTCCTGGCAGAATCAGATTCTTTATCAAATAGTGAGCTTTCAGCCAGCTTGCTGTAATTCTCTTTCTCAGTGAAGTTTTATTCAAGGTTGTATTGTGTTACCAGCAATCAGTTAGGAACAGGGACCTTCTTCCTTGTTGATTGTCTTCAAAGGCTAAGATCCAATTCACATTCTCAAAAAATAAAAGTAAACTCTAAGAATTTTAAGTTACACTTTGAAAGAATAGGTACAGAAAACCTTCCTGCCTGTAATGCAGAAAGGTCTTAATGCAAGATAAAAAGTATTGTGTAATGTACCTCAGAATATTATTTACAGATTAATAATGATGCCATGAGAGACCCCAACAAAGACAGAAAAACACAGTAGCCCCCACCCCAGAAGAAAAAGAAAATAAAAAAAGACTTCCAACCTGATTTCTGGAGAATTCAGGCACTTAAGCCCCCCAAATGCTGACTCTACAAATCCTGAGCTGCCCGCCTTATTATTGGCACAACTAATTTAGTAACTTCCACATTTTGTCATCTTTAATGATTTTAGATACCTGAAGAATCTGCTGTGTTCCTGTGCAGAGATGTCCAGTCTTGAGGGCAATTCACTCATAAATAACACCTACACTGAACATACTAATGTGCTGATTATTAGTGAAACACCTAGAAAACTTATGGGCAATGGGAGGTATGGAGATAGTGCAGTTCTTTGCAATGCTTGTTATTTTACAACATCATATGTTGCCCATCAGAGAGGCACCAATGTCAGACTCTGGGATGCACGGTGCAGAGTTCACCTGCTTTAGCAGAACTCTTCTGCTAAATCAGGGACTGCTTTAGTTGTTCTGGGGAATCTCAGTGACAATGTAGTGGACTAGCACTGTAGACCAGATGTTTCCACTGTAGGTTTTGAAGGAGCCCTGTGCATTGTTTTCTGTTCCTGTCTGAGTGGATTTTAGATAAAAACAGTGTCATATGCTATGTTCCTTCTGTCTTATGTTGAATGTGTTTAGCCTTAGCTTTCTGTGACTGTTTCTTGTTCAGCTAGGCTATCCTAGATAAAAGAGTCATCTGAACACCTGGTATTGTTGTCTTCCTTTGGTGTATTTAGGTCAAGTAATTTCTCACTTTTCTTTATGAAAAGATTGACAGTGAGCTCTGTAGGTCTCCAGCTGCAGTGCACGTCCTCCATACTTCGGATAATTTCTGTACCTCCTTCTTTCATTTTTCTGCATTGTTTTAAAAAGGTATATGATACCTATATAACATGGGCTGCTACTACAGCAAAGGCTGCACCTTCCTCATCTTACTTGCTTTTGTCCTCATCATTAGCCAGTTTCTCCTAAGCCCTTTTGGCTGCAATGAAGCACTGTTAACCCATGTGAAATTCTTACATACTATGATCTTTAAAGCTTTCTGCATTATAGCTTTTCCATGGCACTTTACCCTGTGGTGTGTACACATCAGTGGTTTGCAGTTTGGTGACTTTGTATGTGACCTGTATTAAAATACATTTTTAAAAAGAGTCTAATTTACCTGTTTCACCATCACTCACCATTCTATCATTCTTTGTGTTATCTGCAAATTACTTTAGAACAGAATTTGTCTTTACTTTTGTATGTAGTGAAAATGTTACTGCTGCTGTTACTGACACTACTACCAATGCTGTAGCGTATAGCTTGCATATTAGACTCGTTTCTTCCAGACAATGGAAAAGCTGTCTTCATGTTTTGTATTCTGGGTCTAGCAAGCTAAAGGCTGTCTATTTTCTGCTGTAACATTCACAAGAAATCATCTCTGTGTGAGCCAAACCTTCTCATCCTTTTACAAGAAGCATATCTCCTACCTGCTGAAAGTCCATTCACGTATCCAAGGAAACAGGTTACTCATTATGTCACCTACTGAAACTCATTAATGACTCATGCTTCATTTCAGCTCCAGACAGGTTTAACAGTGAGAAATGTAGCCTCTTTAAATCTGCACTCTACTTATAAAGTGCAAATATTTTAGCTTTGTTTGGTCTAACTACTTTTGGACCTCATTCATGGAGATAAATCTTTTATGTGGACTGATCGTTCGCTGCCGCCAGCAGTGGTGCTGAGGGTGCAAGCCACAAATATTCCACTGGTAGTCAGGGATGTCTGCCTCTGTCTTTGGAAACATGGAGTTCCTGGTTTTGGCTGCTGAATCCACTTTCAACATGCAGCTAGCAGCCTTTCCCCTGAATCAGGAACTGCCTCAGCTTGGTCCTCAGCACAGAAGATGATACAGGGCAAGAACACCACTGTACCTTTAGCGCTGTGACTGGTTTTGTCTCATGCTGCATGAGGCACTGCTGCTGCTGAGGAAGAGACAGTAGGCATGCCATACCTGCATAACTGCAGGGTTCTTGGCCCTTTATTCTGGCTTATTCAGAAGTATATCCAGTGGATCAGCCTCTGAAAAGTCACTTCTAAACCTGCTTAGTCTTCCTATGTAACATTAATTAAAACTGTATCACACAAATGTTGTGACTAACCTTATTTATAGAACATTGTCATGCAAAGCATTTGCTTCCACTGAGCTGGACACTGGGCATATACAAAAATGCAGTTTTTCAGCTGAAGAATTTATATTCAGGTTACTAAAGCAGTCAGGAAAGATACAAATTAGTAACTTCAAACAAGGGTCCACTCTACTGTGGCAGGACTTGGAAAATAACCTGAGTTTCAAATCCAAACACAGTCTATGGCTAGTAGACCATGTGTTTGTCCAGCTCTGTATATGGAAAATTAACTCACCTGGGCATGACTGGATGTCATGGTGACTATGACTCATTCAGATCCAGCTTTTACCATCCATCCGTGTTCCTGGAATGTTGAGTGAGTCCTTCATGAGTTCACCTCTTTGTGTTGTCACATAAGACCTTCAGAGCTATTCACTGATTTAAAACTATGACAGACTTGGCTGCTTAGAGCTGATACAGGTTTCTCAGTCTTCCACAGGCAGACAGCTTTTGCTGTCAGCCTCTCTCCTTGCTGCCTCTGTCACAGCAGATCCAGAGAGGTGGCACATGAAAAAAGTGCTGGAGTTAATCAGGTTCCTGCCTCTGTGATCCAACAGTTTGCTGGGACTGCCTCCATGCAGGGAAGCAGGAAAAGCTACAAACCTCTATATTCCTGAAATAAGGTCAGGGCGGTCCATGATCTAGAAAGTATCCAAGTATACTGCTCCTCCCTCAGACTGTAATTTGGAAAAAGTGAGCAGCTTGTGAATTTGAGGATATTAGACATAAAACTAAGTGGTAATAAAATTGAGGAAACCAAAGAAAGTTTTTATTGTTATTCCCATCTATTGATATTTTTGTATTTTCAACTTAAAGCTTAGAATTCTTTCATAATCTATTGCATTCAGATAATAACAACTGAAATGTTATGAGATTTTTTTGTGTTTGTGGACTTGTTAAAATAGTAGAACAGATTCATGATCTTGCCTATGGCAGTCACACACCAGTGCAATTTTATGTACCTTTTACAAAGACACCATTGCCTGAAATTCACTGTATCAGAATTGGGTTTTATTGAAATGTGCACACCACTAATATGTGACATATAGGTGTATTGTCGCAGGTCTGTGCATCCACTATAACATAAAAAATTATTTGCATGTACATGTGTCAATTTTTTTTTTCATTTAGCTTGTCATATACTGGAATGCTGTGATGGCCTGGCCCCGGATGTCATCAGCACCATAGGGCAAGCATTCGAGCTTCGATTTAAGCAATACTTGCGATGTCCCTCTCAGATACCTACTTTCCAGGATAAGTGAGTGCGATTGCAGAAGACTGCTAAAGGATATTGTTTAGCTTTCTGTTTGCATACTTAAATGTGTAGTGGACAATGTTGCTGGAGACAGACAAGATTTAAGTATTTTAAAAAGAGATTTCTGCTAAACTGGCATAGCAGTGTTTCCCTAATGAATATGAAAAGAGCACAGTAATTTTAAAAGATAAACTAAATATGGATTTCACAGTGATTCTGTGTTTTCTGTTGTAGTTAGTAGCTAGAGTTGGATGGCCAAGAATGGATGTTATTTGTGGCATTTCCTCATTGTTACTGTTGCAGCAGCTGTGTCAGTTTAGATGGAGTAAGTTAGAGTACTGGGCTTCCAAAATGACCAGTGATGTTTCTCATATTAGGGTGATGTTTTTAGGAATATGATGTATTGTACAGAGACTTTGCACTGTTCTCTGGAGAATACAAAATCTGTCTGTTTGTGTATGTTTAAAAGCCTGGGATCTGGCATTCTGTTTTCTTTGGAGACATGGGTTGCTACATGCTTGCTAATGTTAGTATAAATCCCAGTGTGCTGGTACCCTCTACAGTCTCTAACATCAAAGTAAAATGGATATATGGTGCATATAAAATGCTACTAGCCTAATCTGGAAGCATGCGGTATTCATATCGCTTGACTTTGTGAAGTTCTTCCAGATTTATATTGGTGATAGAGCTTCTCTTTAAAGTTTTAGAACCTACTCAGTCGAACAACTTATAATATTACAAAAGCTATTGTAAGGTTAGATAAAATTGCTTGTGAATTCAGTTTGTAATGGTCTTTAAAGCTAAGTAAAAACATCCTACTCAGCATAGAGAAAATTCAATCCATTGCAAAGGAGGTCTAGATTCGTATGTCTAAACAGAGAAGGTCTGCTGCATGATCCATTATTGCTTCCTGACTTAATGGTAGTTGAGCTCTCCAAATAATTTGCAATAGTGACTCCCTGACAGGCAGTCTTAACCTGATGAAAGTATCTGTAAGTGCTTTGCCATCGAGGGGCAACACAAAGTACTCGCTTCCTTTCAGGATGCAGAGTTTTGAGGACCCATGGACGGAGGAAGCTAACGACCCGACCGAGCATCCCTATTACAACAACATCCCAAATAAAATACCTCCCCCTGGCGGCTTCCTTGATGCCAGGCTCAAAACAAGACTTCCCACTGCTGCAGACACAGCTCAGGTCAGTGCAATTTTATCTCTGCCATACTTCTGATGGAGGCAATATTTTTAAAAGACATGTATTTTAAGATGGATACATTGGGAACGTTTATAGCTCACAGCCCTTCACGTGTGGCTGGTTTCCTTTGGAAATAGGCATTGCAGACCTAGGGGCAACACATTAGGAAGGTTCAGAACAAACTAAAGAAGGTGAGTTCCTTGTGGATTAAAACCAGGTTCAGGTAAGGGAAATCTGCTGAGGGTTAATACATTTTTAGAAACCATGTCTGTTTCAGAAAGTGTTAGATAATGCACAATAACTGGCAATGATTTAAGGCAGAACCATTTAAACAATCTAGTGCAGTCATTACTAGCACTTCGTTATGTTAATAATTTGCCAGTGATCAGTATTCATCCAGATTCCTAGGTAGGTTTCCCACCTCATGTTGAACTAAGGTCAGCTTGGATATTTCTGCCAGCATTTTCAGATCCACTACAACTCTGCTTAAATCCGGAGGAGCCATGTCTGTAGACACATCCTCCCTTCAGTGCCGAAGTGCATTCCCTGGTATCAATGTGAATCTTTCAGCTCATACTTTGAAGTGTGCTGAGTCTGTTTTCTGCTCCCAGACATGTTTCTATGGAATGCTTTTCCCATGAACAGTTTGTCAGGGCTTGTTATATGAAGACAAATGTACTAAAAGAGATGATACATCATTTGGTCTTGTGAGCATTAAGAAAAGTAGGAAGCAGGGAAGTACACATGAAGGTCACTGGTAATATCTTGCTCTTACACAAATGTATTTGGGATATATATAGTCTGAAACCATGATGAATCAAAGGAGGTGTGAGTACACAGAACACAGCCAAGGAAATTGTCAGAGCTACTCATAATGTATTTGAGCATTGTAAAGGCAATTGAAAATCTCCTTGCACATGTCCATTCTAGTCTGCAGCAGGAGTGGGAGGAGAGCAAATTTATTATCAGAGCCATCACTTAGAAGACAAATTCAGTGAAGGATGGCATCATGAGCCTGTTATACAAGGTGAGTTTTGCGACTTTGAGCTGTAATACTGCAGGTGGTCTTGGGTAGGCA
>JAWWEV010000095.1:31459482-31487059 GCA_035583235.1 Hafferia zeledoni
TAAAAGTCAGATGCCTCAGAGTTTTAATGCAATGAATTTTAGTGCAACGAATTGCATTTGGTCAATAGTTTCCCTTTGTCCAAGTTTTAGTGTGGATACCAGTGAAATGCATTTGTTAATTACCTCTGGATAAATTATTAAATGCACATCTTCATAAAATATTTTCTTCTGCTGAGTAGTTCGTAAATAGGGTTTACCCACTTCTTCAGTTTTTTAACTTTCTATGTCTTAAAAGCCTATGATAGTTAAAGGCAGGCTGCATGGTTTGTTTTGAAAATCTGACCCACTAAGTTATGCAAGATGGAATTTTTAAAGGAAAAGCCTAAGTGAGAAGTTTCATTTGAAATGTGAAGCAATGCTGTCTGCTCCACAAAGAGCTAATAATGTGGAAATTTTTTTTGATTGCTGTCTATGAATTTCAAGTAAATCACTTCAAAACATATGTGGGAAGTATTTATGAAGGTTTCTTTTTCTCCTGAATAGTAATGCCCCCAATTCCTCATTGAAATACAGTTCTTAATCCATTAATCAACATTTTTGTTTCTACTAGATCCTGAAATTATTGACTTTACATCTCACATTCCAGGAAATTTTAAACCTGTGGTAATGTGGTATGATGTTAATTGTCCATTATACCAACATGTTATGTTAAATAGAATAAAGAGGAAAATAAAGTCTTGAATTTTCTAGGATCTCTGGATCTCTGCAGTATGCCAGAAATGAAACCAGAAATTACATCAACAGCAGAGATGCCAACATATGTAAACACCCAGCATATAAATGCAGAAGCTCTACTGGCACTTCAGGCAGATGCTGAAAGTACCTTCAGTGGAACAACAGAAGAGACCAAAGCAAGCAGCCCAGGAAAGGATCTGTTTGACATGAGTGAGTTTCCATCCTATTAACTCTTTTTCTAACAAGTGACCCAATATGTTTATGCATTAGTTCTGTAAATAAAAAAAAAAAGATTCCAAAATTATGGTGAATTTTAGAATTCATGGTGGTTTCATATTGAACTGACCTAAAATAAGGGTGGCTGAAGATTTGAAGCTAGTTTATATTATATCTGAGTCAAGGTGAGTTGCAGTCTGTATTTTCCTTAACATCACAGGCAAGTATGTCAGAAAAAAAGTAAATCAGAAGCACTGTCATACAGGGAAGTCAAGGACAATGAAGTAGTGGATGGGTGGAGAATTAGCTCCAGCCTGTCTTCTGAGTATTTTCCTCGGAAGTCAACACATATAACAAAGGCTTTGTGCAACAAAGAATCCAAGGAATAGAAATTAAAAGGCTGAGTTATCTCTTGCACTGGGTAGGCTTACTATCCTACCTGTTCCAACTTTAAAGTCAGCTTTTCTTAAATTAGAATAATAGCCATAGCTGCAAAACAATGTTTTAAGCATCAGCCATTAATTTGATGTCAGTGCTACCAATACACATTGTTTTCAGCCTTGATGAGATACTAAATTGTAATGGGGAAAGTATTTGATGCACAGAATTTTTTTTTTCTGCTCTTCCTATCGCAAATAAATTGCTGACACATATTTATTTAATTCAGTTCACAAAATTAAAAGGCAGTGAGACAAAGCAGTTGATGCCTATTCATTACTGGTAAAATGAGGTATCTACACTTCTGTTGTTTTAGCATACATAAAACTGTCTTCCTGGCATGCTTTTGCTGAGATGTGACTCTATTTCCACAACTTAGTGAGATTTTGGACTGAAAGAAAGGAGGAGAGAAGAAAGTTTAGAGAGTATCTATCTATGAGTATAGATCTGAAATAAGAAAAGTATGCTGTCTGAAATCAGGGATGTTAATTTTGATTTCTAACACACCAGACCCATAAAACATGTACATGCTTACTTCTATTTTATACATATATTTTACTAAAAATAGGGAAAATTGGTTTCTCATCTTCCAGCCTTCATTAATCTTCAGCAATCACTGGATCAACAGAGGAAAGTAGTATTAGAAAATGTGTCAACTAGGTTTAAGTTCGTGTTTGTCAAGCTAAACACGTATTGGACTTAGTGCAGACTGAAACATAGTGAAGACATATATGAGCTACTTTTAAGGAGTTGAGACATCAGTAAGCTGTGATAGCACAGTAGGTACTTTATGTCTCTGAGCTAAATTAACGTCTCCGTGGTTCCATGCAAACATGGCTGTGTACTCCTCGCATCTGAGCAGTCTGTTTAGAACTGATGGATTGCTTCACAGTACTGCTCTGCATATGTCCTTTTACAAGTTTACTGGGCACAGAACAACACTTTTTTTTAATATGTACTGGTAGAACTGATGAAGGTCTTGCAAGGGAAAATAGGTTCCAATAGGTCAGTGAAGCACGTAAGGAAGCACCCACTGACATATTTACTATTTCTGTAAGACTGTAAGACTATTGGGATCTGTAATGACACATCTCTCCATTCAACTCTACAGGAAGTAGCACTGAGTTTAGGATTTAGCTGAGGTTTAAAAGATGCTTCCCCGAGGCTGATTTTTGCTACATAAATGACATTAAATGTGTTAACCTATGTCTATTTTGCAATGTTCTCTTCCTAGATGGAGGCTAGGAATAGGCTGAGTGGTAAGAGTGGCTGTTTCCTTCTAGACATAGCCTTGGGCTGGAGACCTAGTAATGGAAAATTTTAAATGAATATGTTGTTCGAAGAGAGACCAGATACAAGTATAATGGCATTAGCTACCCATATTATGCAATTTATTTGAAATTAAACTGTCTAATACAACTAGCAAGACTAAAGAAGAGCCTTGCCTGGTACCAGATCATACAAATACAGCTGTTGACAATAGCCACTACTGAAATAAAATCAGTACCTTTCAAAAGCTTCTGCCAGAGGTTCACTCTGATTTTTATTAGTATCTTTCTGTGCATAACATACATTTTAACCACATTACACTCCTTAGTCTTAATATAATCCATAAATCAGTAAGTCTGTTAGTATATCTTAATTTTTTTTAATAAAGATAAAAGGAAGTGGTTGTAATACAAAATAAATCTAGTTTAAAATGGCTGGAATATCACTCTTTTGTTAAAAGATTTACCTCTGAATGATCTTGCTCTTGTTTCTATTTCCATAACCAGAACCATTTGAAGATGCCCTCAAGAATCAAACGTCTGAGGCTGTGTTGAAGAAATCCAACTCCACCAGATGCACCAGTCCTCCTTCATCCAGAGCAGCTGTCCAGATGGAGGATGAAGAGCTGAGTACAGAGCCATGGTATCAAGGAGAGATGAGCAGAAAAGAAGCAGAACAGTTGCTAAAGAAATGTGGAGATTTCCTTGTGCGGAAGAGTACCACGAATCCTGGCTCCTATGTCCTGACAGGCATGCATAACGGACAAGCCAAACATCTTCTCTTGGTGGACCCAGAAGGAACTGTAAGCATTGACTCCTCACTGATACATGGGACTTCTGATTCTACACATTTTCTCTAAATGTGTTAAATCTTCTTCACAGCTTATTCACAACTGATCATAAGTACTGCCTCATATCTCTAGTATGCCATCACATCTCTGCTGCTTTCCCTCATGCCTAGCAGAACACACACTACATGATTTCTGAAGATTGCAGGGAGCCTTAGGGACTTGATTCCCAAGCAAGATCACACTTTGATGACTAAGTCAAAAGTGCAGCTAAGTCAATTTTTTAGCATTCCTGCTGAGAAGCTGCTGGTGGCTGTGCAAGTTTGGCTAGTCTACACACTGGCAATTTCCACCTGACCTCTCTTTTAGCTGAGATATGGCCCAGGCCCTCAATGTCTTCCTGCACATCCAAGAGAGAACTGGGGTAAACCTGCTTCAAATCTTTGCTGGAAAAGACCTCCACTAGCTTAGAGCAGGATGGAGAGGGCAAGGGAGCTCCAGTTTACTGTAGCTATCCTGTCCTGCTTCTGGGGAGGCTTAGTCTCTACTAAGGGATTGAAATCATTGTCATGAGATTTATTCTTGGCTCCTGGTAACTGCAAGTGGGTAACTCCTTTTCCTCTGTAAAGGAGAACTTCAGAAATCCAGCCTCAAAGTAAGTGAGAAACTCCCATAAAGGAGTTGGCCTGTTGGCACCTGTTTCAACTGAGAAACCTGTAGCAGTATTATGCCAGTCCTGCAGTCTGTATTGCTGCAGTGAGACATGCCCATGGTACTACTTATTTTTAATTACATTTGCCACATGAGGCCAAAGAATGTTTTTACACTTTTGAAGTGCCAGCTGTCTAGTCCTGCACTTGATATGGACACCAGCCCAGGAAGTGGCTCTGCATCTTTTGAGGAGCAGTCACTCTAGTTGAACTTTTGCCAGCAGTTTTGTGACTCCTGGAACATGGACCCCTAATTCTCCCTTTAACATAAACTCAAAAATAGCTGTTACAGGCTACTGCAAGAAAAAACAATTCTGTGTGATGTGGCAAGTGCAGGGATGCTGTGTCCCACCAACTCTGCCGCACTGCTGGACTACTCAGCATGAGTACTGGCATGGAGTGCCAGTACTCAGGTCCTGTAGTGACATCCAGGACATTTTCCTCCTGCGAAGGTCAGAGGTCCTCCCATCGTTTTTTCATGGCTTTAGAGCAGCTCTACTTTTCTGACCTCCTTGGTTAGGACCTGCTTGTTGTCCACATCTATTCCCTATCTTGGCCTGCTTGTGCTATGCCATTGTGGCCTAAATGGTTCTGAAATGCCTTGCTCAGGAGACACCGTTCCAGAACAACAGCTTTTTCTGTGACTTATGGGATCCTGACATAGCTTCTCAGCAGGCCTGTTTGCAGCTTGTCAGAGTGAAGAGTCATCAATAAAATGCCTCCGTGTGGCCTGCTGTAGCAGCGTGACAGTGGCTTGCATTTCTTCCATGTGGCAGTAGTGTGATTATTCTTAAAAATCGATTCACACAAATGCTGCCTGAAAATTCATTTTACACACATTACCCAATGACACTGCTACAGCTCTTAAGGGTGTGTTTTCAGACCAGAGTTAACTGCCCAGCTCCTTCTGCTCTCACCTGGCTAACAGAAGAATAAAAAAGGAAAAAGAGATCTCTTTTTCTGGCAAGGGATGCTTAAAATGGAGGACAAGGATTTTTTTGTTTGTTTGTTTTGGATTTAGAATTAGGATTTCAACTCTGGTAATGGCAGATTACTTGTGTTAAGAAAATCTCAGGATACAGATAAGGAAAGTTACTGCTTTTTTAAAGATACCTTTTCATTTTGAAAATAGAGCTTTAAATTTAGTGAAAGTGACATTTCAAAGCAGTATTCCTTGGAAATGGGGATAGCCTCTTGGTTTCTTTCAGTGACATAACTGCAAGTGGACCAACCAGATGGCATTATCTGCCATCGAAGTTTTGTGGTTTTTTTGTTTTGTTTTGTTTTGTTTTTAACACTGTGACATCCTATTTTGAAGTTTATAGCAATTTTGATAGAAATGTTGCAAACTGAAATATTGTAAGAGACACGCCCACCACAACATAAGCTGGTTTTGGAAAGTTTAATGAAGTTGTTCTTTCTTTCTGTGGAAGGCTCAAGAATAGATGACATTCCTTACTGAGAGCAGTGCTCATGGGCATTTTCCTGAGGCAGCATAGAGCCAGCCCAACACAAAGCTTTACTGCAACATGATGCTTGCTTGAGTGGACTTATGCTCTGCCTGTGGAATCCGTATGCCTAACTCGTTTTAAACACAGGAAGGAAATGTTTTGTGAACATCTGGTTAAATGATTAGTTTTGTAATATAGATTAGTTTTTGGCCTCCTCTGGTAATTTTGACTGTTTTATCTTGAAATACCAGTTTCTTCTTATCACAGGTGTAATAATGTGTATTAGCAGGATGCTAGTACAGTGGGCTAGTAAGTGGGCTAGAAAAATTACATTCCCTTCCCTGAAGTGTTTGAGTTCCAAAGACACAGGCATGTACTATGCAGCACAGGGGAAATCCAAACTAAGCACAAATGGTGGCTGGATCACTTTCAGGGAAGGGAATTTCCAAGTACTTGAAGAAGACCTTTGTTAAGAAAAACAGAAAAATGCTGAGGTGCACAGAGAAGTTGGGTTCTGACACATCTGGAGGGACAGCTCTTTCTAATGAAAAAGGTGCAGACTCTTAAAAGAAGCAGGTGGTCTCTCAAAGAAGAAAAATTGATCTAAAAAGCTGACCTATTGTGAAACAAAATGTTGTACAGAAAGTTTTCAAGCAGACCTATTCAGAAAGAGTAGACTGGCCCAGGGAGTTGCATGCAAAATATCTGTTTGGTGAGCATAGAGGGAGTATGAGATAAAACAGATGCCTAGTTGGGTACATGCCAAATTTCCACCAAGTTTGATGGGAAAGGGATCAGTCTCTAAAGCATGATTGTGTCATTTCATTCTTAGACAATTTTAGTGTGAAGTTAAGAGGAAAATTACTCTTTAATCTATATTCTTGCTTCTCTTTTTTTGAAGGTTCGTACAAAAGATCGTGTCTTTGACAGCATAACTCATCTTATCAACTATCATCTCGAGAATAATTTGCCAATAGTTTCTTCAGTGAGTGAACTCTGCCTGCAACAGCCTGCTGAAAGGAAGCACTGACTCCAGATAACTCTCAGTTTTTGTAATTTACAAGCTATAACTGGTAGAAATTGCAGACCTGAAAAAACCAAACATACACATTTGAAAAAATGTATATTTACATGTACTTCATCAGTATGTTTTCTTTATGTTTAAAAAGACTCATTTCATATGGTACACTTGAAAATTCTCAGTTCTTTATGTAGACATGAAATCACAGCAGAAAGCTTTCTTAAAAGTAATTTCAATAAAATTGTTCAGATTCTCTAATGTGACTGTTGATAGTGTATATACATACTATGTATATAAATGCAGTAAATATTTATATTTTTTGAGTCAATCTATTGACAGTATAGAACTATCTTCTGTGCTATGTGTTTTTAACAGAAAAAATGACAATTGTGATTGTTCAGATAAAAAATAGAATTCAGCAGTCTCAATTTCTTGAGAAATTTAATATTAGGATTCTTATTTCTGATTTTACCTAAGAAGCACAACTATGGGGATTATAGATGCATTATGCTAGTTAACCATAGAAGCACTCTGAATTCAGCAACTGAGTATTCCAACTCAGAAATTTAGCATATTTTTGAAAGCATTGTCCACTGTCACTGATATCAAAAGGATTTTATCTTTCTCATGTCAATTTCGAATTCTTATATGATGCTACTCAAAACATTTGTATCTTACTTTAACAATTATTTGGTGTGATCTTTCTGTGTAGGAGGTATGTGCTTTGATTTTTCTAATGATATTGTAACAATATACCGTAACTTTAATTTATTAATTTCAGTGCTAAGGTTATTTATAAGTAGTTTGCTGCTTATGGTGAAGAGTTAGGCGTCCTTGACTAACAGTCTCAGATGTTGCATACTGAGTAGACAAGTTCAAATAACTTGTGTTTAATAGGCTTAATCCAAGATGTACATGATTGTTTAAAGACATACCTGAAAAATCTTTTCTTATTATTAACAGTGAAAACCACCCCAACTCAGTGGTCAGTTTTTGCAAATTTTACCACTTGCAATTACCTACCCAAAGCATAACTTCATTTTGGCCTTCAGCAAGTGATAGGTATTGCAAACACACTGTTTTTCTCTAAATATCAAGTTTAAAAAATACAAATATACTAAAGATGCATTTCTGGCAGAAATGCCCTTGACTTTTGGTACCGGGAAATGCTTTAAGGGATGATTGTACTATTCACATTCAAGCATTATATGAAGTTATTTTCACATTTTATGAATCTTATTATGAGTCAAATTCAATAGATGCAGTTCCTGTAAAGACAAAGCTTGTGCCAGAGTCAAGATTTAGCCTTCAGCAATCCAAGGTCTTCTCTAGCACCGGTCTTTCAAATCAAATCTTCAGACTTGATTCATAAAGACTCAGCAGGGTAAGTCTAGGTTAAGCATCTGCCTACCCTGCAGCAGTCAACATTTAAATCTACTTAAAGTTAGATTTGGTTCCAAGAATTTGCTAAGTTGAAAAATTTGTCAAGCAGTAACCAAATTGACAGAAAGACTCACAATACATTGAGTCAGGACTACGATATTAAGTATTTTCTTGTACCTTCTGCTTTTAAATATTGTGAAACTGCAGCTTCAGAAATTGATTTTCGTTAATCTCAAAACTGAAAATGATTGAGGCATGTAAGACTAATCATGTGATCTATGTCATTTGATTCTGTAATCATGATATCCAGAGGCCAAACTAAGACATTAGGAAACAAAGTGCATGTGATTAATTTTACTACAGATAGTTTTTATTTGATATTTCTAGGTCTGGATGGAAGCTGATAGCAAAAGATAGAAATTAAATGCTGCATTGAAACTCAAATCAGTATGGCATTGAATTTAGTGGAATTCTTAAAATTTGGTTTTACTAGATTAGAAGTTATAAGGAAAGGTCACTAGATCTTATATTCCAAAGTAATATCCATTTGAGTGACTTTAGTTGAGAGTTTCCATGTCTCACCATATTCCAGTTTGAAGTATGTCAGTTGCCACTTCTTTTCATATATAACATTTGTTATTCCACGTTCTTACCTTCCTGTAGTCATGTTGTGGAAAGTTTTCATTGTGATATGACTATCTATAAAAGAAGGTGTTTTTTCTTCTTTTGAATGGTGCATATCATTTCAGTAAGAGTCCGCTGCATAACCCCCTTAGTAACTTCAAAATGCCCATCTGCTGCTTATGTCCATTTTGGATTCCTAAGTATCCTGGAAAAATGTGACAAGAGTTGGGTGTGTGAATTGAAGGCACTTAACGTACACTAAAATAAACAATTTTTTTTTTTTTTGCCATTGTCCTAGCTGTAGCTTTAATAACTTAACATCCACTTAGCTGCATATTTTGGAAGTTAAAGTAGGTGGCAAGGAGACACAAAATGAAATAGCTTGACCGAAATATTTCCCAGACTACATTTCACCAACTTTGTCCCCAGGAAAATGTGGCTATTTTAAGCTGCTCTGTTGGCACAGCCAATTTGCCCAGCTCAGCATGTCCACTGATTATGCAAAGATTACACATAGCTTGATCAGATGCAGTTTGATCTTAGAAAGCAATAGCACCACTGGTCTGCGACAGTGCCCTGCTGATGCAATGGGCCAACAAATCCTGTCTGGCCACATGGGAGGGTCCAGAGGCTTTTCTAAGTCACTGGGAACCACATGATCTCAAAGCTGTCCAGAAAGGAAGGACATGTGTGCCAGTCAATACTCTGTGAATCTTGCCATGGCTGTTTGTCCATCACGCTGGTAGATTTGGCTTCCCCCTTTATGAAAATAGTATAAGAACTCTACAGCCATTTGGATAGCAGTTCCAAATCTGTTGTCATCAGAGTCAAACACCATTTTAAACTGAACTAATTGAACCAGCTAATTGAACCAGCTAGAATGGCTGGGCTCATTCCTGTGAGGAGCCAACACTACCAGCAATTCGAGAGATGCAGAAGTTATGAGATAGGCTCAAATGCTGTGTGATTGGCAACTATCATCATAATAATGTGAGCCTTGTAAAGTTTGTCTTTGGTTTACACTCCCCTCACCTTTTGTTATTACTTTCTCTTATGCAATCTCAGGGTCTAGACACTTGCTGATGGCAATTGAGTGCCATGACTTCAAGTGCAGTTTTACTGAAAAAAAAAATGTTCTAGACTCAATAGAAATCACTGAGATTAGGCAATATTATAGTATCCATTGATGTTTTCCCAGGGAACAGCTGAGAATTCAGAACTGAAACTAAATATCCTGCAAGACTGTCTACATTGCTTTTGAGTTCTATCTGATTATCAGTTTTGCTTCCAGTTGTTTGGAAATTATAGGAACTACTGGCAAAGAAAACACATTCCATTCTTTAAATAACTTTTATAAGTGAATCAAATTATTCTGAATAGTTTTATAGCAGATCTAGAGTAATTATTAAGATAATAAAATTTTCCAGTGATAGACTGGGCATCTAGGAACAATCATGTTCCCAAACTTTCAATTATTTCAGATGCTCAGAAGCAATGAAACCTCAAAGGCAGAAAATGTGATTTGAAAACTGCATTACCTTCTGACAAATTGGAGTTTCTCAGAGTGAGGACTTCCAGCTTCCCTTCCCTAATGCAAGAAGAGAATGTTCAAGTTGACCATGGTGATTGTATGAGGAGATGCAATTTCCACGGCTTATTGCCTGCCTTCCTGCCCAGGGCTTTGGACACACAGTGAGGACAGAAGGTTATACAGTAGTTTCACTCCATTTCATGTCCTACAATTGACAATGGGAGATAACACTGGTTCTGCCAGAAATCTCTCTGCCAGACATGTTTAGTAAAAGCCTGAACAAAGGACGTAGACCTGGGACAAAGTGTTGTGTGCAAAATGTGCACTGTTTAACATTCTGGTAAATATCACCTGCCAGCACTAAATTTTCTATATCCTGAGTTCATGTTTTTACCTCTATGGAATATGCTCACATTGCATATCATTATGGTCCTCTGGCATCATATGCAACAAGATGAGGAAAATTAAAAAAAAAAAAAAAATTATGCCACTGAGTGATTGCTGCTGGCATATCAAGTGCCAGATGCCAGCTACAATATATTAATAATAGAATTGATGCATATTTAGATATTTCTAAGTAGCAAATGTTCCACTTGAAAACAAGCAGAGTTTTGCAGCTTCTAGGAAATTTGCATGTCTAAGGTAGATATTTGGAATTTGTGTGAATATTCTGAAAAAGCTTAAAAGTCCTACCTTCAAGACTTTGTTCTTAGCTTCTAATGTCTATCTGAAGTAAGTGGTAGAACCAAGAATTTATATCAAGCAAACCATATTTGCATACATAAAGTCTAAACTCAAATAATACACATACATCCCTTTTTATCTTCCAGACAGTTTCAAAATATATCTGCATTAAGTCCAAATTCAGATTTACCTCAGTGTACTGTCAAAAACATCTTGATTTACAGAGTCTTTTTACCCAAACCAAGGTTTGCACTCTTCACAAATCTGTGCTTGTTCAAAGCTGCCAGGATACTGGCAGATTCTCATTCAAAGCTCTGTGATCACCTGTACTTACTGTGCACACTCAGACAGTGTCTGTGTATTTTGGCCATATCTGCATTGGATGCAGCTGGAGTGAGGGCAAGCCTGTGGAAGATAACATGGACACACAATATGCCTGCAGTTAACCAGAGGCTTGGACAGAAAGTGAAAAGCTGTCCTGGGAGAGAAAACTTCAGGGATAAAAAATGTGAAGCCTGGAAACATGAGCCAATAGGCATAAAAGTCACTAATGAGAATAGTGAGATGTTGCCAAATTATAAACGTACTAATTGGTTGATATGGTTAAAGCAGAACCTCTGGGGATACAATGTCTACTGCTCATCTCTTATTGAGACATTTGTGTTCATAAGCCCTGATCTGTTCCTCTGCATACTCCAATGTAAGCATTTTGAATGACTTCCACTGAGAAAAAGCAGGGCTATTTTTTTTGTCTCAGTAAGGGGAGTAAGATTTCAGAGCTATACATTTCTAACAAAAGTGCCATATAAAGCATGTTTAAGCCTTGTATAACAACAAAACAGGTTGTGGAAACCAAAGCTAGAAAGAAGCTAAAACTGACTCATGCTGCTACTCCATGGTGTAAGGGACAGTGCAGATGACTCAGAAAAGAAAGGTAGCATCACACATTGAGATTAAGATCATGAAGATCAAACAGAATGCAGGTCAAATGAACGATTTTTTGAGCAGTCCTCCTTTCTGTCCCGTAGGACAAAAAACACCAAACACATCCAGGCATACTTTAATTCAAAAGAAGTGAAATTTTCTAATAAGTGACAAATGTAAAGATTATAATTGGTATATATTTCTGTCATTTATGTCTGGCTGGTGTGATAACTGCTTCTCAGTGAAGTCCTGCAGAGTTAAACCTTGAAAGAAGCCAAGTTTCTTCTTTTGAGGTAAACATTTTTCTTTGCATTGTGTAGGCAGTGACAACAAAATTAAAAAATTACTATTTTGCTGTAAAAGGGGGTTTTATTGTACAATTATTATTTATTAATATTTATTACTTTTAGAAACATTTTAGAATGAGAATTGCAGAAAAAGTAATGTATGTGAAAATATTGTGATAATTTGTATTCCCAACCACTTTCATGAATCTCAAGTTTTTGCCTGTCTGGTGATTGTGGTATTCTGGCTCTAGAGGCAAACTTTGTCTCTGCGGAAGTCCTTGAACAACATAGTTTGGAATATAAGTGTCATGCAAAACTGTTTTCTGATTATTCCGTTTGTATATGTTTAACCAAAGTAATAAAACAGTGAGCACTACTATTAGATTGAAGTGCATGTAAAGTGAGCTTGAGTTTGCTCTCCTATGTTCCAGTTCGAATATGTGGCCTTAATTGTTGGGTTTGTGTTTGTGTTTGTGTTTTTGGGTTTTTTTTCTTTTTTTAATTGACCTGAAGAGAGGCCCATTTTGTAGCAGAATGCATGCCATTCTGCAAGGTTTACCTAGATATTGAATATTAATAAGCCAATGAATTACTCAACCCAGTAGAATCAGTGATGAAAAATGTCAGAGGACCGAAAGGTATGTGAGGACCTGGACCACAGTTACACTGACCTGACACCACAGGAGCACCACTTACTTTGACAGAGGCAATACTGAGTTCCACAAGTTTGTTTTTGACAAATACCATATTTGTGATGCTAGTAATCATTCTACAGGCCCTCTTTCTGAGCCAGATATCTTTTCCTGAAAAGGTAGTTTTCCTGATTGACACATGAATAGTTGAGGACAGAAAAGGGTAGCCCGTTCCAGTCCTTCTGTGGAGGGTGATTGCAAAGGACAAGGTCCATACAAGAGCTATCACTTAGTGTACTGTGAAGAGGAGAATGGCTCCATGTCAGCAGGAAGCTTAAGTTGGGCTGATGTTGCCCAAATTCTCTTCTTTCGTTGACCAAGTGCCTCCTTGTAAAGGCCCTTCCTTCCCTCTTACCCATTTGGAGAAAAGCTGAGTCTGGGGATGCTGTAGGAAATTATGCTGCTCTCAGGGAGAAGAAATGCAGCTCTGAAGGCAGTAGGCGTACTTGCATGCCTCTGTATGGTGCCTCCAGCCCACTTTAGGTGCCAGGGGAGTCTCAGGGAAGTGACAAGCACTCTGTGGTGCCCAAACAGAAACCCTCAGTCACTGCTAGTGTGCCTGCCCCTAGTGAATCTGTCCGTAAGAAGGGACTGTCTCTATCTTCATCATGGCCTAGGTTCCCCACCTTCTGCTGTGAGTGTCCTTAGCTGTGCTGGTGGGTGAAATGGCACCCACAAGTGGACACCAGCACATCTCTACTCAGCAGCAGGTGACGCCTTGCTTTCAGGACCCCAGCTTTTTGGTACCTGGCACTTTACTCATAGGTGTGTTTTCAGTTTCATTACTACAGCAGTTGGAAACAGCAAGACTTGCAGACAGCATGACACCCTCATTATGGTTGCTTCTTGCAAAATATGCCTTTCCAGGGAGCAACTATTTGTGGGGCAGCTGGATCAGACAGCCCTCCAAGCAAGTGGGCCAAGGGAGCGGGTGCAAAGCCTTCCTCCAGCAGGGCGCATCACCTTCAGCTGCACAGCATTCCCATGGATAGAATCATAGAATATTCTGAGTTGGAAGGGACCTACTAGTATCACTTTAGTCCAACACCTGGCCCTGCACAGGACAACAAGTGTCTGGGAGTGTTGTCTAAATGCTTCTTTAACTCAGACAAGCTTGGTGCTATGACTCCTTCTCAGGGCAACCTATTCCAGTGCTCAACCACCTTCTGGGTGAAAAACTTTTCCCTGATATCCAAACTAAACCTCCCCTAACTCAGCTTCATACTCTGAAAGACAATATTGAAAGATTTGCTGAAGTCCAAAAGGACATCCAAACATCAACTGGTTTTCCTTGATCAAGTAGTTGGGTTACCTTGTCATAGAAGGAAATCGGTTTGGATAAGCAGGACTTCCCTGTCATGAAGCTGTGCTGGCTGTGACATTGTCTCTCAGATGTTTTTCAATATTTCCCAGAAGAGTCTTCATAACTTTATCAGGCACTGAAATGAGACGGACAGCCCTGTAGTTTCCAGAGTCCTCCTTTTTGCCTTTCTTGAAAATCAGGATGTTTGCCAGCTTCCAGTCAGCTGGAACCTCTCCAGATTCCTGCTCGAAAATCATTGAGAGAGGCTTTGTGATGGTATCAGCCAACCCTTTGAGGGTTCTTGGGTGAAACCCATCAGGCCCTATAGATCTGTAGGGATCCAGCTGGAGCAGCAGATCCCACACAATTTCAGGGTCAAGTGGGAGTTGATCATTCCCACACTGTTGGTCCTCCAGCTCAGAGCACTGAGACCCCTTGATCTATCACATACTTTGAAGAGAGACACAAAGAAAGCATTAAACACCTCTGCCTTGTCTCTGTCCCTGTTTGTGAGGTCACTATCCTCATCCTGTAACAGGCTGATGTTATTTCTACACTGCCTTTTGCCACTAATATACTTGAAAAACCTTTTATTGTCCCCCACATTTCTGGCCAGATTCAACTCCAGTTGAGCTTGGCTGCACAAATGTTCTCCCTAGAGAGGCAAGGAGCATCTCTGAATTCTTCCCATGTCACTTGACCTTGCTTCCATGGACATACACCTTCCCTTTTTTACCTTATTTCCAAGAGAAGACTCATGCTCAGGCAAGCCAGCCTTCTGCCTTCAGGATACTGCCTTCAGGCACAACACCAAGCTTTTAAATGCATTGTTTCCACAGAAGGCCAAAACTCTTTTTACAATTCTTTGAAAAATGATGGCTACATTACAACTTTGGCTCAAATGTTTGAGATTTTTTATTAAAACTTTTCAAAATGTTTATGGTACCTAATGAGTTGAAAATACTCTCAAAGCCTGTTGGCAATAAAAGACTTTTGGAAAAGCAGCTTCTGAAAACCTTTTATTTTCTCCACAGGTGGCTGGATTGGCCTTTATTTCATAAACCAGAACAAAAATAAACATTCCAATTCATTAAATAATATGAATGAAATGTTAACTGTCCTTTGTAGCTTTTGCCCCTTGTAAAACCAGTTGGAAAGGGAGACCTTATTCAGTTTCTTGTATGCTCGAATCAGCCTAGATGATAACAACCTTGGATTCTGGGATGTGTTTGAAGTACTTTTTAATATTTTAGGGTTAGAGAAGATACTCTCCATCTTTTCCCAGCTTCCAGTATACATCATCTTCCTAGTAGTTTAATATTCACTGCTGTTAGGCCCTTGACTTGTCCTAGTTTAAAATTCTGCTCTGAAATCTTCCACAATCTATGCCTTATCCAACACTTCCACATGGGATGTACCCACTGAAGATTTTATCAAGAATAGGGTTTTTTTCTCTTCACTTATAAGTACTTTGTAAATTACATTATCAGTGTTACATGTGAACCTATGAATCTTAGAAACCTGCTTCAAGTACAGCAGGGAAGTGAACTAACAAAATATCCCCACAACTCCAAAATAAGAGAAGGAAATCAAAGTAGAATGAAAGGTTTTTGTACTGATATGCAATCAAATACCCTTCAACAGTGGAGTTGCTTGCATTATGTGTACCTCGCACCAACACTGACGATAGCTAAAGCTAAAATACAGATGTTAAAGCTCACTTTTGTGTGCATCTTCTTGCACTATGGCTATTAAAAATACTCTTTTTTCCCATCTAAATAGCAAGAATCATGTAACATTCTTGACATGAGGGTTGGTGTGGGTTCAGCCACCACGTTTACTCAAAACATTGTGTTTCTAAGGCCTGTCTGCTCTACAATAACAAGAAATGCTGCCAAATGCCACCATCATATGAACTAAGTTAGAATTACATGAATGTTTTAGCTGGCCGTTTTCAAAGACACAACTTCAGGGAAGAACTTCCACAATATAGCCAAACAGCAATGTAAGATATAAAAACTTAAGCAAGCCATGACAATGCAATGTCACCAGTTCTATTTCTCAACAGTTCTATTTCTCACAAAGGTACAGAACCTGGAGCCTGTATCTGCAATCCACAATTATATCATGCCTTGTTTGGCTTAGGTTTTTCTTCTTCTCTAAGTACACTGCTTTTCAACATTTTTGGTAGAAATTATATTGTACTTACTACTCTTCTTCACAGTTGTTTCATTCAAATAGAGTTCTTTGTTCTTACACACTTTTCTAACAGCATAAAACATTTACAAGCAGACTGTTAATTTGTAAAAGATAATCACAATGCAAACCTCTAAATTTTGAAGGCTTTTGCTACACACATTACACAACTTATACACTATATGTATTTGGAAAGATCTAATACTGCTGCTTTAAATGATAAAGACCAGAGTAAAGCTAAGGATGACCTCTTTCAGGCTATGTATTAAAAGAGGCTCAATTACTGATTTTGCATAAGACAAGGTGTGTTTGGAGACCTTAAACACAAATCTTCGAAAGAGCCCAACAAAGTGAGGTGGTTACATCCTTACTGAGAGACAATGGGAACTTGCCTCAGAATTTCCTGACAAACTTCACTGAAGCTGCCAGCCATAAAGCACTATTGATGGAAGTGCCATGGGGTGCTTCCATGGAGACTTGAAACCAGATGTTTATGAAGTCTTAACCGCTCCAGTCCCAGGGAACCCCTTTGATGCCTACCACCATTCTGTACTGAGGCTGGTAAGGCAATGATGAACCATAAAGTTGTTTTCAGGTTTCACTGAAACAACCTCTCAAAAGGCTGGGGCTGGCTCCGGGTCTTCCAAACTAAACAGGCTTTCCTTCCAGATCCAAGGCAGGGTCAGGTATAACTGGTGATATGCCCTTCAGTATGGTCCTGTTGTACAGATGCATCGTCCCTCTTGCATCTGCAAAAGTGTGTGTAGATGGTATAAGTGCAGAGTCCTGCTGACAGAAAATGCGTTCTTGTCCCACTTGCTAAACTTCTCAGGGGTAATTTCTAATGCTATGGTAGTGCCTGGAGACGAAAGAAGAAACTCCACGGGAACCCATTGTGATTCACTGCTTTCTGAAATGATACATCTCTGTTTCAGAACTGAAAGATCTCAGGTTAGGTAGTGCATTCACAACGTACACAGGTTTACATAGGTTGGACATAAATTTTTAAATACATTGAATATAGTAAGCAAAAATATATACATTGAAACAGTATGTGAATACACATTTGTTACATGTGTATTGTAGGGTCACATTTTAACTACTTTAAACAGCGAACATATATATCCTCTGTCAATGGTTATATACTACTGCTTGATTAAAATACATTGTGAAATGCCACAGTGGCAACTGTCATGTTGTCTTTCACTAAACATGAAAAGTTCGAGTAATAGTGGGAAAAAAATAAAAATACTGCATTGATATGATCTGTTAAAGTTTCTGACAGTTAAAAGGTACTACTTAATTTTAAATATCCCCATTGAAACATATCTATTTGTATAATTAGTCACCTTACACTGTATACTGCAATACAATGTTTAGCATACTGTAAACTTTTACCAAACAATGTATTTTTAATAAGAAATTGTACAAATATACAGCTATTTATACCACAAACATATAAGGCCATTAACATAATAGCAAGATACATATAGAGAACTAAAATCAACATTACAATATATGTAATGAACTCTTCTTCCAGCTGGCAATAATCGGGCTCATTTTCCAATCATCATCAGTGTTTAGTGAATAAAGTTTCTGACAAGTTTTAGGGACGTTTTGCATAATCAGGAAGTGCCAAATGCAGCCTCAGCATGCAATGCCATTGTAGTACGTGTTGTCCTTAGATATGTATGGACTCTGTCATGGTTACTGCGTAGCATGGAAGGTTTTTTCTGAATCAGATGTGTTACTGAGTGAACACCCAAAACGCATGATTGTTGATAAATAAGTTCTCAAAGTTAAATAAGTGGCTAGTGTTTTCCCCATTGACTTGAGTGCATGAATATTTAAACTACACTTGCAGTTTAAATCTAAAAGCCACAGAAAAGTACTTGTCTTTAGGGGTCCTTTACTTACAGAAGTTTCCATTGTGAAATGAAGATTCATTTTTCTCAACAATACACGAGGGAACATTCATTGGTGGAAAATCTTCTTTTGGCTTCTGGGTATTGCTGCTGCTGGATTTACTTCGACTGTGATCTGGTGTGGGCTGAATAGGCAAAGATCTGGCCACCTTGGATTTCACCAGGCAGCCACAAACCAGGCGAAAGAAAGCCCGACGCATTTCCTTACTGGCCAGGGTGTAGATGATCGGGTTCATTGCAGAATTGATGACTGCCAGAGCAATAAACCAGTCAGCTTTGTACAAGATAGAGCACTCCTTGACTCTGCAGGCCACATCAACGAGGAACAGGATGAAGAGTGGAGACCAACAGGCAATGAAGACACTAACAACAATCACGACAGTCCTAAGGAGTGCCATGGACCGCTCTGAGTTATTGTGGTTGGTGACATTACGACTGCTAGACTTAACCAGTATATAAATACGGGCATAAAGGATGACAATGGCAACCAAAATGGCTATGAAGATACTAATGCAGAAGACAACATACTTTTTGGAGTACAGAGGCAAAATTGTTGAGCAATCTGGTAAGTTGTTTATACAGTTCCAGCCGAGAATGGGTAAGGCACCCAGGGAAATTGAAATAAGCCAGCATGTACCAATGAGAAGGAACACTCTGTATTTTTTATTTGCATCATAAGGCCTCATTTTAATCATGGTTAAATGCCGCTCAATAGCTATTGCTAGCAAGCTGAAAGTGGAGGCTCCCAGAGCAACAAACATACTGCCTTCCCTAATGAACCAGATTGTAGAGGACAAGCTCAGAGTTTTCTTCCCAGACATAAGAATGTTTACTTTGTAAACAATCCCAGCTAAAAGATCACAGAGAGCTAGATTGCCAATAAAAAAGTACATGCGGTTGTGAAATTTATTGTTTTTCCATATGGCAATCAATACCATCAAGTTTTCCAGGACTATGAAACTACATAAGATCAGAAATGCAACAGTGGGCAGGTCTATTTTATCAGTTGCTTTTTCCCTTAACACAAACTTTCCTGTGTAATTATAATGCAGTACGATCAGAGAGTCCATCTCTTCATTTCCTTGAGGACTGACAAGAACATCAGGTGGCATGGTAACTGCTGCCATCATTTGTTCCCTGATGGATGCTGGACCTTTTTTCCTCAGTATCACGAGAATACAGTTCCAATAATTTTCCACAAGAGGGAGATCAAGCCACGTTCCTCCCAGCACTCCTTTGGGCAGGCGCTGTGTATCCCCAGCTCCAGCAAGCCTCGCATATTAATTCGGGAGAGCAGCTTGCAAACCACGCTGTGAAAATAAAATCGACAAATGCAATGTAAGTATCACTGTCTTTCGATGTCACTCACTGCTGAAGCTGCAACACACACTCAGAGCCAAGCGAGATGGACAGTGACTTGCGAGAGGAAACCAAAGCTGAGTGTTGCTGCATGCCTACCAAGGTTGCTGAAGGCAAGCCCAGAGACAGTTTGACTGCAGAAATACAAGAGCTCAAAGGTGTTTCCTCCTACAAAATTTCCAGTCTCACCACGGCTCAGTGGGCACAGCAAATGGCGCATTCCTTTTCAAAAAGATGTAAATGTGTACGGGGCTAGCAAAACACCACCCAAACCATCACTGCCTGACCAGCAGCAGGGCAAACTCTGTTTTCTAGGCTTGTTTTTGTTCCCCATGCAGACTCAAGGCAGGACAGAGGCTGAGAAAGTTGGTGTCAAGTCATGATGCCAATGCCTAAAATAACTTTTCACCCCTAATGGTATAAAATTAAGAGTACTTACAATTGAAAAGACACACTGAAGGCCAGTTATCATAAAATACATTCAAATCAGTTGGATTTCCACCACATCTTTAAAAAGAACCATAGCAAGCCATATTTTTACAGGTATTGTTTTTAAGGTTCACTTTACTTTTGTTTTTCTGTTGTACGCAAGACATACATTTAATATTCTTGTGTTTGTTTTTTTTTTTAATAAAAATAATTACACCAACTTTAATTGCCCTTCTCAGAAATTCTGATTTTCTTTAAGTTAACTTAAATTACCTGCAACATTTTCCCATGGACTTTGAGGTTCCATTTTTGCAGCAGATCCTCTAAACATTTTTTCAATAAGTATCAGAAGACATCTGTACAGCTTTGTAAAAATATCAGTTGTCAGAAGCACTTACCATTTTGCCAGAAATGTTAACAGTTGAGTTGTTGCATACTCTAAGAGAATCAGTGCTCATGGCCCAAATGTATGCGCTGAAGCAGCCAATGTTTCAGTTTTCCATGAGAACAAGCATTGGGATGAGGAAAGAACTAATTTCATCCAAAATGCATTTTATTTTGCTGAAAGGTAAGACAGTAAGAATTTGTGTTGGATGAGAGGACACTTTCCATTGGCCCAAAATTAAATAACTTAGTTTAGGGAACTTTTTAAGAGCTAGAGCTCCTGACCTCACCATTTATTTACTCAAGGGCCATGAGCATTTTCCAAACACATTAAAGACACTTTCAAAGGACATGCATTAAGGGAAGGGGGGATGGAACTAGATGATCTGTAAGATCCCTTCCAACCTGATCCATTCTATGATTTTATGATTCTATATACAGGTTTCTTAAGATCAGAAAAATGTGTGAGCTGCTCCTGACCCAGCTGTCTGTTTGGGGCACTTGAAAAGTGAGATATGCATTTTCAAGTGGCTTTCTGGAGGATGAGGGGAGGAGCAAACCACATTCCAGATGAATGTAAAGGGATTTAAAGGATGACCTACACCCTGTTTTCTCACTCTCACTTTTCCTGAATTCCCTCCTTCATAAAGGAATTAATCTCACAAAACTATAGTGAATTGACTTGGATTTTTTTATTACACTCAGGATGTTTAAAAACTATTTTCTGTGAAAATAATTTGCTATTCACACATCATGATTTCCCCACTCTAGCTGATAGGTCCAAACTACTTTGATTGAAGAGACTCATTGAGAGGGACATACAAGAAACATAGTTGTTTCATGGTGTCTATGGTAGTTTTTTTATGCTGAAGACAACCTGAACCACCTCATTCATTTCCCAAAAGCTGAGCCCTTAAGTTGTTAAAACTCTTTTCCGAAGCATGGCAACAGTGAAACTCTCAACAAAACAACTTCACCTCAGCTAAGGTTCAATGTAATTGTAATTCAGTTACAATCTGGATACTGTTACACAGAAACTGTCACAGTCTTTCATTGTATTGGCTTATAACAAAATCCCACTGTGTCCATACGAATTGCAAGTGCTTTCCACTGTAAAATAAACAATTACATTTGACTAGAAAAGTATTTGTTAATAAGAGCTCAACCAGCAATACCCACCAGACTGGCTTATGACTGCCGGAGAGAATAATATTCCCATGATTTAGGAGCACCACATATAACAAATAAATGTTTCTGTAAGACTTTTTTCAAGCGAGTTATCACACTAGTCTATCAAAGGACAAATACATTTCTTCCTTTGAAGAAAATTATATGCCAGACATAGGAGTTTATCAGCAGCCACAACTCAGCAGATGCAAACTGTCGTGACTGTACTAAAGGTAATGGTGCTATACCAGTTCCCCTGGCTGAAGCCAAGGACAATGCACTCAATCAGCAGAAACAATACAGGGTCTCTACCACTTCTCTTAACATTATTACAGCAAATTCAGTATCACAAAAGTAAATCTTTGCCTCTAACAGGCTAGTCAGAAGGCAATGAGGTTGTAACATTACTATTTGCCAGGATTCCTATGGAATGAGTATCACATACAAGCCACTTGAAAGTTAATATAAATAATAATATAATAAATTAAAATTTATTCTCTTCTGGCAGTAACATTTCCAAGTAATCTCTTTCATCCACATTCTTCTTTTGTTTATCTCCTGCTTTGTCACCAGTTACTCAAAAAACACATTCTTTCTTTAACATTTAGAAAAAATAATGTTTCTTGTGCATTATAATAACAAGACATAAACAGCCAGGTCCAGGATAACCTGTGTCACTGCTTTGTGACACCACTACGATTTACTCTGCAAAACATGTCTGCTCCACTCACATACTAGCTGCAAAGTACAGACTTCTGTTCAAAATATTTAAAAAATAACCTGAAGAACCTGTCTGTGGCATGTTGTTTGCCCAGCACTGCCATGGTTAGGTACCTCAGCATCCTGAGTTCTTGAAACCACAGGATATGAGTTTTATTCCCTCTAAAGCAAAGCAGAGGATCCCTATTGCTGCACCACCAGCTACCATTAGAAAGACAAATTTCTGCAGTGTAGGGGCAGTCTAGGTATACTTTCTTATGGATGTGATGGCTAAAAAAGCAATTGCTAAAGTACTCAAACAAGGCAGTGGTACAGTGTCAGGAACCACATAATGTGGAGGGGAATTCAGCTGCCTCCTCCAGCTATTTGGCTGACCTTTGTCCTCCCTACTTCAAGGATGAAAAGAGCAGTTGGTGTCAGTCATGAGCACTAAGATATCACCCCTTCTGGGTAATATCCTGGCCCACCCCATGCTTTGGAGTTTCTGCAGTGGTTAACGTGATCTCCTGCAGAGGCCAAGGATCCTAGTAGGGTCAAGCACCCTTTCAAGCTGGAGCAGGGGCTCTTTACCATGGCTCATATCCCTAGGGTTCACTGGTGTCCATATGGTCTCTGCCACACATGTCATGAAGAAGGCAATGCTGTGTGGAAGGCCACAATCCCTTGACCTGCCCTATTGCAAGACATCTCCACTGTCCTCTCCAGCTCAACCACACAGTGGTACAGGCAGACGCTCAGGGTCATACTTCACACCAGCTCCCCTGGCCTGCGATTTTCCTCTGCGAATGTGTAATACCAAATATCAGGGGGCAACAAGCAACTTGTGATAATGGGGATGCCAAAACCCTCCAGCACACCTCTGCTGTTTCCAGTGGACACTCTGGTTAAGAGTCCCACAAAGACCTGAGGGCTTTTACCATCTTTTGAGTCACTGGGTACTTTACATCAAAAAAGAAAAAAGAAATTTCTTTTTTCAAAACAGTGAGCAAAACTGCTCTCAGTTCTCTGGAAGTCAAGGCAACAAGTGAGAATAAAGTGTGAATAGAACTAACTTTTCACTACCTATTTTTGCCTGCACAAGAACATATAACGCTATGCACTCGCTGTAATTTGGCTGGAATTGTATTTTCCTACTTACCAATTACCCATGCACAGACTTGACCGAAGAAACAGGATGGCCCTTCACCACCACTACACACACAGCACTTCTGTGCCAGGTACTGCCACACGCTTTAGCCATCAAAGAAAATTTAAAAAACGGCTAAGGGAAAGACAGTACTACATATCCAAAGACAAACTATTTTATATTTTATGTATTTGTACAGCCTTTCCAAACGAAAATAAATGTGAGTAATTTATCAGGCACACCCTTGTAATCTCATCAACAGAAGAGGCTTTTCAGAATACTTGCACGTTTCAACACACATTTTCACTCAAATTAAGATGTGCTAGATGCCAATGAAGTTTAGACAATAAATATCTGCTGCAAAACAATGTTAGACAACTCAAACTTTACAAACGTTTTTAAAGTGCATGTGCTGGCAGTTTCCAGTCTCAGAAAAACAAATAATTTAATTTCTTGGCTTCTGGCTCTTAGGAATCAGTTTGAATTTTGTAACTCCGAGAGGCACACATGCACACCTCCTCACATGGATGCTCCCAGCTGGTTTAATTCTTGCACGTTAAAGGAAGCCATTTGGACTTCTTTTCCCGTCTCCCAGCACTCTCGAAATATCCCCCTCACTTTAAACTCCAATATTTAGTTCACAAATTTCCATTAATATAGCGACCTGAACTTTCTGCGGTGACAAACATCTTGTCTAAGTTACCCGACGTGTCCTCGGCGTGACCCCGGGAGTCTCGGGGCTCCCACGCTTCCCGCCACTCCGTGCCCGCCACCGCAGCTTTACGCGGGACCCCGCGCGGTGCCTTTCCCGCTCCGACAGACGGACCCGCACCACTTTCCCAGCCTGGCGGGCCGGGGCCACCTCGCCGAAAGGGTCCGGCCACGACGGGCGGCGGGGGAAAGCGGGGCGCGGGCCGGGCCGTCCCAGAGCCCCAGGTACCCGCAACGCGTCCTCCCGCGCTCCGCGGCCGCCGCATCTCACCCCTCCGGCTGCGCGGCGCCGCTCGGCCCCCGGGGTTGCGCCGGGCAGGATCGGGCCGGGCCGGCATGGCCCCGATCCTGCCCGCCGCCAATCCCCGCGGATCCGCGCTCCCCGCAGCTGCCCCGCCCGGGTACCTCCGACCGACCGACCTCCCCTCCGGGCTTTTCTCGTCTCCCGCATTCGCTCCCACTCGCGTCTTGCCTCCAGCACGCTGTTCCTGCGCCGCTGGACAGGCTTCGCTCGCTGCTCCGGCGGCCACTGCCTGCCCCCGTCCCGTCCCGTCCCGCCCCGCCCCACCCCGCCCCTAGGCCGCTCACCGTGCCACATGCCTGGGGGAGCAGCTCCGCGGAGCTGGACGCTGCCTACGGGACACAGCTGAGCGGAGAGCCAGGGGTTGAATTCTCAAACAGCGCGATGGGCAGCCGGGATGAAAATGTGAGACGTCAGAGCCCACCGGAGTATTTGAAACGTCCATAACAATGCGAGGTGCAGGGAGGAAGTCCTGGGTAGCTCTTACTAAGCTTGAGCGAGTAACTAAGTGAAGTTTCACGTATGTTGCATCTGCCCCTGTGAGTCCAATAAGGCGACCTTCAGAGAGCTTGAATCGAGCAATGCGTGGTGAAGCAAAAGTACTTCAGGCTTGACCTAGAGCTGCTGATTACAGCGTGTTTCCTAGTAAGGTACCTCTTGACAGAGCTACTGATTGAATAATAGCTACTCAAGGACAGTGATAGGCATGTGGATTCCTCAGTGATAGGAACATCACTTTGGACAAGAAGTTGGAACCTGGATCCTACACCTGTCTAATTTAAATGTACTTGTAAGGTGCCTATGGGTACAGCAAATCTTTCTGCCAAAATACATATCATGAGCTGGTAAACAGGAACACTACAACTACCCTACTGAACACAGCAGGTGTGTAGGATTGCCTAGTCCTCTCACTGCAATCACTGTTTTTCTTGAGAGCCTCCCGTCTGGACCTAAACATCATCACACTCAGAGTCATTCCACAGGCTCGGCTGTTAGGTCGCCTGCATTGCTGCTCTGTAGGGAAGAAAAATCCTGGAAGAAAGCAGGACTAGGCTTTCCATAGCCAAAAGTTTAAGCTGATGTAGCAAAACAAATGGTTTCAATGACTGCTTTTTACCTGCTGAAAAGGTGTAATAAAACTCTTCTGGTTTAGGACCTTGATAGGAAATAAGGACTCCACAGGGCAAAATGCTGGTAAAATTGCTTCAAAGCTGATGGACGCAATGGATATGGCCCCATTTAGCTATGGAATGGACTATACCCACATATGTGTGTGGTGGTCCTAGCCTTATCTCCAGTCCTCTCCCACCTTGTGCTGTATGAAAGCTCCTCTCTTCTGTGGAATGGGAGAGGAGTGGAAAATTCGTTCCATGTCACATAAATGTACATGTCACTTTTTTTCAAAGGGGAGCCAGGCCTTGGAATCTTTGATCTCCCATTGTTCAGAAAAGCCTTGTCCTACATATTCCCTGAAAACCACCTCAGAAAGCTCTACAGTTCTCTTGGCAGGTTCTTGCTACATGCCATCATGACCCAGTTCTTGTAGAGCAGATGTTTCAATATGCAGTCCCTAGCTTGTCTCTGTGTTCTGCTACTATTCTGTTCTTTTCCCTCTGTCCTTTTTTAATCTTTTCTACTTTTTGGCTACTTGGAGAGGAGATCAGACTGTCATAGATGTGGGGCCAAGATACTGCCACCAAAAAGATCTTTTGGCAGTGGTTCCAGGAGGTTGTAAACTGGGCCCTGCTGCCTGTGATAAGTTTTAAAGTGCCTCCTTCAGTTGGACTTACCACCACCAGCAAGCCACAGGAGCAGCTCACAGAAAGGCCCCACTACAGTACGAGGGAGCTACTTTGGAGAGGAGCATGCATGGGAAGTTGTGTATCCATAGTGCGGATGAGATGTTGCCACTGACTGAGATCTCTGGTGGTGTCTTACATGGTGGTATCTGAAAGCCCCTCAGCTGCAAAGCACCTTGAACAATGTAGTTGCACCCATGAGCACAGCAATCTCATACTCCAGCTTTCCGCTCCATCATGGGAACAGACTTCAGCCTTCAGGTATTTGCCTCATCAGCAGGCAGTGTTTATTACAGCTGCCTCTTGGCTCTGTCGTTGGAGTGGCTGCTGATGTCATTGGAGGAGGCAGGTGGCAGAACACTGCAGTGCAAGCTGGAGAAGCCACCCAGGAACTAAGTGGGGTACAGTGTCTCTGTTGAGAGGCTGCTAGGGCTTTCCTGGTGTGGCATCTCAGCCAAAAGCAACTGTTGGCAAAAAGCTTCTGGGAGCTCAGCCTTTACAGTGATAGCTGATGCAACCCCCTGGTTCAATTCCAAATGTCACACAACAGCCAGTGAGGCATGCATGGAGAGCTTTCCATGAAGTTTTCAACCTTAAAGGAAATGACATTTCTGGGGGAAAAGAAATTAATGACTAAGTAAGGCATAGAAAGTAAGGGAGCTTTGATAAATTTTCATAGCAACACGAGGTTAACAGCTCCAGGGGCCCTGAAAATTCCTGACTGGACAAACAGGATGAATAATGGGAAAGCAGTATTTTCTGATATTATTGGTGGTAATTGACAGTGAAACTGACAACAAGATGTTTCCAAGATCTGGAGGTCCTGAGTGACCTTCTGATAAAATTTCCATATGCTCATTTCCATGCTGCTATGTGAAACATAGGAAAAAAGATCTAGTGATAGATGCACAAATTTGCATGGAGTATTAACACTCAGAAGAGAAGTCTTTGTGGATAGCCCTTAGAAAGCATTCATTAACTGTCTAAGTGAAGCTGAATTCCAGGAATTGTAAAGAAAGGAATGAAGAACAAAATGCTTCTGTGAGCCATAGTGCAGCAGGAAAACTATGACATAGTTGCTATCACAGAAACATGGTGGGATGATTTGCATGACTGGAATGCTGCTATGGGGGGCTACAAGCTCTTCAGAAAGGACAGGCAGGGTAGGAGAGGTGGAGGAGTGGCTCTATATATTGGAGAGTCTCTTGACTTGAGGTCGTTAACAATAAGGTTCAGTGCCTGTGGACCAGAATCAGGGGGAAGGCCAACAAGGTTGACATCCTGGTGAGAATCTGTTATAGGCCACCCAATCAGGATGATGAATGGGATGAATTATTCTACAAGCAGCTGGCAGATGTCTCAAGATCAACAGCTCTTGTTCTTGTGGATGACTTTAACCTGCCAGATATCTGCTGGGAGCTCAACACAGCAGAGAAGAGGCAGTCTAGGAGATTCCTGGAGTGTA
>JAWWEV010000095.1:31501204-31511708 GCA_035583235.1 Hafferia zeledoni
CTTTGTTAACTGTTGGCCTGGGTCGTTAAGAGTGGCAGGGGAGAGAATTTACATAATAATTCCAAACTACAACATTCTTTTCATTGACAAAAATCAGTTGCTGCATTAAATTTTTATGACTGTATCAATTTTCTGTGTATCTTTACATTTTAGTATTCATTTTCAATACCTATTGAATAAGGTGTCATTACAAAAACATGGAGGAGTTTGATGTTACAGTACTCCCAAGAGCTATGGGACCTGGAACAGCATGAGTTCATAGTCAAAGAGCAGTGTGTCTAGGAGTGAAAGTCAACACGTGGAGATGTCATTGAGATTGGGGACACATCAAAAACATGGTGCTGCTAAGAATGTATTGGGAGATCTGCACTGTGATATTTTGTCAAATGGCAACATTATCTTTCTGTCTACAAGGGCACAGATAAACTGTACAGACACAAAGAGCAGCAAATGAGTAACTATATTCTATTCTCATTTAAAGCACATTGCCACTGTTAATTCTGATGGAAACTGTATGTGCCTATGCACTCTCACAATGTGTATAAGCTACAGTGGCCATGCAGCTAATCCAAGTGTACAGATATAACTGTGTCTGTGCTAGTCAAATTTTCTCTGTAAATGCTGGTTTATATCAATTTCTTTTCTCATCGTTCATTGTCCAATGCTGCCTACAGACAGACCTGCCCTTGTTCTGGAAACAAAAAAGTAACACATGATAGTGACTATGGTGGAAAATAATTTACAGAGTTCATTTTTATTTGCAGACTTTGAAGATTTGTAGAAGAAATTAGTTCTGTTGATTTTGCACATTTAAATCAATGGGCAAATTTCACTTGATTTCCTCAGTCAATTTATGGAAACAGAAATTGAAGTGTTCTTATTTTAAATATTAATTTGATTATGGTCTGGAAATGATTGGCCATGCATTCCTGCTCTGAATTGCTGATCAAAACTTCAACCCAAAGACACTGAAGCTGACGGACATTTTACTGTTTTACCGTGGAGTAAGGCCCACACACTCTGACTTCAGCACCTAATTCTTTGAAACCTACTTATGCATAAATGATATTTTGTCAGTGGCATCACCCTGGATAGCCTGTGAAGGCTTTTCAGGAGTTTTGAAGAGTAGGACTAGATATAGGAAAGACTGGAAAAGCTTTAATGCTCTTTGTGGTACCTCCCTTTGATGCATAGCAGACTCCCAAAGACTCAAGGCAAGTAGAAATACCACTGAAAGAGTATTTCCTCCTAAGAAATGTCACCATAATGTATACATACAGCAGTTTATAGGCATTATTTTGAGTGCTGTTTGGAGATTTGAAAATCTACAAAAAAAAAAAAAAAAAGTCCATATGTTCACAAGCGTTAATTTTGTATCCCCAGTGAAAATAGCTACATTATTGAATTTCTGTGTGTACATCTCATACATTTTGAATTCTTCTCTTAGTTTCTTTTCACTGTGTTTAGTGAGTGGGTTGTCTTCAGATGAGCCTGAAAACACCAACTGTTGTGTCACTAGAAAGTAGTTTGTTTGTCACCTTAAAGAAGTTTCTTAAGATCTCCATAAGCAGAAGATTTTTATGTGAACAATCTGTAATTTTTTTAAAAGTTCCAGACAGAGCTGGATCTCTGCATAATTTTGTTCATTTGAAAGAATTCATGTGGTTGTTCTGGATTTTGGGTTTGGTTTGGGGTTTTTGGTTTGGTTTGCTTTACTGGTTTTTTGGTGTGTTTGTTTTGGTTTAGTTTGGTTTGGTTTGGTTTTTTGGAGGGCGGGTTTTTTGTGGTTTTTGTTGTTGCTGTTTTGATTGTTGTTTTCTTTTTTCCCCTTTAGCCATTTAAATAGAAGAAATGAAAAAGTGTACTGTTTGTTTTGGAGTTGAATCTGGTGGACTTTGTGCCTCTTGCTCAAAGAATTTCAGCATATTCTTGCAGTCTTCAAGAGATGTGCATCTGATAAGAAGGTGGACTGTAATGACAAATAACTGATGTGTATGAGGTGAGGCTTACCACTGTAAGCTCTGAAGACCCTAATGATTTAATTTTGGTGAGTTTTTGTGATCTGTATTTGCTGTCCTGCATTAACTAATGGTCATGCGGACAGTGGCTGATGTTTTTACAGGTTTATTTGGTGAGTTTTCTATTCAACCTTGGTTATTGTCCTATCAATTGACATTCTGTAATGTATAGTCAGCCTAAACTAGTGTGGCTTAAAATAGTTTGCTTAATATTAATTTTTCCTGTTACAAGAGTGAAGAATCTGGCATGATTCCCTAGCACAGAAGGAGAAGAAATGACAGTGTCTTAATAGTTGTTATGGAGTGTGACATGATTCCAGGTATAACCATGGAACCTCACTTTAGACATAACTGAATTGAGAAGCTTTTCCCACAGATGCTCTGCTGTGGGTCACGTGAGGCTGCAAAAATAAAGCATCTGCCTGTACTTCTTGTACAAGCCTCTGTTCCTACTCTTCCTGCTCCCCAGGAGAGCTGGAGAAATGCACCTTGCTAATTTTATTTCATCAGATACTGTAGTCTCAGCAATATCCTCTGCAATTGTCTTCTTATAGCAGTGAAGAGGTCCCCACTAAGAAAACAAGGACTAGAGTATTTTTGTAGATTAGATCTGTTTCAGCAAAGGGGAAAGGATGTGCCAACCCACTCAGCCGTCTATTTTTAGCTCTCATGAAAAATCACAGGATGTAGGGGGGAGCATATATCAAGAGATCACCCACAAAAAGAGTGAATTAATAGCAGAAGTGCTATAAATATACAGGGGGTGGATGACTCAAGTGAGAGTGGCTACTTTAATGGATGAACTGTGAAGAAGGAGAGAGATGTGTGTGTGTGGCAAAGCAACAGGAGCATATTGTGTCTCTCTTAGAGACAAAATGATTAAGATTTATCAATAAAAAAAGGTCTCTTGAAAGGTGTTGTTTTCAACATTTTTTAAGAACATACACTCTTAACTCTTGTGTTATGATTTTCCTTGACTTTTGTGTTGCTCACTTTTTCCACTGTCTGTGGAGCAGCTTCTTTATCACAGTCATTCATTAGTATTTTGTGTCTTTCAAGGTTAATTTCTAGATGTAAAAGGACATTTTATTAGTGATACACAGAGCCTCTCCCAGCACTGCCACCCACAATGGACATCTTCACAGGAGCCCTACTTAGTGTGAAGCAAAGTGCACTCATCATCTGGAAATTCACCATCTATGATAATAATAATTACATTAGTTACAAACTGGTTTGGTGTGAGTAGTCAATACTGTGCTTCTGTGGGACTATGTGAATGGATTGGTTTTGTTCTGTGTAACAGGACTATCCTTTCAGTCAAGAGTCTTAAGAGAATTTTACAGTGGGAGTTACTGAGTAATATTGGGACTATTGATACAAAGCATATGGCTACTCTTTGCTGAGAAACATCTTTTTATGTACTGCAAAGATCATTACCTCTTCCAATTAAAGTCCATTTTTTGCTGTGGAAGATGTCCTAATGTTTATGTAGGACATCCTGGAATGGTCTGTGAAACAACAAACTTGGAAAAATCTGAACTGCTTTTTGTGACTGCAAGTGGAAGACTTGTGCTCAGAAACACCTATGGCATTGAAATTTTTTCATTCATTCTAAAGCAGTGAACTTGTATTTTGTTTCTGCAGCTTATGAATAATTTTGCTGAGCACTTGGGTGGGAGAAAGAAGTAATTTCCACCTCAGTAACACAGGAAAAAATGTGATTTTGAAAAACAGACAGATGTCCCTGTTGGGGTTCTGTGCTGTTCAGAAATATCTGCCTATTGAGACTGCAGCTTACTAGAGTTTGCAAAACAAAATTTTATGCGAAACACCTTAGACTGACCAGTCAACAAAGTGCAAATAAGCCTTGACTTTAAAGTTAGTTTAAATTACTGCTTGTCTACACTGAATTAGAGGTGGTTCCTGTTTAATTGTTAATTTGTGGACAAAATTAGCTGATGTTTTACAAACTGGTGTTTTATTCACTCAAAGTATTTTGTATACTTTGTTGAACAGTGGAAAGGTGCTAAAGTGTTTGTATTTGTGACATATTTTATTTTCTATTTCTGATTTCCTACATGATGGTTAGGTGCCTATTGTGTCGAAAATAAAAGCACAAGGAGTTCATTGAGCGTTTTTACTTTTATGTGAAAAATGACCAGTGTGTTAGCCTGCAAGCTGGCTAAGGTGGTAGAACAGAAGTTTTCATTTCAATGTGATGCAAAAAATTGATTTACCTCAGCTCTAATAGTTCAGCTTTTGAAAAAACATCAAACCATCACAATCAAAGTTAAACATCTAATGCATCTTTGACAATTACAAGAAATGCTGTAAAATAATGAAGATTAACTGCAACACAATTGGTGGCCTGACGTAGTGCCCATGAAGGGAGCACTGTACACTGCCATGGGAGGGGAAAGGTTTTCTCTTCTCAGGTTCATGTTATCTTGTTGGGATTGTGGAGAGGAAGTGCTCAAGGGTAACCCTGGGATTTTTGGGGTGGAACAACATAGCAGCAGTATTTCTGGGGCACCTAGCTTGGCTACCTTGGGAGAATATAACCAGGACTGGCTCTGAAGGGACTGCCAGCCCAGCCCTCTCTGCCTCCATGTGCAGGGATAGCCAGAGGCATCTTCAGACACAGTCCAACAGGTATCCAATCTGACAGCATAACCCCACATAAAGGGTGTGATAGGTAAAAAGCAATCAGCCAAGCACATCTGTTAAGGTTTGCTTTCAAGGTCTGTGCTTTGTGCTAATTTATCTTTAGTTCTGCATACAACTAGCACAGAGCAAAGGCAGCAGGGAGGCCTGTGTAGGCATGCAGTATTACCATGTTGCTCATTGCAGTGATCCTTGCCAAAGGAAGAAGTCTTGTCTGAAAAAGAATATCTGTTCATTTTAAAATTTTTGTTATCAGGAGCTGTTTGATCACCACTTTTAAAACACTTAAAGCATAAAGGGAGTTAAAATCATCAGCCATAAGGCTGTGAGGGAAAAATATAATGGATTTTATCAGTTTCTCTGACATGCAGTTTTCAGATTGTGAAATATCTCTATTATAATAAATTTTTCTGTTGCAGTAAGTGTGCAGATTATGACTACATTGGAGTTAGTAATTAAAAAGGCAGTGTGAGGTGCTAACTGATAAAAATTTTCAGGAAGAATGCAATTAAAATTGGGTCTCTTAATTCCTGGTAATATGCCTGGGATAGCTATTTGAGGAATTTGGTTTCAGAATGAACTCCAGTGGTTATTGGCTTGCCCACTGTCCTATAGTTGACTCCAGTCAACACAATCAGGTTGTAGTAACTCTTAGAATGTCTTCAAGTGACAGAGAATTGTAGAAGAAGTAGAGAGGAGTACAAATTCCTGATGTTACACAAATCTGTCTGGAGTGTACTTCATGGCTAGCAAGCAAATACTTAACAGGAAACCAATGGCTGCTTCCATGGAGTCCTGGCAAGAAGAATTTCCTTCCATATTCTTGTAAATTGACTTGGCTTATTCATAAATGCCCCCAGGAGGCTTCCTTCTCTTTTGGGATTTCCACTGGGAAAAAATGCAATTAATGTTACCTAAAGGAGCTACACATCCAACTGCAGCTTCCCAGCTCCGGGAGTATGGTGGAGCTGTTATGTCTGTGCATTGTTATCTCTGGGACATGTTTGCACTAGCATGAGGCCGTACAGTTCCCAAGTCACTCCTATTTCATTGTCCTTGTTTCATCTATGACAGTGTTAATTTCTTCTCAGTAGCTGCTACTGTGCTGTGTTTCGGATTCAGAAGGAGAATGGTATTGATAACACACTGATGTTTTATTTTTTTGCTTAGTCATGTTTATCCTAAATTGAGGACTTTTTTCTTTTCTTATGCTCTGCCAGTGAGAAGGTAGCAAAAGAAACTGTGAGGCAGCACAGCTGGGACAGGTGACCTAAGCTGACCAAAGAGATACCTCATACCATGTAACATCATGCCCAATATATAAATTTGGGGGAATTTCCCTAAAGGGAGTATGATCTGGGTTCAGAAGTGGGATCTGGCATCAGACAGCAGGTGATGAGCAACTGCATTGTGCTTCACTTGTTTTTCACTTTTTATTACAATTATTAATAGTCAGACCTTTGGGGTTTTGTCCTCCAAGAAACAACCTATGTGGAAGATACCTTCCTGCATCTTTTTCCCATCTTTTTTTCCTTCTTTGTACTCCAGGCTGGTTGCAGTAGTTGAGAATTTAAAGATTTTGGATGTCCTTTGACTATCCTTGAAACCAACCTGGTCTTTTTGCTAGGAGCCAGCATGTTGTTGCATGTGGTTCTGGTCTTGTTTAAGGTCAGACAAATAATTAAGAACATCATCTAGAGTAAAAGAGGGTCTCTATATCTGACAATGAGATGACAACAGGACCTGCAGCTGCTCCAACCACTATGACAGACACTGAGCTGATTCAACCCTAGCAACATGCACTGCCAGTGAAAACACTGAAACTGAAAATCAACAGGTGATAATGTCAGTTGCCCCTGTACACCAACAGAAGAAATGTACACAATAGTCAGCCTGTAAAAAGGTTTCAGTAGAAAAAGTCAAGGAGGACGAGGAGATCAAAGAGGATGGAGAGGATGAAGAAGCAGGACCATTACAAGGGTGAATTTCAGAGCTGTCATCAAGGCCATCATGGAAACTGAAAGAGGAGACAGAAGAGACAGCCACCCTATCCCTGTGTGATCTGAGGGAGGTATGAAAAGATTTCAGCTGTAATCCACATGAGTGTATTACTGCTTGGCTGCTCTGGTGCTGGGACAATGGAGACTACAGCATGGAATTAGAGGGTAAAGAAACCAGGCAGCTGAGATAATTTGCTAAGGAAGAAGGCATTGACAAAGATGTGGCAAAAAAGACACAAGTTCTGTGTCTCTGGAGGCAACTCTTATCAAGTGTGAGGGATAGGTATACCTGTAAAGATGATATTCAATGTAACTGAGGAAAACAGACTGCAATAGAGAAGGATATTTAATACCTGAGGGAATTAGCTGGGTGAGAAATCATACAATTTGATGCAAACAATACACAACTTCCCACAAATGGAGATGATGCCTTATGTCAACCATACATCTGGCAGAAATTTATATCGGATGCGCCAACGGCTCATGCCAATCCCTTGACAACATTACTTTGTAAAGATGGTATACCACCAACAGTGGGTGACATGATTCGGCAACTCTAGGAGTATGAAGATATAATTCCCACGTCCATCATCACAGCTGCGGAGAAGCTATCAGAAAAAACTGTCAGATAAATTGACTCAGGAGTTCCAGCAATTCAGAGAGAATATGTCCTACTCCCCACCTATATAGCCCTGTATCTCTGCAATTTACAGCAGATATCCTCTTGCTCAAGAAAGAGGGTGTAGGAGGTACACAGTATGGGTTACCTTGTGGTTTGACCTGCAGGAGCCTGGAGAGGATATGAGGAAGTGGAATGGACAACCTACCTTGATCCTAGAGGCGTGGGTGCAGGAATTGCAGGGAAAAACAACCACAGATTTTTTTTTTTTTTCCAGGATAGTTGTTACTCCAGTCTCTAGTGGGAAGTTTTCCAGTTAGAATGGAAGGTCTGATCCACTGCTTGTCTGTGTCGTGTATTTGTGCAACAGTAGACAAGGACCACGTGAATCTGCTAGAACAGTGCTGAGCTTCAACTAATTGACATTGCTTGTATGTCCCCATTGGCCACCCTTTATTCCAAAGGTTCCATTTTCCTTTGTTTTCTCCTTTTGGGATTAAGATCTGTGTTTTGATGGAATCTTTCATGGACTTTTCAATTTATGGCATCACGTGGAGATCCCCATGATGACAAGGTCAAGCCAGACCACAGCAGCAAAACCCGGTGAGATTAAAGCTGCTGCTACCTCTTCTCCTATCCTTCACACAATACGCAAACACTGGGCATTGGAGTCCCTGTCTAAATAAGTCATATTAATTACTTTACCGTAAAACATTCAGTACAATCCATCTCCAACACACTGTTCCTCTCTCTTGTGTGGGACTGCTTTTGACACAGGACTTTGGGATTCAGAAATGTGAAACTATCTGCAGCTGTCATTTTGTTTCTTGTTCCAGAAATGAAAATCATCAAATGAAAATGTTTCAAATAGAAGCTGGCTCTTGGACAGCACCACAGAGTAAATGCATATGTAATGCACTTTATGGTTTTGATGCACTGCCCTCGAATTTTTTTGTACCAAACCCTGTGGAATAGATAGATGCTTTAAGACTTTTGCATAATATTTTATTTTCATGTACCTACATGATCTTCCCTGCAGACACCCCCTTGTCGCGGAGGAGAAGCTTGCGTGCCCTCATGTGGTTGTGTGCTATGCAGATGGTGGTTTGTGCCTCTGGTAGGGTCTCCCATGCCAGACAGGTCTCAACTGAAGGGTCAGACAAAGTGTGTCCAGTGGCAGGATGGGCTCACTAGCCCTCTGGCAACCATCCTAGGAGAAGGACAACTCTAACTCCAAAACCCAGACAGATGGAGCTCGCTTAGCCCTGTAAGGTCATCCATCTAAGAGAAGGATACTCTAACCAAACCTACATCCTGAGGTATTCACTGTCACCGTCCAAGCTTCCTCGGCCCTGGCAGATGAACCTTAGGAGTAAAGGGTGGGGCCAGTTTTACGCATGCTGTGCCTCACCTAAAAAATCCACTGCGCAGGCTTGAAGGGTTCACCCACATTGCAAAGCCCTGTAGCGACAGGCGAGGGTCAAAACGGCAGGTGAGGAAGTGCTAGAAGCTGCAGCCCCAACCCTGCATGCAGGCGGTTCAGGATATTGGTTGCTCAAGGGTGACCCTGGAGATGACAGTCCGGTTCGGCAGCATCCTGAATGACCAAGCAGCCTTTTTTTTAGGAGATGACTGCTTCCTCCACATGGAGAGTGGTCTAGATAAGGTGGCCTCAACAAAGCTCATCTCCACCCCTCATCTGGTTGGATAACCAGGGCCAGTGGGCAACTTCTGATGTGGCCAAAAAAAGATAAAGAGACAAAGGCATACACCTGCCTCCAAAGGTGTGTTCAAATTGACACTTTGAAGTTGAAACATCAGAACCATGCTGTGGATAGTGGATGTCCTGAGCACCGTTCTGCTCTAATCGCCCACGAACTGTCACGACTCGACATCAACATTGCTGCTCCCAGTGAAGTTCATTTTCACGAGGAAGGCAGCCTTAAAGAACATGGTGCTGGCTACACACTCCACTGGTCAGGCAAACCCAAAACCAAAAGTGACCTTTCAGGAGTTGGCTTGATAATTAAAAGCTCCATTGCCTCCAAACTTGAAAATTTGCTGACAGGTCATTCCAATTTCATTATCTCCATATGCCTCCCACTACACAACAAGCAACATGTTGTTCTTTTTAGCATATATGCCCCAACTCTCCAAGCTGACCCAGCGGAAGAAGACAAATTCTACACCAACCTGGGCCACCTCACCCAAAAGGTTCCTGCAGATGATAAGGTCATAATCCTCAGTGACTTCAATGCCAGAGTAGGAAAGAACTCTGAAGTCCGGAAAGGAGTCCTGGGCAAGCACAGTGTTGGAAACTGCAGCGACAACGCACGCCTCCTGCTAGATTTTGGTGCAGAACAGCAGCTCACCATCACCAACACTATCTTTCAACAGAAAGACAGCCTGAAGACAACATGGGTACATCCTCGATCCAAGCAGTGGCACCTCATTGACTATATCTTAGTGCAACAGAGAAACATTGGTGATGTCCGTCATAACCAAGTGATGCCACGTGCAGAATGTCAAACACACCATCGCCTTGTGCCTTGCAAACTTAGCCTCCACTTTAAGCCCAAACCTAAGAGAGGTGGCATTCCAAGGAGAAGACTCCAAGATAGCAATCTTCAAACAGCCACAGTGAGAGACAGCTTCCAGGTGAACCTTCAAACTAGACTTAAAGATAATCCCAGAGATCCCTCTTCTGCAGGTCTTTGGCAACATATTAAAAATAGCATCCTGCAGTCCTCTGAAGAGTCCTTAGGGTTCTCCTCTGAGAAAATCAAAGACTGGTTTGATGAAAACAATCAAGAGATCCAGGAATTGTTGAAAAAGAAAACTGCTCACCAATCACACCTTACTCTGCCATCTTGCCATGGAAGAAAATCTGCCTTTCATCTTGCAAGCAGTAAGCTCCAAGATAAACTTTGAGACATCCAGAACAAATGGTGGCTCAATCTAGCAGAAAAGACCCAACTACGCACGGATTTGGGTGACCACAGAGGATTCTATGAGGCCCTGAAGGCAGTGTGTGGACCCACATACCAGGTTCAAAGCCCCCTACTGAGCATAGATGGTCAAATGCTTCTCACAGATAAAACCTCTATCCTGAACCAATGGTCTGAACACTTTCAGACTCTCTTCAGTGCCAACCGTGTAGTCCAAGGCTCGGCAATTCAGCACATTACACAACAACCGGTGAA
>JAWWEV010000095.1:31515954-31533206 GCA_035583235.1 Hafferia zeledoni
CTTCTTAGGTCTATTAGAAAAGCACAAACCTTAGCATTATTATTTCTACAGCTCAGCATTTCCCAGTATTTGTTACACCAGTCTTGAAGTGATATTTGCAGTCTGGATCCATCAAGGGAAGCCCAGGGTGATGAGGGAAGAAGCCTAATGGTGAGCGAAGAAGTCCCTGTGTTGAGTGAAGTATGTGAAGCCTGTGGTGGTAAGGAAAGGCACCTGTGGTGAGGGAAGAAAACCCACTGGTGAACAAAGTCCAGGTGGTGAGGGAAGACCAAGTACCGAGGGAAATTTCTGCCTTCTTTTACTGGGCTTAAGCTACGCGGGAGTGTCTCCTGTACATCCCCTGGAGCTGGGAGTTTTACACCGGATGACATAATACTGGATGATGAGACATTTCAGGAATTTTTGACACCTTCTAAGTTGTTACAGCTGCCAGTTATGCCAGCCCAATCGGGTCCATTGTGCCCATCAGCAGAGATGAATGTCTTCAGGCTATGTGTGAATTGTCCAGATGTTTACCCACAGGAAGTTATCACAGCTGAGTCATTTGTGTAGGGAACACTACCACCTGGCCTCGCCTGGCAAGATTTGCCTCTCTCCTTATTTTACCCATGTCATAGCCTGAGGTGGTTAGTTGGCAGATCATCAGCTTGTACTTTGATTGTCTGAGCCATAAGCATTCCAGTCTTTCACAGTTGTAGGTACATTCTTCCCTTGGAATAATTGGAAAATAGTACTAGCTGTATCTTATCTCAAGTTCCTGTCATAGTCCAAATTAGTAGGTTTGTTCAGGAAGGGATAGGCTTTGGTGACCGGTTGCTTTGCACAGTTTGCTACACTGGACAAAAGTCCTTCAGTGATTTTAACAATCCCATAAACCATTTCAGTGTCTCACATTATGTCAGTGGAGAGGCCACACAGAAGTTTCACTGCAGGACTGAGCTTCATGTGCAGCATTCATGGCATTGGAATCTCCACTGGGGAAAAGCACCATGTCTCAGGGCCCTCATAACCTAGAGCAGGGGATATGAAGAAACTAACTCAGGTGCCAGAGCACCTCTGTGGGCTCTCTGCCAGGAGCTAAAAATGATTTGCAAAGCTTTCTCCTTTTTCTATGCTTGTGGAGCATATGGAGACCTGTGGGAGAAGAGATGTTTCAGTCATTTGCATCCAGAGGCCATGCCTGTAAACTTTTTTTTCAGGCTTCAGGGCTGGATTGAGCAGCTCCTCCTTCACGTTTGTGTGGCTGGGAGCATTAAACCCACTGTGGAAATTATCTGGGTAAAAAAGAATGTGGTAAAGAGTTAATTGTTTTTCAAAGACAGCACCCAGAGAGCTCAGTTGTGCTTCACAATTTCCCTCTGAATCAGAAGGCTATCATTTGGGCAGGAGGTGGCTTTGGCCAGCTGTGCCCAAGCTATTTGAATAAAACTTGTGGATAAAGAAAGGTGTTTAGCCATAAGCAAAAGGTTAAAATTAACACCTTGAATGAAATATGTTTGTATGGATCACTCAGGGGTAGCAAGGACAGATTTAAAGAGGAGTGCAACATCAGTTTTCATAACAGTTAAATGTTCCCTGCATCTGATTCATCTCTTTAAAGGTACAGAGAAGAGGAGTGTGTAAAAAATAAGGCCTCAATTCAGGCAAATGCTATGAGAGGCAGAGGGCTGAGGTCTTCTGGAGCAGATCTGAAGTATAGATATATGCAATTATCGGTTTATTTATTTTTACTGATCTTAAAACTTTTGTAAGTGTTGTCTGTACTATGATTGTTTAAATGAATTTGTTTTTTACTTTGTCTGAAGTGTGTTTTTGAGTGATAGTACTACCTGCATACTTTCCAGTGCTCTTATATTTTTTTTAATCATTAAAAGAAATACATCATTCCTCCACTGAGCTGTATACAGGAGTTGTCAATGCACAGCACCCTGTGCTACAAGTGTTTTAGAGTGACTAGCGTTATCCAGGAGCCCCCTGACCCAAATGCAGGACATTGGGAAGAGTGGCCAAAGTCTAAGGGCTCCATGATTCTGAAAATTTGATCCTACTTTCCCTGGCTACTCTCCTGAGCTCTCATGAACCAAGAGCAAATCTGCAATGTGTCTGGTTGTCAGTGTACACAGGGCCAAGCAGAGTCTGGAGTTAGTGGGAATGGATGTAAGACATCTGAGATTCCACAGAAATCCATCACAAGTAAGAAAAAAAAAATAAATTAAACATTTATAATGAATTCAAGCTAATCCTCATACGGGGGGTTTGGAAAGGTAGATGATTTGAGGAGACTTTTTAGAGTGCATTCATTTAAGTAACACCCCTTTTGCTGCCTTAAAATTTGCAAATATTTGCTTTGAGCACTAGTCACAAAGGTCCTTAGTGTTATCTGTTGCACACTAACCAACCAAATTGTTTTCATATTCCTTAAATTCCCATACAAAAAGAAAATAATTTGATTAGACAAACAAGTCAAAATGCTGATGATTTTTTTTATTTCCTGTGGAATCTTTTAGTAAGAAAATGTCTTTCTCACAGTGTTTCAAGAATATTTTTTGTGGGGGGAAGAACTTATGTGTGGTTGTTTCTTAATTCACTTATTGTATTCTAATAATCACTTTATGTTGCAGTAATGCCTGAAGACTCCAAAGAAACAGAGAATACCATTACACTAGAAAAAAGCAGAGGCCCAACCTTTGGCCTGAGAGTTTGGTGTAGCAGTTTTTGTTTGCTTTTTTCCATCTTACTGAAAAACAGCTTTTTGAGAGCTCAGCTGACAAATACAACAGCTGGACAGCTTGCAGGCAAAGGACTGCCATTGCAATGAACTCCATTATGCATTGTGGCATTGTGCCTCAGCTGTGGGACAGTCCAGGAGGGCCAAAATACATGTATAACTAGAGCTTCTTATAGGCCTACAGCCAATATAAATGGCCATATATTGTAATAAGCATGTAATTAGCACATACCCAAGAGGAGAGACAAACTGGGAGGTATTTAAATACTTGTTATAGTTTGAGGGGGTTTTTTTCCATGAAAGCTATGCAATATGAAATAGATTTACATATTACAATAAGGCTGAGGTCAGAGAAATTACACTGTTGCAAAACAGCAGGATGTGGTTCACAGGCAAAGGGAGAAATTTATGTAAATAGAGGGAATACTACATGAGAAAGATGGGCTATGTGTCTGAAATTTAACATGATCTTACTCTCTCTTTAATTGATTATATACCATGCCATCTCAATTCTGGAGAAGCATGCAGGTGGATATTTGCACAGAGCCAGTGCTGCTGCATGAGATAAAAACAGCCTTGCAACTGCAGCAATAGAAACCACCATCATAATACATCAAATTAAAGATGAGAGGAAATTGTTTTCTGAGCTCACAGTACGTTTGAAAGCAGCAGAACTCCCCTAAACAGATACTGCAAGCTGGCAGTGGAAGACTTAAATAAGCAAGAAAAAGATTTGAAGATTAAAAAAAACCCCAAACTAATCTGGTCAAAGTTTATTGAAAGACTGGAGTGTTGCATCATCAGATATCACAAATTATAAAAGTGGTGAACAACATGCTAATGAAGCAATGATCAGCTGGAAACTCTGTACACAGTTCACAGACACTAACTGCACTTCCACAGATAGAATAATCCTGTGTTGTGACTCAGCTACCAGGTTTCCCAGCACAAGGGTCAAATTTGAGGCATCACTAATAAAAGACTATCTCAAGCTTTCACGTAGATGTTTAAGAAAATTAAAATACTTGCTGCCTAGTTAATTAATTCTCCCAATTTACAAAGAAAATACCTCACTCAGTTGCTTTAACAGTGTCTTTTTTTGTCCAATTATTTAATTTCATTCATAAAACTCCCTGCAGCACCAAATCCCTTTCTCTATTTAGTCCTGTGAAGACTCCTAAATGTATTCTATTTTTGTTTGGTTGGGTTTATTTTCTTTTCAGTTTTAGCCTCTGGGCCTCAAGACAACACATGGAGCTTTTCTCCAGGTCAGGAAACCACTAACATGGGGCACATGTGCACGTCCACTGGAGACCCAGGTTTCTGACTGTAAATTTCCCACTGCTCCTGGTGTACATCCCTACTTTTCCTTGGTTAGAGGTGCCTCCCAACCTCAGCTCAGCAGCTGCTGAAAAATAAGAAAGCTTTGAGTCTGGCTTTTGGTTCCTTTCAGCTATGTCTCTCCCTCTGCCAGATGTGCACAGAGGTCCCCTCCTACAGGGCAAGCTGGTGGGGGGAGGAGGAGGGAGTGAGGGAACTAGCTTTTTTCTCTTTTAGCACACATAAGTATTTTTGTTTTGCTAGAGATTTACAGAGTCCAAAAGGTTTAAAACGTCTGAAATACTTTTAAACATTTCTTCTTTTTTTGAATATTCAATTTGTATATATCACACTGGTTCAGAATGGAAACTCACGTGGGATGGAATTTGCAGGCAAAGATAAGGAGACCTCAGACAAAACATCTGTGCACAGCTCAAAGTAGCAGAAAATTCCATCTTGTGGCTTTGTCTCAGATTAAATCTTCACAAAACAAACTTTGCAAACATGCATACAGCCACAGCCTTACTACCAGTTTGGCTACAAATCTCTTCTATTCCCAGGGGCATTATCAGAGGAAGTTTCCCTGGGACCAACAGCTGAGGCAGCTCTGACTGCAAAGTAAGTGCAGAGAAAGCAGAGGGATGTCTCAGCTTTTAAAAGAAAACAGAAAATGAGGGCCTTCAAGTTTTCTTTTCTTTACAGAGCCTGAGAGAGTTAGACTTTGTTTAAATACAAAAAACATGGGAAATTTGGAAAGGGACTGGTTCAGCTGGAGTGGCTAAACCCAAACCCCCATTATGTTAAACCACAAATGTCTGGGATGCCAGTTATTTTATGGCTGCCTGAGGCAACTCATTTGCTGTATCTAATTTCACTGTAGTGGTGCCTCAACAGTTCAAGAGTTGTCCAAGTTTCCCTTGTATTCAGATTTCATCAGTAGAGCAGCAGCATAGTAAATATACAGATATTTATTTAAGTTTCAGTTTTCTCAGCTATGACTTAGCTATAGAACAGACAAAAAGCCAAGCAGTGGAGTCATGAGTTAAAATCATATGGATTTTTTATGCCACTTAAACTATTAGGAGGATTGGGACAGGGAGATTAAAAATCCAGGCTGGTGTTTCCTAAAAAGCCAGGAACATAGTAATGTACAGCTCTATTTTAAGATAAAGAGGTAAAGGCTGCCTGGAGGAGAAAGGGTCTTTTCAAGTTTTTGACATATTAGAAGCTTCTTGTTGCAAGGAGATAACTGTAACATAGTGACTTCTCCACAGATATTTACTCTGACTTCAACTCAGTGAGGCTGTTACTGTCCTGGTCTCCATTAACGGTGAGCTTGGGGGCCCTTCAATGCTGCCAGGCTCTTCAGCAATTGTGCTGAAGTTCCCCCTGTTGACAGTGGGGGGGTTTTTTGGTAGAAAGCTTATAATGTCTTTACAGATTTAGCTTTTAAAAAAATTGGTTTTAACTCATATGGTTATTTGGAATCCAATCAGAGTGCATGTGAGATGTTAAAAAATGTCAGGAAAATAAAAGCAATACAGCATCCATTATGCTTTTCAAAACCTACAAATTTTAAAGCTAATCTCTGGATTGTTCTGGGCAGGACTCATGATTTCTATGTGCCTAGGGTTAGCTATAGCACATCTTGATTTACTGCTTTCTCTAAATCTGTGTATCTACATGAGGATATATCTAGGCTGTCTGGCTAACATCATGGTGGGAACAGCAGCCATGACTATAATTTGTTGGGCCTGTGCTATGCTTCCCATCGTGCTCCCTGAACTCTATGAGCTCTGCATTTTGCATGGATGTGCAGAGCACCTCAGAGAGGCCAAAATAAAAAGAAGGAAGAAGGATATTTACCACTAATGCACTCTTTTGCAGTGAGCATCTGAGATAGAATAGATTTGCACACACCTGGTTGCACTTATCTAACTCAGGAACCACGTTTTTAAAATCTCCATGGCATCAGGTAGACCTTCATTTCCTTACCTGTCAGTGTTCTTTACTGGTCTGTGCTGACTCAGGATCAGTATTTTCCCTGAGACAATAGCTGTGACTCTCTGGTGGCTTTCTCCTCCCCTCCAGGGTAATTCATGTGGCAGGTAAGCTTGGCTGACCTTCAGGTGGCTGGCATTTCTGCAAAACCAGTCACTCCTCCTGGGACAGCTGCACCAGGAAGGTGGCTGAAGATGGGAATCAGGCACTAATTGCATCCTGCCTCCACATTGTTGTGGTGTTAGCCTGTTCTCCTCTTATTTAGAGTGTAAAAGACTTCCATTTCCCCTAGGTAAAAAGTCACTACTTAAACATTAACTATGGTTCCTTGAAAGTCGTTTTTGCCAAAAAAAGTTCCTTCATAAACACTAGCATCTGCTGATCCCAGGAACGAGGTCTGTTCTTAGAGCAGATACTGCACACAGTCCCTGGAGGAGAGGGATGAGCATCCCACAGCACCTGGGTGTGAAGAACACACCACACTGTTCTGAGGATGGCATCTTGCAATGAAATGCCAGGTGTTTGATGACCTCAGATGAAGTGAGCCAAAAATAAAGCTCTGTCCCACCCTTCACACAGCAAACGGCCTTGGCTGCTGTTCACACTGGCCATGGGCATGGCCTGGGGCTGTGTTTTAATGATAAAAGCAGGAGAGATAGTTGACCTTTGGGTGACACCAGAATCATGTTTAGGATCTGCACCAGAGTAAAGTGCCTATTTATGTTTTTGAAACTGTACAAGAAAACTGTTAGGACTACAAACTGCATTTTTTTTAGTGGGAGTCAAATTATACCATGTATATGTCAATAAAGTATTGAAAGGCTAGGTTCTACCCTACCTAATTATTAAACCAAAAGGTTTCTCTTGATGATTGAGTACCTTAACAGATAGCCATATGCTTTGGGGATCCTTTGGTGGAAGTTCTTAAAATAGGAGTGTAATTTCATAAGACAGGCAGTGGAGAGAGGCAGAGACTTCTGCAGACCTCTACTGTGTATTGAGATCAACAAGAGATACGAAGAGCTGTTACTCCCTTTAGATGTAGGCTGGATGAAGAGAGAGTGTGTTCCCTAGTATATATAGCAGCAGCCCCTAGGTATGTCCAACAAAAGAGTTAGTGGCAGACCACCAGTGTCTTCAGCATCCAGTATTTTCTGCTTTGAGCTGGTTATTGGCTAAGTCTAACACAGCCACCAATAAGGCATGTTTCCCTTAACTCCTACAAGGCCCTTGTCATTCTGCTTGCAGAAATTTAGAAACCAAATAATGGACCTTAATTTCCACAGAATTTGAGAAAAGGTGATGGTGAATTGCTCAAGAAAAGTCTGACCTGAGCTGACTGTCCTCAGTGTTGCCACTGATGCTCCTTGAATTGCTTACAAAAGTGAGCTCCAAATGACACATTTGTAATGGAAGTCATCTCTGCCCTGATACACCTATGAATTATGGCAGTTGTTTGGACATAGCGGGGTGCAGCAAGGAGGTGCCATTGGAGACACAGCCACTCTCTGTCCTCTTCTGGCAGCTGCTTTGAATTATAGTGGCTGCTGCAATGTCAGGTTGTCAGTCCTCAGCACTGAGTTGTGACTGGGTACTGTTTCAGCCAAGAAGCTCATAGAAAACAACTCTTCAATCTTCTCCAGAAATTCATCATGTCTTTTTGTTGTTGACTATGAGTTCAAGACAAGTACTTATCAGTTTTTAGGACTTTCCATCAGCACTGCTCTCACATATCCTTCTGCAGAGCTACTTTGGTTGTGCTATTAATTCTCCCAGTATGAAACTTGTCTGAAAGTTCAATACATGCTCCATCCTACAACAAGTGGAGAAGGTTCTCCAGCCTCAGGAACTACCAGCATACCTCAAGATTTGTAAAGACATTAATGATCTTGATGAAATGCATGATGAAATACTGAGTTTTATTGAAACACAAATTTTTTTCCATAAGAGTTATCTAACTGGTGAAACATGGTTCAGTGTCATTTTTCTGTCCTTCACAAGGAGTTATCCTTTAACATTTCAGATTCTGAGTGTAGACTGACCTGTTTTTTTGGTTGTGTGGGGTTTTTTGTTTGTTTTGTTGGTTGGGTTTTTTTGGTCTGGCTTTTTTCCTCTCATATTCCTTATGATTCTTGCTGAGGAAAGTTTTTAGTTTGAAGGCACATAATTATGTATTGGAAAGCCGAGTTCTCCCAAGGAGCCACACAGAAGAACAGCCACCTGACATCAGTGGAAACATTAGGAACAAGAGTAAGATGTGTCTTGGGACTTGTGAGAGCTGGAGAGAGGGACTGAGTGAACTTGAACATCAACCCATATTCTTTGGGTTTTTTTTCCTTTCTTCCATTGCTTTTAAGGAAATGTTGGCTAAGGCTTGAAAGTACAAGAGAGAATGCACTTTGGTCTGAAGTAGAAGGGTCTTGAGGATAACTGACTAGCCTGAACTTATCTTCAAGTTCTAAGTTTTTGTGTGTGTATTGTAATTCAGGGACCTCTAGGGAAGAATAAAATATGTTAATTCCAACCAAAACAAAGGTTGAATAGAAAGTTTCTCACAAACTCATATGATCTGGGCAGAAGGGATTGAACAAAGCATTTTGGAGAAGGGAGAAGGATAAAAGTCAGAAAATACAAGGTTTCAGGCAGGGAAAACTTTTTCAAGGCTTCTGGAAAAGCAGTAAATAAAGGCTTGACAAAGGATATTTGGGTCAGATTTCTCTTCAGGAGGCAGAAAGCGATCAGCTGGAAAGCAGTCCCTGGATGTTGGGTCCCCTGTGTGCCTTAGAAAGCATGACTTTGTTTATTCATGTAAATAGAGGGGGGCTTTTTTTTGGTCTGAAAAAACCCAAGTCCTTTCACCAATTTTCTTTCTAATTTAAATAAGCTCAAACCTCCAAATGCCAAGTCAAGAAAAGTAACACTGATGTTTCACAGTTATTATACTGCAAAAAGAGAGGAAAAACCAAGTGTGTTGAATATATGACAGTAGGGAAAAGAAGCATGTAGGGGTAACTGATGCCTTGGATCCCCCTTCCCCCTCTCTCCACACAGTGTATGTTTGCATGCAGATGCCTTGTGCAAATCTGGGTACAGATCCTGCCTCCATCCGTGGCCTGAACCAAGGGCTACCAGTTGTGCTGTAGCAAGGCAAGGCTAACTAATGCAGTCACACTATGCAATGAGGATATTTTGGCCAAGGGGTACCGACAGCAGAGGCTGTCACTGGTTACACCGGTTTGCTACTTCTCCTGGTTCTCCTGGGAAATCTGAAAAGCAGCTACCTGCAGCTTTACAGCTCATCTTGCACCATTTCCCAAGGCAGGGTTTATCTGTGCATGCCTGGCTGGTTTGTCTCAATCTATGCTGACTCAGATAATTTCAGCCTTGGGTCAGGCCAATCAGTTTATAACCATGTTCAAGCAGTAGTGTCACATACAGTTCTCTGGACTTTAATATCTGCTTGCTAGTCTCAACTATCTAACACTTTAAGAAAGACCTTGGTTTAATAATTCCATTTTAAATTCAGGCTCACTTGAGCATCTGGTACCAATTTTAATGACAGTTCTTTTCTCATTTAGGGAAGTAAAATTAAAAAAAAAAAAACACACCACTCTCCTTCCATGTAAAGTACCATACATTAATTTAGCCCCTCCAGATAACCCTTATTCTGTTCCAAAAATTCTTTTCTACTTTCTTCATTTCTATGTACCTCCACATTTTCGATTTAATTTGCTATTTCCATTGCTCACTTTAAACCTTCTCTGTTGTGCAGCCTCATTTGGAAGGTTTTCCTGTGCAAAACTAGCATGATACAGGTAGATGCCATTAATAGATGCTTTAAAATGTTGTTAATCCAATGCATGAAATATTGCATTTAGCTTTTATGACAGCTAAAAAGGGATAAAACACCATGAGGCAGAACAATGATAGATGCACTAACATGCGGTGGAGATAAGATGGTTGACACTTTATGTACACCATGGATAAAATATTTAATACTGCTGATTCTTAATGCTTGCACCTATGTATTAGTCTCTGTATGATAACGAGAGGTGGAATGGCTACAGTCTCATAACTTTGAAACCATTGCAAATTATTTCCAGAAAGGTGTGGCAAAAAAAAAAAAAAATCAACTTTGTGAAGTCTGTGTTAGGTTATTTTTTTGTGAAAACATTCACTAGGAGGTGGTTTTACAACAGCATGATGATGATGTCAGGTACTGACATTTTCTATTTAAACTGGTATGAGTTTAAAAGAAACCTAGCAAAATTGAATGATCCACTGTTTAAAGAGGCTGAATAAAATGTGTGGTGACACAAAATCTGTGTGAGCTTTTTACCTGCTGGAAGCCTTCTTTGTGAGAATTTCTCATTTATGGATCTTTGACTGGGAGCCTAGTGCAGAAAATTACTTCCTTCTGTGGTACAGACTAATAAAAACACAGCAAGGATTTTATAAAGGAAAATAAATGTTGTTGGCAATAGAGGGCTTGACTCTCAAGTTCACTTTATGCAGTTGTTCAGATTACTGCAAAAATGGTATACTGTTATTCTTACTGGCATTGTTGTATGCAAACTCAGCACTGGTGACTTAGCATGCAGTGATCCAGAACAATATGAGAAGAGTATGCAGGTATTCACTGGTTAGTAAACAAGGCTGGTAGTTTAGTCTTCACATGGTGTCTAGACAGCAGCAATTAGTAGTAATTAGTAAGTACATCTGGTGTCTGCTTAGTCCGTGACAGCTCACGTGCTGTGGAAGCAAGGGATCAAAGAGTTTTACTTCAACACCAATACTCCATAAAATAGAGTCCTGCCCTAAATTCCCATATGTTGAAAGCCTGCTTTGCTCTGATACCCTGGTTTAGAGTTTTTGAGGTTCTTGTTTCCCTGCTCAGGAGCCAACCTGGCAAATAAAAATTATGGATTATTAGTAAACAATTAGTCTTGTAGTAATAATAGTAAACAAAAAGAAGTGTCAAGTTGGATTCCTGTAATGTAAATAAAATGTGCCTTCTAGTTAAGACCCGATTCAGTAGGTCAAAGCTTCACAAAACATACTCTAAGGCATCAATTCCTGCCTCTGCTAGGTACTTGCAACTTGGCTTTACTGGGCTTGACTTGGCAGAAGACAACCATAGCCATGCCTTCTTGCCACCACCTAGATGTTAACTGTGCACCTGCCTTGTCTCAAGCTAGAAGAGAGATGGTAATCAGTTTCAATACGCTCTGTGTCAGAAACAGTGCAATTAAATGCTGGACTCTTGGCAATGGTTATTGTAGCTTCCCTGCCACCTGAGACTCTTCAAGTGGAAAATCACTGCTAAACATTTGTGGAAAATTATGTTGTCTGCTGCTCATGCAAAGGGGAAAAAAGAATGAAAACAAGAAATTGTTGTCGTTTGGGTTATTACTACCAACTATACCAAGTAGTTGCAAGATTAAATCAGCCTTAGCCACAAAGCCTGTCAGCTGTGGCGCATACAGACATGTGGCATCATAGTGGTGGAAGAGGAGTGACCAAGATGCTTACAAATTTCCTGGGTTTTTCATTGGTGCTGACTCTTTGACACTGTCTCTGCAGTTCTCTGCCCTAAGAATGGAGCTTATGCTTCTGGGAGACCCTTTACACCTGCATATTGTCAGCCCTAGCAAGTAACATTTCTTTCATGTATGAGAGACAGAAAACACAAATATGTTCAACCAACTTATTTTATGTTCAGTAATTGTGTTCATTCATGAACTGCCAGGATGTCTTTACTCAGGGAAAGCATCCTATCCACCAGTCTACAGAGTCTTATTTCTTGGACTTTCTTAATAAATCCTATAGGGGGAAGAGTGTCACTGTCCCTTTACTGCCCCAAGGTTGGTGCTCTGGACATACTCTAGGACAAGGAGCCGTAGCTACTGTATTACAGGTTTTGTCTCTCTGCATTCCTGTCACATTGCATCTGTTTGATAAAGAGTGTTCAGTCCGATTTTAGCAAAAATTTTTGATAGCTGTATCTTCTGTTTGACACATTACTGTGTCCCAAGGAGTTTCTGCAGCATTTAGGAAAGCAATTACACTTAAAGCAAGGATTCAGAGTGTCTCCTTACAGGAAATGTCATCCTATGAGCAGATACTCATAGGATGCTCTGTGGAAAACCCAGAGAGCTGTAGTGCTAAATGTAAGAGTGCTTTTTTGAAAGCATACAGAGTAACAAGAAGAAAAGAGAACTGGGTGAGATTTTTCCAAACAGTAAAGGTCTCTTTTATTGCTAATGTTTTGGTCAATAGGTCTAATTGGCCTCAGGGATTATGGTTGCTGAAACAGCTGCAGTCCATAATTTAAATCAATATTTTAACATCACAGTTAAAGGGCCTCTATTGTATTAAAACTGTAACAAATTTAAGATCCAAATTGTTATACGCATTTGGGGATTCCTAAAGTGTAGAGAATAGATTTTCTGTTCTTCAGATAAACATCAAGCCAAATCTGTGACTGTTTTGCTGCTATTATAGAATCCAGAGAGCTAGTCTACAATAGATTGATGAATCATATTGAAAAAAAAGGGTTTTGTATGGTATATAAACTACAGTTTGCTAGCTGATTTCATAGCCAGGCTAATTCAGGTTGCAGAGCAGTAGGCCAGTCTCAAACTGAGGCATGGGTCAGATGAAGCAGTCAAAGTCTCCCAGTCTGATATACGTTAAAACCCGCTCATTCCAATCTTTATTGCTGCACGAATATCTAAGAGCATTTTTGCATGACCAGAATGCAAAATCTTCTGAAGGAAAAATAAACTTATTTCCTCAGTCAAAGAAGAGACAGTCTTTAGAGGGAAGTTCTGAGCTTCATCCTTTTCCTCTGCTTTGTATACACAGTGATATGAAGCAGAAAAAGTACTCTGTGATGAAGAGGTGTTTACTTTCACTTACTTGCTGAACACAAGAAAAGCTCTCCATTTTGATGCTGACAAGGCTATATGAATTGAACTTCCAACATAAAATGGAACAAGCCAATTTTACCCAAGACTTGAAGGTTCAGGTGCAAACAACAGTGAGGTAATCTTTTGGAATCATCAGTACCATTTAAAGAAGCAAACACTGCAAAGAAGTACTTGATCTAAACTAATGATCCAAATGAAGCAATCTTTGTTACCAGCTACTCCTTGAAAAACTTCTATAAAACCCATAAATAAATTCTGTGCAAAATTAATTGCTCAAGTGGTAAAGAAAAACAGTCTTGCCAAAATTAAAAGCAAAAGGGCATTCTTCAATATTTTGTCAAATAATTGACTAGCATTGGAGATGCAAACATCGAAGGCTGGAAAACATATGGAGTAGGAACATTATTTTAAGATGTGTGAAATAGGCTGCTTATAATCAGTTTAATATTTATTGTTGTCTTTGTGGCTAATGGGTGATGATGACTCACCCAGTATCTCAGAAAATTTAGCCTACAAACACAATTTTATGAGATTCCCACTTTTCCTGCTATCTTGTCCTCCCACCGTCACTTTTTTTTTTTCAAAGATGTCATCTACTCAGAGGCCTCTAACTCTTTTTTGTGAGATCTGGCATACTTGTAACCAGCACCTTTTCTAAGCAGCTAAAAGCTTTTCTATCCTTCTTTCTTAAAGCATGAAGAAGGAGAGCTAATTCCATTTCTGCTTCTTTTTTCCTTGGTGTTACTCCTTCTATTATAAGTAGTGGGGATGCAGTCCTTTGCTTCTCCTGATCTGGTAAATTTGGAGATGGCTGGACCTTTGACACCGATAATCAGTGGCTGAAAATACCCTGTCTTTGTCTCGGTCAGTAGATACAATGTGACTTTGTCTGTTCTCAAGATATGCTTTGCTCTGGTCTCATTTAGGAAGGTATTTTTGGGTCTTATTTATAGCTAGATGTTGATTATATTCTTCATTCTGTATACTTGTGTTCTACCGTTTCCTTCCAAATACAGTTGGCCCCGCATCCCTTATCACCTGGTGTACTGCAGTCTGATACCCTTTTCTCCCCAATATCACCAACATCTCTCTATTTTCTGTCCCACGCTTTAAAACTTTGGCATGATGTAAAATAAGTGACTGATCCATTGTGGCTTCTCACTTGGCAAAGGCCAACCATGGGCTGAGACTTGCAGCCCATCAGAGGCAGGTGTAGCTGGAAGGGATATTCCCTGCCAACAGTGGGCATTGCATGGCCAGAGTAATCCCATGTCCTGAGTGGCTGTAGCTGGTGAAGCTGCCTTTGCAAGGACTTCAGTCTTCTTATGTCTGTTAAGAAAACCTCTGGCTGTTAATGAGAAGACTTGTGCTTTCTCTGTGCTCTTTTTATCATGTAGCTTTATGAAGTGATTATTTCTTAGACTTGGGGGTTTCCAAATCTTATCATTCCATAAAAGAGCAGTAACCATTTTTACAACATGTAAAAATGTATAGACACTAAAGTTTGTAGTCTCTGCAAGTTATTTTTCCGATGTGCATTACTTTGTTGCTGCAAGGCTGAAAAGGGAGATGTATAGCAGCCTAAATTTCTTGATGAGACCCTACTTAGTGGGCTGTAAAATATTCATGTAGTGAAGGTTGATCTTTGATATATACTATCTCCCTTTACAATTCATATTGCTCCAGAAGCAGTAAGGAGAATGGTTTTCACTTCTGTTTCTTTGGAAAATCAGAACAAAAATCCCTATGTGCATAGATGTCCCAAGGCCACCCTTTTGCTCAAATTTGATACGCATATGAAAAAACCAGGCCCATGGGGTCGGGACTAGCTTAAAGGGGGGGTTTATCTGTTATCAATTCATAGTTCATACTTGGCAGTCCTAGGAAATTTCAGGAAAGGTTCCTAGAAATCTAGAACTACTACTGTTCAGATTGTCTAAAGAAAGTTAATTCCTTAACTGACATCAGGGATGATCACTGGGTGTAAGGAGGCTATAAACTATTACAGCTAGACAATCCTTTTTGCCTAGTCTCTGATTGTGTAGTTCATTTTTGAAACACAGATGTTGCAAGAGTCTTGGACTCAGTTTTCATGGCTTCAGGATTTATTGCTTCATTTATAAAAGAAAGAAAATATGACTAAAAATTTAATATCCCTCTGAAGGTAAGGAGTGAACCCCAAAAATATTCGTATCCGTCCACTGAAGTACTCTATTTCATATATTTTTGCTTTCTCAGTCACTTACCCATCCCAGCATCTCCTTCAGCTCAAAGTGATATATGAGAAATAGGATAAGGGAATAATAATATACTTCCATTGCTACACACTCTATGCAAAATATCTTATCGAAATTATTACTCCTGTTTGAGCTGTGACTTAAAAAGATCAGTCTGGGAATCTATTTTGAACTGAGGACATTGTCTGGCTTTATCTTATTGCAGTTAACATTGAAGTTACTGATACACTGAATGAAGTCACTTTGCTCCCTTCACTGCCTTTTTCTCAAGTCCACTACTATGAATGTAGGAAACAGTACAATCTTGATTAATTCTCTCTCCACTTTAGTGTCTTCATTGTCCACCATGAACTTGCAATTAAAAATAAAACTATTTTCAGCTTGTTATATTTTTGGGGGTTTTTCCCCTAGGTTTTAAATGTTTGCTGCTATGTTTTTATGTTTTTACCTTCAGTTTGGCATATTTTCAGGTGCTACCACTTCTCATTTTCATGTAAAGTCTATAGCTCCCATAACTAACAAAAATATCCCACTTAAAGATGATGTGGAGAGTCTTATTTAGTGGTTAAAGAAATGGATGTAGTTTCCCAGGTTTTCAATTCAGTTATCTCTCTTCAAATGAAAGAAATTCACCTTTGTTCAATATCAGTGTGTTATTCAATTTACTCCAGAACTGCTATGTGTCTGTGTTGTACACATTTCTGCTTCCATTTCTCTTGTTGCAAAAGCCCATTGCAAAAGCATTACAGTTATTTTTGTCTTAATTCACAAACATTTGTGAAATATCTCCAAAACTCTCTGGATATCAGAGTTGGTAGAAGCATCACATTTTGAAAGATTGACTTTTTAATGAAGTTACTTAAGTGATTGTTGAAATAAGCATGAGACTATGGAACAGAATTTCAAAGAAATCATTTTTAAAATAAGACTTATGCTTTTCATGTTGTACAAAAATGCTAAGAAAATCCTGATAATAAGTGCTACTTGGCAAAAACCCCCATATGTGAATATAACACTAATCAGAACGTCTGAGAGAAGTCACAAGAAAAGGATTTGGAATCCAAAGTCAACACATAGGAAAACAAACAGAAAACTTAGCCAAGGACTTCAGTGTTGAGGAGGAGTACATCTTAGTACAAAGTGCTGCTACTGTTTTCTTTGTGGCTTTTTCTTGTTATTGTCATGACTGCATTAGCTGCCACTTTACTGAAGTGTTTGTACTCTAAATACAAACATTGCAGTTCTCATCTGGCATTCATATATGTGAGTCAGGGCCAAAAATTTATGACTCTATATAAACTTTTTGTGAGCTCTGACTCAGGCCCAATGTGCTTAATATTTCCATAACTCTTCCTGATGTATACTTTTATGACCACTGATAGTTATCTTATGCTCACTAGGAGTTTCTCTGAAAGCATATGCTCCTTTGTGATTTTGAAATTACTAAAAGCAGAATGACTTTGCATCTGAGAAATTAAAATATATTCTTAATGCATCTGAGCAGGATCCTGGATAGGTCAAATGTGCTGTGTATGATGGATGCATTTTTAATCTAGTTTCTCAGTATGCTTTGTGGGCACCTTATCCAACAGGGAGGCTGCTCAGCAAACTGGCTTTCATCCACCAGACCACTTAAGCTCATACTTATCCTGGGACATGTGATTCTTTTCACAGCAATATCTGAATAAAAAGGAAGCACTGCTCTTTTGAGCAACCAGTCCTGAAATCCTCATGAGGAGAGCAAGGGACCATTTCTGGAAAAACAATTTTAAGTAATATTGCATCTTATTCCTTCCACAGTTCAGTACTGATGAACACATCTCAGTGCCTGCTAAAACTGCCAGATTTTAGGTAGCTGCTTCAGAGCTGCCTAGTATTCAAAACAGGAATGGAGAGGAATTAATGGTTCCTTACTGAATGGAAGCTGCTAGTGCCAGTTTGAAGGGTCAGAAATACACCCTGCAAAAAAATCCACAGTTTCCAGAAAGACACACTACTGCTGCTTCAACCAGCTCCACTGGGCTCTGCCTTTGA
>JAWWEV010000095.1:31533306-31566388 GCA_035583235.1 Hafferia zeledoni
TTGAAGAAAAGTCCCCTCCAGCAGCATCTCTCTGTCTGGTCCACTTCATCCCAACACACTTGCTCAAGTGTGCTGTGATTCTGAGGGCAGCTTTCCCCACAGGGAGTAGGAAGCTCAGGAGGCAGCTCTTGGCAGAATTTAGGTGTAGCAAGCACGTTGCTGTAAGGAGGGCAAGGACACTGTTATGCTCTTCGTGTTTTTGCTCAGTCCCATTTCCTCCATGCTCGGTTCATAAATGTGCACTTTATTATATTGAATTAGTGGTAGTGTTCTAGCTTTGACTGAGCAGCATGAAAAGCTACCATCATGGCTCTGTCTTGTTCCTAGGACACCTATACAACAAAGACCCTTTGTCAAAATCAGTTTGGGAGGCAACTACACGTATCCATAGCTGTGTAACCAGCAGTTTCTGGAGAATAGGCAGCAAATGAGGGTCAAGAAAGAGAGAAAACCCAGGAAGAAGATCAAAGCTCACCTTGACTTCCAATGATTTAATCCCAAGTGTTTGGCCAAATCATGAAAGGCTGTAGGACAAAAACAGTTCAGTTTTCACCTGAAGCTCTGAAAAACTGGAAAAAAATGCCTTGAAATTGGGTTTGGAAAACAGCTTTCAGTATGACATGGAAAACTGCTTTAAATAAAAATACATGGGAGGACTATATCTGCAACTGGATGAGAGTATTCCGTAATATTACAGCAAGCCAAGCAATGAAAATTTGCCATACTAATCACCAAGTTGATGGTAACGTCATCTTATGAATAGATTTGGATAGCTACCTCCAGGATTTTTACTCAGCTGAATACCATTGTTTTAAAGAGGGTCTTTTTTCTTTTACTGATCTGGGAGAATAATATGTTTTGTGTCAGTGTAGTCTAAAACTTTCTTATGCTAACTTTCAAAAAGACCTGTTGGGTTGCTTCTGGTCCAGACTCTAAAGGTCCTCTTGAGATTATTATTCACGGTTTGTATTCCATGGTGATCTCAATCCATGTTATTGATGTTTCTCCCTTTCCCATGAGATAATAATTTTCTACTCCAGTCTGGTAGATCTTACTTTTATTTTATTTATTTATTTTTATTTTTTTTCACTCCGTTTTGGACTCAGTATTCTGTTGTCTTTTCTATTAAATACTTAGTCTTAGTAGCTATGATGGCAGAAAAGGTAGGATCTCAGTTGATGAGCTTAGTAATAGTCCCAGCACAGAAGCAGGATGAATCATACCTAGACCAACCCCAATTAACATTTCTGTGGTGACCTCTTAAAAGTACTCAATGCCGTTTCTCTTTTTTTAAAGGGGCTTAAGGTAGGTGGAAGAGCCTCTGTCCTATGCTGGCCTGCATGGTGGAGTCAGGAACTGAGATGGGAGAGGTCCTGACATCTCTGTGGCTGTGGTGCTGGGAATAAATTTGTTCTCAGGGCTGCAGCTCAACAGGAAGAGACAGGGAAAATCTGGTGTCCTGACAAAACTTGAGGAAAAAAAATAACATCCGTATTTTTTGTCAGAGTGCCAAGATAGCCCCTGTGCTCTGGGACTATCAGCCCAAGCTGGACATCTCATATGGGGATTCATCTGATGGAATGAGGATGACTGCATCAGAGTTAGTCACTCCAGGCTTGCTTCAGAGCTCACAGGGAGAAATGGGTACTTCCAAGGGCATTATTTGTCTTACTCTAAAGAAGTTATCAAAAAAAACCAGATTATGTGAATTGTGCTCCAGATATGTCCAGGTTTCTCTGCTGAACTGGCTAACTCATTTCCATACTCTTGACACCAGAAAAAAAATGTAGCATCTATTATAAATGTCTACTGTAACAATTCAGGCTTACTTCTTGCCTTCTTCTATGGTCACAAGAGAGCAATAGGTCACCAGATATTAAAGAATAAAAAAAAGCTTGAGGTCCCAGAAATTGTTATCATATCCCTGTGTCTTCTACATAAAATAAATGTGTTTTTTTTCCTGCAACCGTTTCTCACGGGACATGTTTCTTAATTTCTTATCACTTTCACTGTTTTGAATGGACCTTCTCCAGCTTGCCTTCAACATTTAATATATTCTATACTGATTCAATAACTCAAGCTAATATCTCCTATTGTTCAAACCACAGCATCTAATTCACTTGCCTCCCATAAGTCTCGTACAATAAACACTGAGGCCCTATTTCTTTGAAGTAAGGATGGGTAATTTTTTTTTTTTCTGTGGTCTGATCTTGGTGTTTTCTCATAGGTACTGTTCTCCAGTCCAAACCCAGTCTAGTTTTAAGCTGTTTCTGCTCTGAATAAGCTCTTTCTGTGGACCAATGCAGCATACGGCACCAAATTACAGTGTGAGAAAAAAAGTGAGCTTTTAATTTTTGTGTCTGTGGCCCATACCACATCACATGCGATATGAGAAATATTAACCAGCATGAACATGTGCAGGCAAGGCTGAAACATCAAAAGAAGCAGTCAGATGATGCCCAGACCTTCCCTGACTTGTCCCAGCTCCTGCTATTCAATGCAAATGAGGTAATTTTACATATGGAGATAGTGGTGTGATCTTACCTCACACCAGTCTTCCTTTAGGGACTCAAAGGCAGACAAATATTTTGAGGAACCTGGTACCCTGAAAGCAACCACTATCACTGTATAGCACTATCAGGTTAGTCACTTACATATGCAGGCCTGAGCTAAATCATCTTTTCTGTCTGCATGAGGAATGGAGCACAGTCAGCAAATGTAAATGAGGAAAGGTTTGATAACTGAGAAACAAGTATTCTCCTACTGACTGGTGAAAGAGAAAGGACACTAGAAAATAAGAATGCAGAGAAGAATCTAATTTAAAAAAAAATCGAACCAAATTAAACTGAGTATCTTACAGCAACACTCCCCAGCAACTGCAGCAAATAAACAAAATGAGTTGGAAACAGAGACAAATAGAATAGATACTTTGCTGTAGATTTCTTCTTGCAATAAGTGTGATACTCAAAGAACAGTGCCTGGTCTTTAAATTTGTGTTCTCACTGACTCATTACATCAGTTTTTCTGTTCAGCCTGTTTCTCGTTCATCCCTCTCAAGCCATGCCTTTTCTTCCCAAGTACGTGATTCCTATTTTCTTTCTTAAGTCCTTGCTTCTTTCTAGTGACAACTTATTCTGTGACCTCTTCACACAGCTGATACTAGGGAGTCAGGTTTCCCTATGGTGCCCAAATAGACATTCTCAGAGTGTCAGATGGAACCAATATAGTTAAAGAATAACAGAAAAAAAATGAAGATTATTTATATTTTTATGGCCTTTAGCCATGTCTCCATATGTTTCAACATCTGTTGTTTAGTAGACATTAAATGCTGCTTGAACAGTGAGATAAGTTCATGGGTTATATTTGTACTTTAACCAAAGGGTCATGTGCTTTTATATGTGCTTTAGAATTCATGGATGCACTTAGTCAGTAACAAATCATGTTGGACCATCTGCTATTTAAAAGCTTCACAATGTCTTATGTCGTTTGGAAAAAACTAATTCATCTGCCTAGAGAGAGAGCTTCTTGAAGATTTCCTTAAATGCTTATTTAAAGCAAGGGATATATGGTTACCATGATAATGGCTCAGTGACTGCTGACTGGTAGGATAATGATGAGATGAGCTACTAAAATATACTTGAAAGAGCCCAGATTGCAAGGGCTTTATTTCCACCTAGTAGAGGTGAAACTGTTAAATCATTTCCATGCTATTGCACTTGTGTCTGCAACATTCACAAATGAATTACAAGATCTCGGATCCACACATCTATTGTGAAGCACACTATGTAAGCATAATTGCAGAGCAAAACTTTACTAGGATGTATAGATACACAATATCATGTTCATAAATGCCCAAATGAGACCAGAATTTAACCAACCTTTCTAACAGTTGCTGTTGATATTTACCAATCTACTTATCTACTGCAATGATTTGGCCTTTAATAATATAATTTGCCAATAACTGTCATGAAGTTTTCAGGAAAACACTAATTTCCATGAGTTTTGTAAGAATTAAACAACTGCATTGATTCTGACACAATTTTAACATCCTTTTTAGAAGTGTTTCTGCAAAATTGAAGCTGTCCATGTTTCTGTATCTTCTCTTTGATTTCCCTTAAGAACTGGAAATATCCCCCCTGTGAGAAGAGTTACATAAACTCCTTTTTTGCCATCTTCTCAAAGGGAAGCTACAGAAAAGGTAGAGAAGGTAATCTCCCTATTCTCTCTGTATTTTGTTTTTCCGAGTATCATTTTGCACACTGTATGTGTGCTTGCTATAACCACTCATTAAGTGCACTGAAGGTATGTTTCAAGTGCAGGACTAGTGTATAAAAAGAAATTATATCTACTTTTTGTTCTTGTAGTTCTTATGCTTTTTTAACTTTAAACCTTTAGAGAAAGGTAACTCTTGTTCCCTGTTTGTTCTCTATGCATCTGTGCAAGAAGCAGGAATAAAGCCAATAGTTACACCTGATTACTTACATGCACATAGATCTGAGTAGCCCGTGCTACTCTGGGCAACTGGGATCCTTTCTGTACTTGTCCATGCATAGTCACAGCCTAACTTTGAAAGACATCTGATTGCATCAAACAAAATGAAATGCTGTTTTCAGAAGCTGAGTGCTTTTTTTTTTTTTTTAATTTTTAATAATAAATATATAATGGAAATTTCAGACAAGGTGTTTAATCTGACTTTGGAAAATTAACAGCTTCTGTTAGCAGCAAGCATCCCCTTTTTTTTTTTTTTTTTTTTTTCTTTTTCGCTCAGAAAGTAGAGATTCACAAATTTTCAAACAAGACAGAAGCTCAGGTTCCTGGAAACTGTCTGTGAGGTAAAAGTAGTTCCTTTAGTTTTCCAGGATTGTGGATAGAAAACTCCAGCAAATCAAAAAGCCAAGCATAAACAGAGAGAAGCAGTGCAGCCCTCAAAGAGATGAATCTTGGGATGAATGAATTCAGAAGCATTGAGAACTTCTTATTGCAACTTCAATAGTTTTATTAGAAAACCACTTTGTCTGTATGTGTAAGAAGGACTGCAAGACCATGAATACTAAGTCCCCTGAGGGGAGAGAGGATAGTTCAGAGAACATAACAACAGATTCTAATTTTTCTGACAGCTGAGCTGATCTTTCTTTTTCCTCTAGGGGCTTCTAATCATGGAAAATGTTTGTTGCACTATCTCCCTATCTAATGAAGTTAGCAGCTTTACAAGCATGATTATCAACTAAGATGGTTTGCACTGAATGATGGGTATAGAAGAGCAGCCTTGGCACTACTGAAGCTGCCATTCACCAGGCTTCATTCCTAGAGCCATGGTGAGCCAGAGGTGGCCAAGGAAACAAGGATGTCTCTGCATTGCAAGCCACCATCAACAAATATTGAGGAGCACTATCAGGAGAGGTTTCCTCGCATGGCTCATCAGCCAAAGAAGTAACTCCACAGTCTCCAAGCATATTTTTAGGTATAGGAGGGATTTTTATTATTCTAAGGAACTGCCTATGCCTCATGTTCACCAAACTTTGGGGTGTTGTAGAAAAGCCCACTTGTATCATAATACATCACCTGATAATTAGAAGGAGGATTTTAACATTCTTCTGAAGTCTAAGGAAATGCAATAAATAGTAATTTGCAATATGACATTATTTTTGTTTTCAAAAACAATAGCGGTGGATGAATTGGGAATTACTGATTAATTTTGGAACTCACTAACAAAGGAGATGGAGTTAGCAGTCTGCCACATCATGGGACTGACCAGCCTATTTTTTCCAATTTGATTTTTTTCTAAATAAATCACATTTCTGTGCCTCAAAACCTTAGGTGCAAGTTGACGTCCCCCCCAGCTAAACATTTTGTTTAACACAAGGTTAGCTGTTCTTGCATTTCTGGGATGTGTGTTATCTTCATTGAGGACTGATCAGACACTTTAACGGATTTTTGCAACATTTACAGTTGAAGCTAATGAGTATGTCTGCCGTTAAGCAGAATTTGAAAGACAATGTAAACTGGCAGAAGAGATATTTGACATCCAGTAACTAGTAGGTTGCATTTTCAATAGTGATTAAGATTCTGTAATGCGAACAACTAAGAAAACATGTTAGATTTAAACATATATATGTAATATATATTTTAAGAACTGCCACTAATTGCCAGAATCCCTGCACAAATATACCTTTATGCAACATGATATAAATTTAAATATAAATTTATACTGGTCTAGAAGTTGGAGAATTGACTTATCTTGAAAGACTTATGTGATCATTGGGAATACATTTTAACATATTTAGAACAATGCCACCTTATGTATTAATTGGGAGTAGTATATGTCCTTCTTGAAATCTGATGACTGGACTTGATTTTCTGTAATGTGTGTATAGTCTGTGTACCTTCTCTAAAACATTTGAGCAGATATCTTCATAGTCTTACATTATCAGCATAAGTGCAAGAGCCTGAAATTCTCAGGACAATCATGTGCTTGGATTCCAGATTCCTGTTTCATGAAATGGTAATTATTTTTAAATTAGCAGACTTGTTATAAGATACAGTTGTATTTCAGGTAAGATATAGTTATTTTACATTTAGAGATAAAGAGTCCGAGTGTCCCACTACCTGAAAAAAATTTACCTGATTTCGGTCATCAGTTGTCAGTTCTCAAATGGACTGGAAGCATCTTGTCTAAATATTTTAAAAATTATTAATATCCTATAATTTAAGATTCAATTTTAAATTTACAGGTCTGTTCAGTATCTCACCATTGTGACTGTACTAATAACAAAAATCAACATTTAACTCATTTTGTACTAATTTTTACTTTCTTGTTAGGTATTTTAGAGGAATGAGCTTGAAGTAAAATGAGAGTTCTGTTTTCTGCCAAATTATCCTTACAGATGCTGGAGCCTGAAGGCATTCTGAAGTGCTTTAGATAATGAAAGGAAGGAAAGGGCTTGGCAGGGAAGGGCTACATGAAAATGTTTGCAGTATAAAGGTTCAGGAAAAGGAATGAGCATGAAGAATTTGATATGGTGGCTTAAGGAAGAGTTAAAAACAGCATCTGTCAGTTTGGACAATGTCAGAGAAGATCAGTATGGGAGGAAGAGTTGGGTAAGCACCAGTCAGTTCACAGATGTTTCAGCCACATTTCAGCTAAGTTGAGATCAAGAAAGACTCTGCACTTGGACAACAGCCTTTTACAGTGATTCTGCTTGGTAAGAGCTTCTCAGGACCAAAGGTTCAAATTCCAGGGACATTTTGGCACAAAAATACATATCCAGTCTAAGCCACTTAAGCCCACTTGATGCTGATTGGTATAGTGCATGGAGGTTTTGAAAGCTGCCCACTTCTCATTACCTTGACTTTGGAGAAACTGTACCAAACGCCATTAATGCCCAGTGAAAGCCAATACTGACTGACATTTTCTATGAGGAATGCAGCACCACACTGAAACAGAGATCAACATCACAAAAATACAATGTTTAAAGCCCTGTAGATTCATTGAGGCAATATTTAATTTTTAGTCAAGGTGAAACTGTAAGTACTGTGAGATATAGGTTGTGTGAGGAATAACAATTTTCCCAGCAGGCAACAGAATGGAGTGCTCACCATTATGAAGAAGTGAATTTCTTAAGAGACAGAGGAATTTTTGTCCTCTAATAGTTACGCTGATTATTTTTATGTTGCTGAGAACTGGAACATACAGTTTCTTGCATGTTATGAGCTGGAAGCTAATTTATCATGATTTTATCATGACTTGTGATTTAGGAAATAATGTGTTACTGACACATTATGAAAGACTGATAGAAATGGCAATATTTAGAACAATAATATTAAAGTGTGTAGAACAGCTTTCAGAAGAAAACAAAACTAAACAAATATACTTCTCTGTCACCATAATTATGTGAGAAAAAAATATTTTCCTGTTTCAAATAACTTCTTCCCATGAATGCAGGATATGCTGAGAACTGAAAGCATGAAGTCTTTGGTAACAGAGTTCAGCAAATGCTGTAGACTGGTTTTAATTATTTCCCTGGTAAGCAATGGCACGTATGTAACTCTGACTGGTTTGAGTTTACAAATCAGCACAGAATATTTCCCTGTACAGTATAATTCACTTGGTTTTCTGAGCTAACTAGTAAATCTTGACAATTTACAGGAGTTTGCATATGCTTGCCAGCTGCTGCATTTATATCAGGGAAAACAAAGCCTGAGCTGAAGACAGTAAAAGGAGTCATCTTGACTTCCACAGGCTTTGAGTAATTCTCTTAGAGACTATGGATCTGTGTTGAGAGGACAGAGACTCACGAGCTGCCAAAATGTATTATCTGTCACTGTAAACCTCACACCAAGGTCTTTGTGATTCTGTTAGTTCTAACTAGGACAGTAAGATTTTATTGCTTTGTATTCTTCATGCCAGACTTATTTTAAAAATTCAGCAATACAGTTCGGTTTGGTGTTTCAGAAATAATGAGACAGACGTGCATGAGCTAGGACTTGTAACAATCTTCTGTATTGATAGGCCTGTCCCCACTCCATTAACAAGAATTTTTCATGTATACAAAAAAATTACAAGAGTTTTCAGCCACAAGAGAGTGTGTTAAAAAAACCCACTTCTACCAGACACTATAAGGGTGCCAGGAAATAAAACTTGCATTATTTTGGGGAAAATGTGTGAGAGAAATAAGATAGGAAGATGTGTGGAGGTTTTGTAGACTTTAGAGTATGATCTGTCCAGGTGGATATGAGGGGAGAACCTCCAGTAGAGTTTTCACTCAAAGCACATGTCTTCTCCCAGATCTTCTCAGTTCTGCTGTAAACTAACTATAAAGGATCCCTAATTCTGTGTTCGGGACTGTCCCCCAACATTTTTTCCCGTAACATCTATGTCCTTGACCCTTCATCTTTCTTTGAATTGATTAATCCACTTGTATTAATAACTACTGAGTGTCAATCACAAGTGGCTCACAAGTATGCCCTTTCGCCCACATTCATAGCCCTTGACATCTTTCCTCCATTTGGTCTCTCTGACACGTCTTTCTCAATACCCATGTATTAGATTATATTTAATGTGAACTGGATAAAACTGCTGATGTTTTTCCGAGGCTTTGCTTCTTCCCATGGATTTTGACTGTTGATATTAACGCAATAGTCATATTGCTGGTCCATTGCTGGACCTGTAGTTCATTTTATCTCCCTGATGACTAATATCTAAACTGTTATTATCCATAGTTAATTTTTAAAGGTCTGATCTTGCCTTTTAGACAGTATACCTGTAAATCTCAACCAAAGCCCTTTCATACTGTTTTCTTTAATCTCTTACTTCTACTTTGGTTCCTACATGTCTGCAGCAATAAGATGCAGACATTACCTATTTTTTGGCCTATGCTTTCATTTAAATCAAAGCCCCATAAGTGAAGAGAGGTGACCCCAGAAGGCAATGAGGATAGGTGCTGAAATTTGGTGTTTTACCTCTCTCAAAAGAGGAAAAGAGAGAATGGGTAGGGAAAAGAGCAGTGTGAACAGCTCACAAAATATTCCTTAGAGCTCATCAATGATGGCTCGCAGGGCAAATCACTGTTCTTGGCTGTATTCATGGGGGAACTGAGCCCCAGTTGCAGCTTCTATCTGTTTCTTCCTTGGCAAGTTCCTCATGAACTCAGGTGGTCTCACATCCACTTGTGTCCGCTGGTCTTGTCTCCACTTGTACCTTCTGCAATACCTACAAAGCTCATTTGTATGGCCAGACTTTGCAAACGCAGATTTGGGAAGGTGTCTCCCCACGGGAGTGTGTCCTTTGAGCCCACTCAGTGGATTTTTTAGGTGAGGCACAGAGTGCGCAGAACTGGCCCCACACTTTAACTCTTAAGGTTCATCTGCCATGGCCAAGTGAGCTTGAACGGTGACAGTGAAGTCCTCAGGACTGGAATCTACAGCCCCTGGTATTTGCAGGGGGTCTCCCATCCAAGTACTAACCAGGGCTTACCCTGCTTATCTTCTGAGATCTGACAGGATTGGGTGGCAGGGAGGCATTTAACTGCCTAAAGCTCATTTATAGAAGTTTAGAAATCACCTATGAGACAAACAGTTCACAGCAGAGACAGAAGGATTTAATTAAAACTGTGACTGACTAATCAGACTGTATTTGAATGAATCCTGGTTTTTCCAGAGGTTGTAAGTTTTCAGGGTTTACAGCCTTTAAGGGGAAAACTCAACAACATATTGCTGGAAGATTTTGTGGTTTACTGTTTGCACCTCTCTGTCCCCCGAGATTAAAAGAGATTTCACAAAAAACACAGTGGTAATGTAGGGAAGCATGTGTCATTACAGAATTGGCAGTCCTGTCCAGAAAACTAACCAGAGTTGGGAAATAGAGAGCAGCAAGGCTATGTGAAGTGAATACTGTGCTGATCACGTTACATTACTATGAATTTGAAAAATTACTGCTTCTGAAAGTATAACCTGTGGAAGACTTAATCATCACAGGTGATTCTTAATGGAAATACAATCTACTTGTATACTGCTGGAGAGTACAGAATGTATAGGTCATCGTTTCACAGATTTCAACATACTGAAAGCATTAAACTAAAATAATTTCTCCAAGACATAAGTGTGGCCTTTAAAAGCACTTCCAGACATTATCCTAATTGCTTGTGCAAAGCAGGCACTTTGATACTGTGAAAGTTGCCTTGTTCATAAATGAAACATTTCAACTCCAAAACATTACTGATGAAAGAACAATAAAAACCTCTGGTATTTTGACTTTAATATAACTTCTCTGGATTTAAACACATGAAACCATATTGAATTAGATCTTATCATTAAGAAATAAGAAAAATTAATACAATTTATGCCATTATTCTTTATATTTTTACTTTCTGTTCCTCTTAAATCTGGCCTGTATACATCTTTCAAAATTGTATCTGATTTGAATTTGTCTCATTATTATGTTTGGATTAGAAAAGTAAGTAACCTAGTAGACAACAATCTAATTTACTTTTAATGAGTTTCATCAAACTAATTGGATTAAGTAAAACATACATGATTATGGGTTTATGCACTGAAAGGAATGAAATTACACAGGTAGGCTGCATGTAGTCCACAGCACATTTAACACCAGTTTTCTAAGTTTAAGAACAAATATGAGAACAGTGTTAAAAACACTAAAAAGGATTTATGAGGTACTGCATCTCCATATGTAGATAGCGAGTAAAATCTGAAAACTGAAGGATATGCCTCCTTTCTGTAATGGATCCAATAGCCAAGATACAATGAATGGATTCTAGTTGGGTCAACTAAGTAACGTCTTTTTGTGAACTGCTGCTGTTAAACTGTATTGCATCATTAGGCTCACTACTGTGAATCACAGGTGAGGGGCCCTGCCATCAACAGTCTCTAGAGCAACGATCCTTTTAATCTCCCTTGGTGAGTTTGTATCAGGTTTACTTTTTCAGAGAGGCTTTGGGAATCCAGTGAATCTGCACTAAATTTCAGGAACAACTGATGTACCTAAGGTAACACAAAATATATTCAAATGCAATGATTTGTTGTCATAAGTTGTCTCAACAACTGCAGCATTTATAGCTTATCTATAAATAGAAATATTTATATTTTCATTCACTTCCCTCTGTCAGGGTCCATCAAGAATAGCAGCTGGTCATATTGTCCCATAGCTCACTTTTGTGCCACTCCACTGCCTTTTCTATTTTACTAATTTGTGAGGGTGTGGAGGTGATCAGAGAGACTCCATTATCCCTTTCCTTTTTCACTTCAGGAACCTTTATATCTTCAAAAATAAAGAAAACACATCCAGATTTTTTGAAAGTAGCCCATCATATTGGATACCTTAGTTTCTATGTAATTCTTCATAGTTATCTGTGATACCTTGAGAAACTTCACCACCAAATTACAACTCATTCTGGAATACCTGGCTGCAATATTTGAAATCTCACCTACTGCCTTTATATCACCTTGTGACAAAGCTCCAATTGCCTACTATTCTTTTGCTGTTTTGCTGCAGGGAATAGAGTATGGGCAATACATTAGCTTGAGGTTTTTTGGCTTTGTTTTTTTTTCACTCTACTACATTTGAGGTACTTGCTGAAATGTGAGGTAAGATAGCAGCATTTTACAGTTAACTAAATCTCACATTGATCTCATATCTAAAGGTAAAGTAGAGCATGGTAAAAGATTTCAGTCCCTTTCCAACTCTTCTAGGATACATTAAGTTACATGGATTCAGTTAAATACTCTGCATGGCAAATGCTGTATGCCTAAAGAGTCATGCTGCTCAAAGAGGTCTGTCTTAATGGCTTTTGCATAAGTTGGAACACACTATGGGAGTTTTATCCTAGTCAATGAGGAGTTCAAGACCTCCTTAAAAAATATTAATGGAAATTGTTGCCTGGAGATTTCCCTAAAGATTTGAAGAATTTTCCCTCCTCTAGTAAAACAGTTGTTGAAAAACTGCAGACCTTGCAGTGTTCAGAATCAAAAAAATACTCAGCAGATGGTGTCCCAAAGTGAGAAGTTCATGGCTTTTTTTGGCAGGTCCTAGCCTGTGTTGGTGGAGTTCACACAGCCTTTCTGGAGGGATAGTCCATGGTGGAGTGTGTGTCAGGGAAAGCATGTGTCATGGGGGATGACACATACCAGCCCTGTAGGAGAGCAGAACTTGCCCTGCTGCTCAGCACTTCCCACCAGCCAACACACACAGCTCTGCTCTGCTGCATCTCTAAAGAAATGCTCATTTGTTCTGTGGAAACTCTTATTGTCAGTCAAAATTAAAGTGGAGCTTCTGGTGAAATAAATACCAGCCTGATGTTTCATCCTGAGCACACGTTTCATGCCTCCCCTCTCCCCAGATGGTTCTGCCAGACCTCAGCAGTACAGCAATTTGAGTGCAAATCTTTAGGCAGGTATTAGACACATAGGAAAGGACTCTTCTGGGAAGGAGACTGGCAGTCTTGGTGGGAGGGCAGAAGTAATGCAGAGCTGGTCCCTGTCCTTATGTGCCAGTCAGTCCAGCTGTCTCAGTTTTGCTGTGCTTTCTGCAAGAGTTTTTTATCTAATTCCTCACAGTGGTGACACCCATCCAAATGATTGCAACAGATACATCCTTCCTTATCCCTGTGATCGTGAGTGTGAGCTTCTATGAGACCTTATACTGTCTCATAAAGACATACCACATAAGCTCTACATTTCTATGTCATGTGGGACAGACACAGATAAATAAACTGGTAAACAACCTCAACCCCCAGTGTCCTAATTAATTACCTGTTTTGCCACATAATAGCATGGTAAGCTTTTGTCATTTTGGCAGCTCTTTCTATTCTGACAATTACTTTAAATTCTCCCTAAGTGTATATTGAGGTGGTGTCCTGGGTTTAAGTAGGTGTAGGCCTAAATTTAGGCTTTAGTTTTCAGAGTAAGCCTTAGATTATCAGCTGGGTCAGGCAGCTGACAGCTCTGACTTCTACTGACCAATGGTATTCCATACCACATTCTGATGTCATCTCAAGTATAAATACAGTGGAAGAGGAGGTGCCTGGCTCTCTTTCTACATGGCTGCAGTAGTAGGAGGACGTGCTGCTGCTGTTGTGCTGAGAGTGGCCCCCGCTGCCACCCCACCGCTGTGTTATCTAGAAAAGTGAATATTTTATTGTTAGTTTTATTTCTCTCTTGATGGGTGTCTCTTGGGAAGTGTCTTTTGGGGTATTTGTGGGCTGGAGTGGTGGAATCTGTATTATTGGGTGAGAGTGGGGGATTATTGTTGGGGTTTTTCAACTTTTTAATACATATGTATAAATAGTATATATATATATATATATAGTATATATATATTTATATATATATAGTATTTAGCTTTTAATTTTCTCTGTTCGGTGAATATAAAAGGCTTACCTTTATAAATTTTACTTATTTTTCCCTTCTTTCCCTTTTTCCCTGAGGAGGGAGGGAAATTCTGACTCTATGTTTGGGTAGTTGGCATTTTGCCAACTCAACTGAACAGAAGTGGGAATGTGGAACTACTGAAAAATGTTCTGCTAGGTCCATTGCCGGTGACCCTCAAAGCTAAGAGCTTAGATTTCTTCCTCTATAGTGATGTAAAAAACTTACAGCAAAGGCTCCAACAGGAATATTTTGTCTTGCATATCTACACAGAGACACACAGCTTTCATTTCTATCACTATACATTAAAATAAGTCCAGAGAGGTATAAATGTGATCAGGAATTTCGCCTTCCACTTTGCTTTTCTTTCATATCTATATGGCATCTCTGGGAAGCTATTTGACTGCTGATCAGAATAAAACTACTACTTCCTCATGACATGATATGATGTCTGTTTCTTTCAGATTTTTTTCTTTCCAAATCGTATTCTAACAGTTATTCTTCCTCTTGCATTTCTATATCATCCATATGCAGGAACACAAAAGGTCTGCTGTAGTGTTTTCTCTGCTTGAAATGATCTAGAGCTGCTTTGGACCAGTATCTTGCTCCAATTTAGTCCAATGGAGTACTGCTTACCAGTCAATTTATTCAGAAGAGAAGAAATGAAAGCCTTGTATTACAACCTCTGTAGGTTAATGGTTAGCCACATAATTCAGCTCCCAGCAACTTGCATATGCACAAGTATACACACCTGCAGGAATAAATTCCTGTAACAGTATTTCTGACCTGTATATGTGCTTGGAAAGTTCTATGATCCTTCTGAAAATGTGACCTAAACTTTCTTTCAAGATAAAAAAAGAATCATTATCAAAACACTGATTGAGCTTGTATTAGGAAAAAAAAAGAATCAAAGTTGCAACAGTCATGACATTTCCCAGAATTGTGATTTTCTTACTGATATTACTTCTGCAATAGTGACATCACCACCTGTGTGTATGAAAAACTTGATTTCATATTTCACTAAGACTTTCTTCATAATCTGATTCTTTTGTCTTTAGTATTTGTCAATTGTCTTTTTAAGGGGAATATATTATGTAAAAACTAAACTATTTTAGCTTAATGCAAGAGACAAAAAGTCAGAGCAGACTCTATCGGAGAAAGAAAATTAAATTAGTAACTCAAGTAATCTGACCTTTTTCATCCAACACTACACCAGCCACTGAGACAGTTCACACTACAATTCCCAGTTTAAGTAGAGAGGATGAGTTCAGAACTGTACCATTTAGCAAGAGGAAAATAGCCAGTCATAAAGTACAATCTGGTATATGTTATCTTTAAAGCTGCTTAAAAATCCTACATTTCCAAATAGTTATCTGTTGTTTGCTAGTGGCTCATGTGGTCTGAATTAAAAAAAAAAAAAAAAAAAAAAAAATTGCCTGCATCTGCATATACTTCTTTTTTGATGGACTCTGATCTCTTCTAAAACAAAAAAAAAAAAAAAGAAAAAAGAAAAGAATTAGTGAAGTTTTCAAACTGTTATGGGAGAAATCCAACTCTCTGTATAAATATATTGTGATATAGTTTTGATTTACTGGCACACTTCACCAGGCCCAGTTTCAATTCAAGATAAAAACCATAAGTATTCTTTCAGCTTGACACATGAAGCTAATTGCAATAGAGAGCAGTATACAGAAGATGTGGAAAGAGAGTGATCTCTAGCTTCTGCTTCAGTGCTTGTTATGCTTATTATTGATTCAAAAACCACATTCAGATTCACCACACCATTAAAAAGATTCACTTTTCTAACATTTCATTCTACTTTCCTTCATAAAAAAGGAGTTTGAATTCACTGAAACACTTCTGCTGCCCCTGAGCCATGAAGTAAGCACCATGGCCAATAAAAACTTCATGTTTTATCTGTGATGTTTTCAGACTAAAGCAGACTTTGAACCATGAAACTCAGCAGGGACAGGTGGAGGGCAGGAGTAAGTGAACCACAGTTGTTGCTGCCCAAGGAGGTGATGCTTCCTGTCCTCCCACATATGCAGGAAGGGAGAGGACATGCCAGCCACTGTGAAACCTCCTGTAAAGATCTTGTTCTCAATGCTGCTGATATATTTTTAGGTTCTGTTCTAACAAATCATTATTTTCCTATACCCCTGACAGACTGCTATGAAAAAAAAAAACACAGTAAGGCATTTATTTCTACACAGTGTCAGGAAAAGAAGTGCAGACTTATGTTGTTTCAGTCATTTGCACAGGAACAAGTACATCAACAGCAGAGTCAGCCTGTTGAACAAGACTACCACAGGACCTCGATGCTCTGCTGAAGTCACAGCCCCAACAAATGTCACATAGGACATGGCAGCCTCTCACTTCCATAAGCCTGACTTTCTTCTCATTTTGCTTGACTTTTCACAGCTGGTTTCTTAGCTGTGGGCATAAGCTGGTGGTTGGCTTATGACTGAGAAAGTGTTGAGCCAGAAAGAGGTATTTCTCACCTACCTTGGGCCAGGTTCAGAGGATCTGTATATATGAAACCATACATGCAGTATATATTAAGGTATCACATACAGTATAACAGAACCAAACAAACATGTTATCCCGTGGCCCCTTGCACCTATGGACAGGTAGTAGCACAGTACAGCTATGCATAGCAGTCAGGAATTCACTTCCCAAGTAATGCATTACATCTTTTCTTTTGCACTTTCTCACATGGAGCAGGACTTTCTTCCATGTCCTTGACCCTTTACCACAACACTATTCAACTAAGACATCTGGCACCCTGTATACCCTGGGGAACTTTGCAGTGTTACCTTTTAATATGTTTTTTTTAGTCGAAAGCCTGGCTAATTACATATATGTTGTTGCTCCATCTTAAAAGTACTTACTAGTGACTACTGCTTCATTAAGATGTCTAGTGCCATTGAATGTAATATTATGACATCACCTTTGCCTCTTCTCATGTGCCGGTTTAATTAAGGCATTTGTTTGCTTTATGGTTATTACTTCCTGTACCAGGAAACTGAACACACTCTAAAGATGTTAACAATGGATTCAAAGTCACCCATATGCAGCTTGAGGGAATAATTTTTAAAAGTCCATTAAAGGGATAGGGTAGTTTCATACTTATTTCTGCTATTTCCCTAGAAAGTAGCAACACAACTGCCTGGTTTTATCTGCTGTGTATGCTGATATTTGTTTACACTGGCTGTTTGGTTAAACAGCTCCATTTCCCCTATTTCCAACTCGAGAATAAACCTAATGATACTCTATAGTGTGCCCTACTGCAGACAAAGGAACATCTCACTTACTAATCTCAGCTGGAGAAATTCCAGCAAAAAATCAAATCTTCTTTGAACATTCAGACTGCAGTTACAAGGCTGCAGTTGTGCAGGAAATCCCCTTGCATGTAGTTCCCACAGAAACACTTGACAGCCCAGTAGTCAGAGTGCTTTTGGAAAGATGAACCCTTTGCATGCTCTTACCTAGGGAAGCCATTATCCCACTTATGAGGGCTGGAATTTCCAGTGGTTTGTGCCTGTAGCTGAGTCACTGCTAGAGAGTTTGGGGCAGTTTTTAAAATAACATGGCCTTCGGTCATAATAGTCCATCCTGTACCAACCTGTGGCCTCCAAGAAGATGATCTCACTTCTTCTTTTATTTTTTCACAAACTTGTGCAAGGCTAGACTGAGAGATAAGAAAAGGTAGCGGTCTAGAAAAGCTGCTTCTACAAAACATAGTCATCATGGCTAGGCTTTGTGAACGAAGATTTGGGAAGGGCACTACCCACAAAACATAGTAACAAGTGTCATTCATACTGGAGCACCATCTACTGTCTCCTAAATATCCATTAACACATTTGTTTAAGCACATGTCTTGCATTCACACCAAAACCTCTCTGATCACTTTTCTCTGATTGAAATTTTCTGCCTGCTTCCTAGGTTTTGTCTCTGGTATGAAGTACAGCTGTCTTCTTAGATCAGGCACTTGTGTGTGTATGACTCTGATAGAGGTCTTGGAGGAAGCAAGATAGAGAAGAGTCTGTGTGGTTTGAATCAGGCGGGTATGAAGATGGACAGGACTGAAGCAAAAAGCAGCATTATTTCTTTTCACCTTCCTACAGGGCAATAGGGAGGGAAGACATGGAGCAAAAGAAAATTTTACAGACCAATAATTCAGACTTTCAACAAGTTCAGACAAACATTGTTATGTCAATTAAAACTATTGTGCTAATTAAAGTAGGACTTTAGAATTCAAGACTTTTGGCAACGACAGCAGTAGAAGTTTAAGAATGTGAAATAAAATGAAGATATGAAGTGCCAGGACCTGTGGTACTAAATGTTGGTCTGTAATGATGATCTTTCACCTTCTGATTATGGGAAAATGCGGAGGGGTTAAAATGAGGCTATGGTGATAAAAAAACAAAACCAAAAAACAAATGAGATTGTGGTTAATAGAGTTTAAAAACAATAGCTAAAACCAGAAAAAAATAACTAAAAGTGTAAGAATGAAACAATGACTACACAAAATAGAGGAAAGTGTAGAGAGAAATCTACAGCTGCAAGAGAAGGATGGAAGACTGATTTGTGAGAAAAAAATGTGGGAGAAGATTAAGTAGGAGGGAGAAAAAATAAACAATGAATGTAGAAAACATATTAGAAGAACAAATGCAAGAGAGAACTTAATTTTTGGGACATAACAAATTAACAGCAAGTATTTAAAAATTTGGTATTCTGCACTCCTTTAGGTCAGAAGTGTACATGTGCAAATTCATTTAGGTCAGAAATCAAAGGCTTCTTGTCTCAGTCATAAATTTACCAGTCTATTTAGCCATCTTCAAATATGAAAAAAAATCACAAAACTTTGTTCTTGGGCCTTCTTGAAGCACCCTTTTTTTTTTTTTTTTTTTAAAACAAAGTTGCACCCACACATGTGATGCTGTAAATGACAGCAGTTTTCACTTTGTGGTATTATGGTGTGTACTCTCCAGTAGATCTCTAAAACATTTTCTGTAACATCTACCTTCAGTAGAAGTATTGCTGTCTGGAATTCTGGAAGAAAGAGTCAAGAAATAGGCAAATTTTTTTCCCAAATACTTTTTGAAAAACAAAGTTCCTGGCCCATCTCCCTGCCCAGAACAGAAGTTCTGTGCATATTCTGTGGGACAGCAACTGCTTTGTTCCACATTTTAAAAGTGTAAGCTTTTCTTACAAACAATTTCTATTTAGTTATGTGAAACTGTTAGTGTTAAAGCAAGTGAAGATTTTATCATTTAGATAGATTACCCTTGGATTGTATTTGGAGAACAAGAGAAGACAAACTTGCTGTAGAAGAGAGTTGAACCAAACAGACAATTTACAAGATTTCCAAACAAAAAAAAGTGTTCACAATTTTACTGGAAAAAGATAGTAATTTACTGCTTCTCCAGTTTTTTCCCTCCATAGATTTCTAAAGACTTTCCTCTCAAATACCATCAATATCCTGCTCTAGCCTGTGGGGTTTTTTTGTTTGTTTGTTTTTGTTCCAGAAACATCACAGGAATTTCTTGGGCTGCCTCTAAAAGTGCTGACAGAAGATAGGGCCAGAAGAGATAGAGAGTAGCTGTGAGAAGCTGAGTCTAGGACAGAGAGCCTGATCTCTCTCTGTCAGATGGAGGCAGAAGTGTAATGCAGCAATTTGACATTAATTCGGTGTAACTGAAAGCTCTTGCTGGGACACCCTCTGAGTTTAGAGCAATGTGATACTTGACAGAGTTTGTTTCCAAATTTATTTTATCATGTTGTAGATGCAATCTGTTTACTTTGGAAATATAACTATTCTGAATAATCTTCTAAATAAATACAATGGTCTGTTGTTTTGGTTTTTGTTGTTGTTGTTGTTGTTTGGAAACTTGCTTTCTATTAAAGAGAAATATTTTTAAAGCTCTGATTTTTATTGTTTCTCTCTGAAGACAATACTGAAGCTGCACCTCTCCAGAGAGTCCTTTTGTGTGTGAAGCAGCAGCAGAAAGTAATCTTACCAGACAAAGGATGTAGAGGTTTAGAAAAGATCTATTTGGGGGCTTAACTGATTGACGGCAGCAGCAGCAACACAACCTGCAAAACCTCTTGTTAAAGAAAGGTTATCTGAAGGTTACTGGATTTAGAGAACATGTCTCCCTCTTCTTCAGTCACCCTTGCACTTCACTCGGGCATGTGCTCTTGTAGATAGATGTTGGCTTCTTCAGATAACACATCTATCATCACACAAATCAGAGAAATCATTTGCACTTTAGTTATTAATAATTCTGTTACTCAGGGCAAAGCACATGTAATTTCAGCTGTTCTGGGCCAAGAAATGGCATCAAATATAAGCCTTGAGTCAAAAAGAAATTAGGGGATGATGAAATACTTGAACCAGATCACAGTCTCCCAGAGTATCACATATCTCAATGGGATCAACTGCTATCTGATGGACATGATTTCCTAGGGCTATTGCTCATAATGGCACAAAAAATAATTTGGAATTACTGTAGTTTTTCAGCTAATAAACTAGGATTTTTAATTAAAAAAAATTGTAGAGAACCAATTGCTTGTCTAGCTGCAAGTCTTCCTGTATACACTTCTGAAAACTGGTTCTTACTTCTAGTCCAATTACATGGTGTGAGATTACAATGTGAAACATTTTTTCTTCAGCTTGACCTCATTGTGCTTAGGGCTATGATGTTTCAAGAGCAGTGGCTTAATTTTGTATTCTCATGCTCTTGGGAACACTTACAGTTATTATTACGGTGCCTAATTAAGTGACAAGCACTGGATTTCTAGGTGGCATAAAATATTTTTTTAATCTGTATGCAGTACTTATCATCATAGAATCATATAATTGAACAGTTAAGGTAGAAAGAAACCTTAAAGATCATCTAGTTACAACCCCCCTGCCTTGGTCAGGGACACCTTCCTCTAGATCAGTTGCTCAAAGCCCTTGAACACTTCCAGGGATGGGCCATCCACAGTTTCTCCAGTCAAACTGTTTCAATGCACAGTAAAGGATTTCTTCCTAATATCTAACCTAAACCTACCCTCTTTCAGTTTGAAGCCATTACTCCTTGTCCTATCACTCCATGCCTTTGTAAAAAGTCCCTCTCCAGCTTTTGTGTTGGCCCCCTTTAAGTACTGGAATGATGGTGTAAGGTCTTCCTGGAGACTTCTCCAGGCTGAACAACCCCAACTGGTCCAAATACTGATCCCTGAGGGGCATCACTGATCAGTGATCTCCACTTGGACATCAGGCTGCTGACCTCAACTCTTTGCGACCATCCAGCCATCTCTTATCAACAGTGTGTCCGTCAAATCCATGGCCTTCTCGTTTAGAGACCAGGATGTTCCGCAAAACAGTGCCAAATGATTTGCACAGGTCCAGGTAGATGATGTCAGTAACTCTTCTGTCATCCACAAATGCTGCAATCCTGTTATAGAAGGGCACCAAATTTGTCAGGCATGATTTACCCTTAAGTGAAGGCATGCTGGCTGTCGCAAATCACCTCTTCATATATTATTTTCTTTTACACAGTCCTGGTGTTTGCATTCCCAACTACTGAATGGATAAACGTTTACTGGCAGAGTGAAGTACTCTGTGTGAAGATGGGAGATTCATATCTTTGACAAAGAACTCAATACCAAGCTACTGAAATCCCCAAGTATACAGCACATATTTAGCAATGGCAGCTCAGGATTGAGTGCACTTGAGTGAGGACTTGACATGGTGCACAAATGCAGATTGCCATGAAGTGTTCAGATATTCCCACAGAGCTCTCTGCAGGCAAGTAGTTGAGGGCCAGAGCCTCATAACAAAACATGTGCCTACCCTTTCATCCCCAAGGGCATTGTGGGTGGAGTAGTGGGAAGAGCTGTGCTCTTCTCACGGGAGCCAGTGAGAAGTGCAGAGGAAGTGGAACTGAGAGATCATTAGGCAGATGATCGGCCTCACAAACTTACAATTCAAGAAAGCAGGGGACAGCCAGTTTGCTCACACGGTAGGAATACATGTACTGTTTCACCTTAAAAATTTTCAGCGAGGTTGAGTTTTAATATGTTCATCTCCTTCCCATTGTTCTCATGGACATCTGACAGCAGTCTGCCTCTGTTTCTATGGCATAGGTCACAGTACATGTCATGGGGATACAAGTATAGTACATAGTACAAAAAGTCTTTCAGTTTTCTTCAGGAAGATTATGTTTGTTGTGTGAGTTTCTCAGCTCTCACAGGAAATAGCTGGGTTTTGATGTGTGTGTGTTTGCTTTGGTTTGTTTGGTTTTTTTGTTTGTTTTGTTGGTTTTGGGAGGGTGGGTGGGTATTTATGAGCACATCTGCCTAGCATCTGAATTTCTAAATAACTTAAATAAAGCACAGAGCTAGCCTGTGAGGCTGTAAATCTGTAGGTCCTTAGGAAGTGAATTTTTAATTGCCTCATTTGTTCTGCACTACAGCAATTACTATTTCCATACAACACTTTATGCATGATCTAAAAACAGAATAAGGAAGTGAGATCTGCATAATCTGCAGCTTTATACCTCTCTGTCAACTGTACTTCAAAATGGTTAGTTTTACAGAGGTATCTTCAGCAGCTTGAGGGAATATAAATGAGCAGTAAGTAGGAATGACAGTAGGAAAAAATACAGGTATCTGTTTCTTGGGATACTCATATACTGCTAGCAGAGTTACACAAACTCCAAGCGTGAGTTTCCAAATATCACTACTGCCATTGTTACAGATTGGAAGATGGTGCTTTTATGTCTGAACTGTGTCCATGCAAAGCTGAGGATGCTCTTGGCTGTGCATCCAGGTGCTATGCAGGTGTTCCCTGACCCTCCATGGGAGTGACAGACACCCAGCCACGGGCTGGTATCCCACAGAGAAGCCACAGCATACTTCAACCCCTCCTTGCCTATGATGTTTGGGGTTGGTGGACGCACAGCTGCTTGTACCTCCCTGGCCAGCAGCTGGAATGTAGCCAGTGATTTTAATCAAAGACATGGGTCAAAAATGCATAAAACAACCTAGTCATTGATATGTTCCTAAACATGAGGATTAGTTTGTTTTTTAATACCCCAGTAATATCATTTCCCTGTGGGTTTCTTGGGTACTTCTGCATTAGCAAATGTTGCTGAGCATGAGCATATCATATTTCAGATTCTAGCTAATATAAACTAAGGCACTTTCATTTACAGTGTAAAGCTTTCACAACCATGTAAGCTAATAGAAAATTTGATCAAAGAAATTTAGTAGAAGTAGTTGACAGTGCATTAAAATGCATTCACCTTTCAAAGAATCTCTGATTTGATTTATTTTCTAAGAGTTGCCAAAAGTCCTTGTTAACTCCTACCTACCCAATACAGTGCTAAGAAATTTTTTTCCACAACTTTTACCAGATTGCAAGTTTTCACAGGATATAATTACCACTAGGAAGCAGAAAATATCATACTTAACATCTTTCCAAGACTCAACCCTGTGATGTACTGAGTTCTGATACCAGACTCCAAGACTTAAGCCTTCATGACAGTTCTATGAATCAAAAGACATGATACTGCAAAGTTGACTGGGTAAAAATTCTGTCTCCTAAATGCAATACAAGACTGAGCAAGATTCTCTCTAAGAAGTGTCCATGCAGATGAGAACTTTTCATGACAATTCATGAAGCCTAATTTTGGACTACTTATAGATAACATAAAATAGCAACTCCATTGCAAAAAGCAATGAAAACAATAAACAACACCTTAAAAAAAGAACGAAGAGCAGAATCCCAGCTTATGAGCAGACCTGGAAACCCCCAAGAGGCATATTACTCAATCTTAATGCCCAAGTGTCTTAGTTACAGTAGCTGGGACCAGCTTATTACTGTGTGGGTATAACCAAAACTGTGTATTCTACACGGTGTATGTAATTTCGAATGAATTGTTAACAATGGATCATTTGCGGCAGCTGCCCAGGGCACACCTGACCCCTCAGACTGCAAGCTGGGTGTTGGAGAATGCTGTGAGGTAAGGTCTTCACATCAATGACTGGGGTCTGATAACTCCCCTCAGGGAGGCATTAGCACCTTCACACCCAGACTGAAGGGACCATCAAGGATTCCAGGAATATCCAATGACTCACACAATAAATCACCCATTGTGAAACTACTGGTGCTGGGGGAAGTACTGAGTGTTCCCATTTGAACCTGAGCATATATAATCTTGGGGTATGGGGACTTCTGGTACCATTCATCAGATCCAGAGGAGTACCAGAACCTCAACAGGACTGCAACCACCACTCTCAACTAGACTGTAACTGTCATCTGCACCAACAGGCTTTTTCCCTCCTTTTACTTTGGATTCAAGGGAACATGGGGGTTTCAGCACAGGGGCTAAGGAACACCATTCTGTTTGTGCCCCAGAGTGCTGGGTTTACATCTGGGTTTTGTGGGTTAAAACCAACTTCTCTTTTTATCATTGCATTTATTGTAATAGTTTTATTAAATTGTAACTCTGACTTAGAATCTCTTTTCAGTTACGTTCATTTCTTCTGCTGGTTTACCTTTAAACCAGCACACCAAGATCTTAATGCACCACAAAACATTGCAAGGATAATTATTTCCTCTTACTTTCTTCTGTGTGTACACATGCAAGAGGAAGAAAGATTGATTTTAGAGTTTTCTAGCAGTCCATTTAAAAAGCACAGCAATACTAAAATTACACTACACTATGTTGTTATTGATGTCATAGTCTGCTCTCCAGCCAGGAAATTCTGACACACGAGCTCTTATTTTGATTTCTCTGTATATTACTTCTACTTATGTACACGTGAGTTCTGATTTTTATCTTGGAAGTTGTAGTAACATTCAGAAAACAAAACCAAGGTCATACCTATGTGCTTTACAGTCTGATTTGTAAGGTCCACAACATTCTTCAGGAGCCCCTTAGGACCAATTCTTTCTTCCAGAAAGAAAAAAAATCAGTAATGCCAGTTCTTTACTGATGATTAATGCTCTATAGATTCAACCATAAAAAGAAGTGTCCCTCTTTCATAATTTTTTTATTAACCCCTAATGAGTCTTGTCTATACAGCAAATCTAGCTACCACATAGGGATACAAATTCCTTGCACTCATTGTGTGTTTTTATGTGAAGACAAGCCTTTTAATGAACATCAGACTGAGGTTTCTGGACCAGAAGAAGTCACTGAAACAGTGACTGAACAGGTGTGGTGCACCAGGGACTGCTGGATCCCCTTTTATCCTGTGAAGAGGACTATGTATACTCTGTTTGCCCTGTGTACTCCAGAGAAATTCCCTTCTTTACTTATTGGGATCTCCACTAAATTCTGTTTTCCTTTCCTTTCCTTTCTCCCAATCTCCTGGGTTTGCTTTGATAGGCACTTCCCTGTGGTCATCCATGCTCTTCATCCTCTGAATTTTGAGCAAATGACTATAAACTGCAGCCTGGCCCACATGCAGACTCACTTTATTGTGAAAGAAGAAACATAAGAAAGTATCTCGGCAGATGTTCTTACTACAGCCAGGAGACATTGGACATATTCCCTCAAATCTTGTTATAACCTGACTTGAACTGTCACCTTTGGCTGTTTATATGCACACATCTTATTAGGGATATTTGTCTATAAAAAGTTGTCCAGACTCGTGTCCAACAGCTGGCACTTTGCAGCAGCAGCTGCTAAAGTCCCCAAGACTGCTAAATAATATTAAAATATTTCCATGTAGGACTGTCACTGTGTTTGAACCATTCAGCTGATTCAGCACTGGAGCCATGGACAGGCTGTTTAATGGTTTGCTTATTTTGCAGACTATCAATCCACAAGCCAATTGCCCTCTAATATTTCCCTGATGAGCAAAGGCTTATTTCTGTATTGCAGTACGTTGCTGAGAAACTAAACTCCTACATTCCCAGACTGTTTGTGATTATGGTAACATCTACATGAAATGGAGTGCCTATTATTGTGTTTAAATTTAGCATGCAGCTATGTTTATTTACCATAGGTCATAAAGTTGACTGAAAAATTCCCCAGAATTTACTTCTAGGATAAAAATAATTTTTAAATTTAATTCAAGAAAAAAAAGAGATGATCTCATCTAAGTATGAAATACAGGGAAGTAAAATATGTGGGTAGAAAATGAAAGAAATAAACAATACATTGGCTGACGGACACAAGCTGTTATTGCAGTTTATACAGTAAAATGTTACTTTCCCAAGTAATATTTTTATTTTTTGATACTTTTAATCCATTAGTAATAAAAAACCTCTGTTTCTGCTTTTCAAATTTTTGAAATCTGTTGTCTTGTGTGGTTATTTCGATGTAGAAGAGCAGACTAACGTGTACTACAGATGATGGGTTTGAGGTTCATTCTAAGGAATGAGATAAAAACCTAGCAAAAATGAGATCTTTTTCTTTTCTGTCTCTTGCAGTGCAGAAAGTGAGAAGCTATATGCTAGCCCAAATGTTTTCAATGTTTGAAGAGAAATATTTGACTTTCTCTTACTAAGTGCAAAGAGAAAGACAGCAATGCAATTTCAAATTCAACTGGGATGCACAGGAGGGAGTAAGTCTCACTATTAACACTTTTGTTCTCTTTGCAGGTTCCCTTATGTTTAAAGAACTTAGAACTTCTTAGAAGTTAATAGCAATGCCAAAGTTCCACTTTCAATGCATTTGTAGCTCAAAAGGGCTGGAAGGGTGATGGTTGTGTTTGTTTGTTTGTTTTAAGAAGACCATTTAGGCTCTATATCAAATGTGTGCCTTCTGAAATTGTTATTTCAAAGGACAGGGATAAAGAAAAGCTGAAAATCTCTTTTAAAGCCTACAGGCCAGGTTTTAGTCGTATTTAAACCTTAAAAAACTGTGGTGGGTCTGGCTGAGCCAGAATTTATTTCCCCATAGTAACCCTCACAGCGCTGTGCTCTGCATTGGTAGCTAGAGGAGTGTTGATAACACACCCATGTTTTGGTTACTGCTGAGTGCAGTGCTGTAACATTCTGACTTCAGTCAGGGGTGAGATCCTGGGAGGGGACACAGGTAGGCCAGCTGACCCACACTGATCAAGGGGTTATTCCATGTCATATGACATCAACCCACATATAAAAGCTGAGGCTGCCTGCTGACAACCATTACCCATGCTGGAGCTTTGCTTGTCAGAGGAGTGAGGAGTGGCTGACATTCCTGCTTATGGGAAGGAGAGATTAACTGCTAGCTTCTGCTTTGTACATGAACACACAGCTTTCATTTTATTTTTTCTTTTTTCAAAAATATAGACTGCAATGTGTATTGCAACCACGGTTTGTGTTGTTTTTTTACTTCCACCTTGCTCTCTCCCCTGTCCAGCTGGGAAAGGGAGTGATATAGCAGCTTAGTGGGTACTTGGAGTTCAGCCAAGGTGAATCCACCACAAAAACCCTTTTTGGCACCCAATTCTGGGGCACAAGAGAGGCAGTTTTATATATATATATACACATTGCATTGCATTGCATCACTTATCACTATTTTCCTAGTCTCAGGAACATACTAATATAAGCAATGGTTTTGTGCCCTGCTTTTACACTAATGGCCTTTCTGTGCAGGGGGAGTTGTCTTCCAGGGAACTATCTAAGACTGATGGAGGAATACAACCTTCTCCCACTTCCTGAGTTAGATGTAAATGGCTTTATAATGATGTCACCCATGCTCCTTGCTAATCTGTATGTGAGCTGTTTAGTAATGTTACTGCTACTAACCAATATTTTCAGAACATTATGGAGTTTATGGAATGTGGTGTTATTTTGGTGTAGGAGAAAAAACTTTAGGTGATAATATATTGGGATGTGCCCTGAGAGGCCCAGTTCCTGGGTGGCAGGGAGTGTGGAAGGATTTGGGCAGGTTCCTAGGGCATTTGACACCTTCCATTACCTGGGACTTCACACAGAACAGGTATTTAACCCTAGCAAACTGACATGTCACCTGAGGGAAGGGTGCTGTGCCTATCCCAATCAAAACCAGCAGCATTTTTGCCCTGTACTGGGGCCTGGCCTGTGTTTATCGAGCCACAGTTCAATACTCTCAGAAGTCTATAGTGGAGGCAGGAACCCAAACCATAATGGAGGACACTATGGCTGAGACAGGGACCCAGGCCATAACACCTACAGTCATTGCCCCCGTAGTGGAAAAGAAGAAATGGATAAGGCAAGCTACAGGTCCATATCAGTGATTATTGAGGGAGGAAGAGGAAGAAGAAGAAGGAGAAGGATTAGAAGGAGAGGGGGCAGATCAAAAAGCTGGTCCTTCAATAGAGGAAGTCAGACAAAACAAACAGGAAAATAAGGTTACCTGGTCCCTGAGCTCATCAGAACTCCAGGACTTGCAGAAAGATTACAGCTGCCAGCCTGGTGAACAGATTCCTACTTGACTGCTTTGATGCTAGGATAATAGAGCTGTTAGTCAACAGTTAGAAGGTCATGAAGCCCAGCAGATAGGGAAACAGCTCCTCTCAAGCATGAGAGAAAGGTATCCATTCAAGGAAGATCTAATGAGCTCCCCAAGAAGGTGGACCACTGCAGATGTAGGGATCCAGTACTTGCAGGAATTAGCAGTGCTGGAAATAATTTCTAGTGATCTAAGATGGGATGACACCTTCAATGATCCCGAGGATGTCCCTTGCATGTGGGCCATGTGGAGGAAGATAGTTCAAAGTGCCTCTGCATCATATTCTAATAGCCTGGTGGCATTATATTTTCCAAAGATGGATCCACCAAGTGCGCAGACAATGTCTTCCTGGCTGCAGAATGTAGAATAAACTTTGGGAACCTCCTCACTCCCACAGGCCAGCAACTCAGTTCTTAGGGACAGCCCAAGAGACTGGTGTCCTCCTGCCCATTCGGAGGGAAAGGAAGCCCCAAGCACAGGCCACATGGGGAACTATGGTTCTTTCTGCATGACCAGGGTGAAGACATGAAGTGGGTTGGTGAACCCACCTCTAAGCCTGAAGCCCGTGTATGTGAATTAAGACTAAAGAGAGGCTGTCCACACAGCTGCTGCAGAGACCTCAGAAAGAAATCAGTGACCTCTGAGATGCAAAAGGACTGAGATCAACTCATTTGATCCTGATGAGGGGACCTCTGGTCTGGAATTGCAAAGGTCAGACAGTGAACACTTTGGCCAGGAACAGGAATAGAGGGGCCTTGCCTTCAGCCAGGAGGAGGAAAGGAGTGACCAGGTTTACTGGACTGTGTGGATTTGATGGCCTGGCACACAGGATCTGCAGAGATACTGAGCTTTAATAGATAAAGGTGCACAGTGCACACTGAAGACATCAAGGCTTAGAAGTGCAGAGCCCATCTGGATCTCTGGAGTGACAGGGGGATGCCAGGAATTGTCAGTGCTAGAGGCTGAAGTGAGTTTAACAGGGAACAAATGGGAGAAGCACCCCATTGTTACTGGACCCAAGGCTCCTTGCATCCTTGGCATTGATTACCTCAGGAGAGGATACTGCAAAGATCCAAAGGGGTGTCAATGGGCTTTTGGTGTAACTACAGAAGCTACAGAGAAGCTCAAACAATTATCTATCCTGCCTGACGTCTCAGAAAATCCTTCCATTGTGAGATCATTGCAAGTCAAAGATCAACAAGTGCCAATTGCCACCACAACTGTGCATCATCGGCAATACTGAACGAACAGAGACTTTGTGACTCCCATCCATAAAATGATGTGGGAGCCCAGGGGTGGTCAGCAAGACCCACCCACCCTTCAACAGCCCCATTTGACCTGTACATAAGTATGATGGAGGATGGAGATTGACTGTAGATTATTGTGGCCTGAATGAAGTTACCCTACCACTAAGTTCTACTGTGCCAGACATGTTGGAGCTCCAGTATGAGCGGGAGTCCAAGGCATTGAAGTGATATGCCACTGTTGACATTGCTAATGCGTTCTTTTCCATCCCCCTGGCAGCAGAGTGCAGGCTGCAATTCGCTTTCACCTGGAAGGCTGTGCAGCACACCTGGAACTGACTGCCCCAGGGGTGAAAACACAGTCCCACCATTTGCCATGGACTGATTCAGGCTACATTAGAGAAGGGTGAGGCCCCAGAGCACCTACAATATGTTGATGACATCATTGTATGGCGGGGGGGAGGGCACAGCAGAGGAAGTTTTTGAGAGAGGAAAGAAAATCATCCAGAATTTCCTTCGAGCTGGTTTTGCTATCAAAAAGAGTAAGATCAAGAGACCAGCCAGAGAGATCCTGTTCCTGGGGGTGAAGTGGCAAGATGGATGTCATCAGATCCCAACAGAAGTCGTCATCAACAGGATCATAGTGATGGTTCCACTGACTAGCAAGAGGGAAACACAAGCTTTCCTGGAGGCCATAGGTTTCTGGAGGGTGCATATTCCTGAGCACAGCTAAACTGTAAGCCCATTTTACCTAGTGACCTGTAAGAAGAACAATTTTCACTGTGGCCCTGAACAACACCAAGCCATTAAACAGGTCAAGCAGCAGATTGCACACTCTGTGGCCCTTGGACCAGTCAGGATGGGACTAGATGTGAAAAATGTACTTTATTCTGCAGCTGGAGACAATGATCCTTCCTGGAGCCTCTGGCAAAAGCTGCCTGGTGAAGTCCAAGGCAGACCACTCAGATTCTGGAGCTGGAGCTACAGAGGATCTGAAGCCAACTACACCCCCACAGAGAAGGAGGTTCTGGTGGCTTATGAAGGGATACGAGCAGCCTCAGAGGTGATTGGCACAGAAGCTCATCTTCTGCTGGCACCCTGACTACCAGTGCTGAAATGGATTTTCAAGGGAAGGGTACCCTCTACAAATCATGCCACCAATGCAACATGGAGTAAGTGGATTGCTCTGATCACACAGCATGCCTGGATTGGAAACTCGAATTGCCCTGGGATCTTGAAGATCATAACAAATTTTGCTGAATGTGGGAATTTCAATCTGGCAGATGAGGAGGAAGGAGAACAGGTAGTATGGGCTGAGGAAGCTCCACCATGCAGTCAGTTACCCAAAGGAGAAACACATTACACCCTCTTCAGTGATGGTTCCTGCTTCATTGCAAAGATGAATTAAAAGTGCAAAGCAGCTGCCTGGAGTCCCACCATACAAGTGGCAGAAGCTCCTTAAGGAGAAGGTGATCAAGTCAATTTGTAGAGCTCAAAGCCATTCAGTTGGCCTTTGATATGTCTGAATGAGAAAAGTGGCCAAGGCTTTAGCTCTGTGTTGACTCTTGGGTGATACCCAATGCTCTGTGAAGGTGGCTCGGCTGATGAAAGAGGACTCATTGGAAGCATAGAGAAAAACCCATCTGGGCTGCTGATATGTGGCAAGATATGCCACATATACTCCCTGGGTACAGAAGCTGACTGTGAGAGTCTGTCATGTAGATGCCACCTATAGATGGGCATGAGACCAAGGGGTGGATCTAACCATGGACACAATTTCCCAGGTTATCCATGATTGTGAGACATGTGCTGCCATTAAATAGAGAGAGTGAAACCCCTGTGGTATGGTGGATGCTGGGATAAGTATAAACATAGGGAGGCTTGGCAGATTGATTTATATCACATTGCCACAAACCCACTAAGGTAAGCACTATGTGCTTACCGTGGTGGAAGCAACCACTGGATGGCTGGAGACATATTCGGTGCCTCACACCACTGCCTGGAAAACCAACCTGGGACTTGAAAAGCAGGTCCTGTGGTGACACAGTACTCCAGAGTGAATTGAGTCAGACAATGGGACTCATTTCAAGAACAGTTTAGTTACTACTTTGGCAAAGGAGCATGACATTGAGTGGGTGTATCACATGCCATACCATTAGCAGCCACCAGGAAGGCTGAACAGTGTAATGGACTATTGAAAACTACTCTGAAGGCATTGGATGGGGGGGAGAGTTTCAAGCACTGGTATCAGCACCCAGCAAAGGCTACGTGGCTAGTCAACACTAAAGGCTCCGTCAACTGAGTCAACCCTTCCCAAACAGAGTCCCTTCACACTGTGGATGGAGACAAAGTCCTAGTAATTCAATTGAGAGGTATGTTAGGTAAAGCAATTGGATTAACCCCAACTCAAGTAAAGGCAAACAGATTTATGGGATTGTCTTTGCTCAGGGACCAGGATGTACCTGGTGGAAAATGAGGGAAGATGGAGACCCCATGCGTGCTTCAAGGAAATTTAACCTTAGGGGAAAGATAGTTTGTGTTCTGAGTTGTATGTTGCAGGAAATAAGTCACAGGACAAGGAAGTCCTGAGCCAAGCTGGTGTTGATGCCCAGCAATCATTGCTTCTCCTGCCCCAAGTATCCACCTTGATGGAATGAAGCCCAAGATCTGCAGCAGTGGAAGACAGCCCTAAAAAGAAGATCTGTGCGAGCACAGGAAATAGGCAGATATGTGATCTGGGTATGATGTAAACAGTATAGAATAAAGGGTGGAGACTGTAGTGGTGGGTCTGGCTGAGCCAGAATTTATTTCCCCATAGTAGCCCTCAAATTGCTGTGTTCTGCATTGGTAGCTAGAGGAGTGTTGATAACACACCCATGTTTTGGCTACTGCTGAGTGCAGCGATGTAACATTCCCTCTTCAGTCGAGGGTGAGATCGTGGGAGGGGACACAGGTAGGCCAGCTGACCCACACTGACCCAGGCAACTCCAGGCCTGTCAGTCTGAACTCGGTGCCCTGCAAGGTTATGGAGCAGATCATCCTGAGTGCAATCACACAGCACCTACAGGATGGGCAAGGGCTCAGACCCAACCAGCATGGATTTGGGAAGGGCAGGTCCTGTCTGACCAAACTGATCTCCTTTTACGATCAGGTGACTCACCCGATGGATAAGGGAAAGGCTGTGGATGTGTCTATCTGGACCTCAGCAAAGCCTTTGACACTGTCTCCCACAGCATATTGCTAGAAAAGCTGGCAGCCCATGGCTTGGACAAGTGTACTCTCTGCTGGGTCAAGAGCTGGCTGGCTGGCTGGGCGCAGAGAGTGCTGATGAATGGGGCTGTGTCCAGCTGGCAGCCAGTCACCAGTGGTGTCCCCCAGGGATCAGTGTTGGGCCCAGCTTTGTTTAACATCTTTATTGATGATTTAGAAGAGGGGATTGAGTCCATCATTAGCAAGTTTGCAGATGATACCAAGTTGGGAGGGAGTGTCAACCTACTGGAAGGAAGGAAGGAAGGAAGGACGGAAGGACGGAAG
>JAWWEV010000095.1:31566488-31579751 GCA_035583235.1 Hafferia zeledoni
CACCACCCGCATAGCACACAACCACAGGAGGGCACGCAAGCTTCTCCCCGGCGACATGAGGGTGGTCCCAGAGAAGTGCCAAATCTACACGTCTTTTAAGCACCTCCACATATAGTGATTCAGCCACTTCCCTGAGCAGCCTGTTCCAGTGCTTGGCAACCCTTTTAGTGAGGGATTTCTAACATAAATTTCCCCTCTTTTAGTTTAAATCTATTGCCTTTTGTCCTTTCACTATCTACGCAGATAAAAAGTACCTTCTATCCTTCTATAAACCCTCTTAAGGTACTGGAAGGCCACAGTTAGGTCTTCCTGAAGCCTTCACTTTCCCAGCCTGAACAACCCCAGCTCTCTCAGCCTGTCTTCACAGGAGAGGTGCTACATCCCTCTGATCATCTTCATGGCCTTCCTGTGGACCCATTTTAACAGGTCCACCTTTTTGTTGTGTTGAAGACCCAGAGCTGGATGCAACACACCAGGTAGGGTCACACAGGGGCAGAATCACCTTTCTTAACCTGCTGGCCACTTGTCCTTTGATGCAGTACAGGATACAACTGGTCTACTGGATTGCAGGCACACAATGATGCCTCATGTCCAGCTTTTCATCCCTGTGAAAGCCTCTGCAGGGCTGCTCTCAGTGACTTTTTCTGCCAGTTTGTGATCATGTCTGGGATTGTCCCAGCCCAGCTGCAGCACCTTGAACTTGGACCTGGACTTGTTAAACTTCATTGAGTTCTTGTGAAGTCTAGGTAAATGGCATCTGTCTGTCTTCCTTTGTGCACTGCTGTTGTCACTCCATCATAGAAGGCCACTAGACTGGTTAGACACAATCAGTACTTTAGTAAAGCCATGCTGGCTCCCTCAGATCACCTTCTTGTCTTTTATTATCTGGCAGAAGAGATCAACTTCCGCTTCCTTACGACCTCCTTTCACACAGTTGTAAAGGATGATATAAAAACTGATATGCTGAAGCCTGAAAGTGAAGGGAGTGTGACATATGAAGGGTCTCTGTGCAGCACCTCTTGGTAGCTAAAGCACAGATTACCAAGGAACTATGTGGGCTAATTACAACTGAATCATTAACCATAAAATGACACAGCATCAAAAGCAAAGATTGCCAAGTGGATTGAATTCCAAATGCTGTAAATTTCTAGGAACTAAACTTCTGCAAATGTCAGAAAAACAGAAACTGGGGAAAATGGGGACATTCCAGCCAGCAAATCTTCTGGAATTGCTAGCATGTGTTTCCAGAAAAATAGATGATTCACTTATTAGTTGTCATCTGCTATACAATCCCATCACTATTTCAGACCTCAAGAAGTGAGCAAGTTAGTAATAAATCATGTAAACAGGAAATGATTCTTCAGCTGGGGATGTGTATTAGAAAAACAAATTGCAGTCTCGAATGGCACGTAGTTAAATGACTGTGCTCCTCAGTCAACCCTACAGAAGTTTAATGGCTTCACTCTGCTGACTTACTGTCATTATGAGATCTACTGGGGCAGGGGCAGGTTGCAAAGTTAACATTATACAGGGGAGATGTAGATGAGACTGTTTATGTTTGGACGCTGAGGTGTGAAGGGAAGCATCAGAGGCACTGACCTTGCTGCTTCGGAGATATTTTTTCCTTTACTACAATTCTGGCAGCAGACTACTTTCTTCTCTGCTTCTCATGCAGCAAGGGACAGCAGCCCAGCCACGTGGGACAAAGGCCACAACTACGCTTAAATCAACAGAAAGCAAATGAACTTATGAAAAACTCCTTCCTCTGCCCTTCTCTCCCCTCCTGAAACTTTCCTCACGTACTGATTACAGGAAAACAGAAAAGACATATGCATACTGTCAATTGATAAATAGATTCTAACAACAAAAGGTAAGGTAGGGGATAGAGAAAATAATTTGATTATGTGATGAACAATATTTCTGCAAATGATAGGGCTCTACTGTCAATTAGAAAGGTCAGAGCTGGACTGAAGCAGAACAATTTTCTTGCTTGTAAATAATGATGGCAAAAATAACCTTGAATCTAAAGCACAAATCCTGCATAAAACCCTAAGTGTTTTGAGGTTGGTATAGCACCACTCTATTATGTCTGCAGGGATGGGGATTTTCTCTGCTTGTGTGAAGTTCCCTCAGGGGATGAATGTATCAGTCATTCACTGTCTTCATAAAACAGGAGACATGGATTGTGCTTAGGGCTGGTCCTCTGTTAAGGACTTGTCACTCATCTTAGTGCTTAGTTGTCATCATTATGCCATAGAGCTATGTGGCACCTTCTGCAAGTTTTCCTGGGTGGTAGTTTACAAGTAAAGTCTTTAGGGTGTGCTTGGGTCTTCCCACAGTTTGATCATGTTAAGTATATCTAAAATGCAGACAATGAAATTAGCAATCGACAATTAGCTCAACTACTTTTAGGCATTGGTGAAACGTGCTTCTAATCTAAAAAAAAGAAAAACATAATACTCTCATGAAAAAACCCCAACCAACCAAATAACAAAAACACCAAAACTCCAAACAAACAAACAAAAAAAAAAAAAAAAAAAGGAAAGGAAAGAAAACAAAATAAACCAAAACCCAAAACAAACAAGAACAACCCTCCAACAACCAAAACAACCAAGCTAAGGTCTATTTTCAGAACTGACAAAATACCAGTTTCTACATGCATCTTTAATCTGTTAGGAAGGTGTTAGAACAAACTGCATAACAGTGAAAATCAAAATAGTAAGACAGACCATTCTGACAGAGATGCTGATTAATAAAGAGAACAAATTTCCATGCAACATGATTTATTCTCTGTGAGTTCTCAGTTAAAAGTGCATTCAAAATACATGCTTCAATTGAGTGCAAGCTGAAAGAAATAGTGGAGGAAATATCACAGCTTATGTTAGAAAGAATACCAGCCCAATGGTTGCTTGTGGCCTGGAAGTCTGTAGTGGGACACAATACTGAAAGTTGCTAGTTTTATTAAAATGCCCTTTAACTACCAAGGTTGTTTCAGCTACCTTTGTTGCCAGTAGTACATGACTGACCCAGCAACCTCTGCAGACTACAACATTTCATAGTAGATGTTCCCCCAAACGTGTCAACAGCAATGATTAATCTTTTTTTTTCTTTTAAGTGTTCTACTTCTCATATTTCTCTTTTATCTTAGCACATTTAAACATGCTGTTAGATTGCTGTTAACATCATTGGTCTTTTGACATTTGTCTATGTTTAAGGTTCTTAGATCCAAAGTTTTTGCTCCTGTTTCAATCTTACATTTTTATCTATTTTTAAAAATTAGTAGTACCACAATCTTGGGTATGATATTGCTAATCTTTCATTTCTGATAGAGATACTATGTCAGTGGCAATAAAATTCTCTAACTGAGTTTAGAAAACTTTAATCTGAGCCCACTTAGTGCACTGCATTACTAGCATGAAAAAAAGACCGAGACAACTCCTTTGATCTAAACTGCATATGTAGAGAAAGAGAGCTGAGTCCTGAATGAAGAAACATTTCAATGGGTATTGCTTTTCATTCATTTTCCAATACTGTATTTTTGTCTCTGTCTGACAGGAAAGTCCTGAGTAAAGTATTGACAGGTTGCTCCTCAGAATGCTTTTATCTCATCTTGTGGGAAAATAATTTGTGGGTTTGTGTCTGAGTGGAAACTTTCTGATATGTGTTTTCAATCTGTGACTACACACACACACGTGCGCATGCGCGTGCACTCACACACATGCACACTCACTCCTGCTTTCTGGCAGGTCTGAAACAACCATAATGAAGCTTATCAAACCCTGTGACAAAATACTCCATGGAGGCAGGTGAGACAGATTACAGAAAACTCTTACAGTTCTAAGGGACTGCACAGGCAGCTGCATCTATCTGACATTTCCTCTGCCTTTAATTTTAATATCACTTTTCCCAAGCAAGTTTGGAATTGCTTCATTTTATGTTGCTTGAAGATGAGCTATGCAAAATTTTTAATCTCAAATACAGCTTCATTACCTGCATTTGGATTTTATTACAAGTATGACCTGGAGCTATTGCTTGTACATTTTTCCTAATTGCATAAATCATTCAAATGAGCCTCTACAGTATACATTTCCCAACAGCACCATGGGAACATCCTAGTTTCTCATGAAGTCAATTGAGACAAAACACAAGAGCTTTTGAGGAATATTAAGGAAGGAGAAAGCAGGAACAAGTACAGGAACTAATAAATAGCTTAATGAAGACATAGTAAGAAGTTCTCACCACATTTTCTTGTAATATCACTGTGGGCACGGTAATTACTTTATGAGTATAACTGCACAAAATTATAAATAAGAGTTTAATTCTCACAAGTCAAACTTAATCCATGAACTTTAATAAGTGCACTGAAACAAAGAGCACAGAAGAAGCAAACCTTGAATCAGACATTTATAACATGTTAAGAAAAACTAACCAGTTTTGAAAGGGACAGAAACTATTCTGAGCCAAGGGATAAGCCAGCCCTTAACACCTGAAACTACAGAGCACTTTAGCATGGTGACAACTTATATATTAATAGTTGTGTCCCTATTTATAATTTTAATCTCAAAGTTTGAAGTGAAGTTCAAAAATTAGTGGAAAATTTGTGTGTCCTTTGATACATGTGATGAGCTGCCAGCTCCTGCCTTGGATCCCTATTGCACAATTTCTTCCTCTGGGGGAACATAAAAGCTACTCTATTTCAAGAAACATGACTGCTACTGCTAGCCAGGGTGGCATCAGTTATGTTGCTAGGAGACCTAGGTATTCATATGGACAGCAAAATTCCTTAAAACAGAATGAAATGAATACCCACAAACTGTTTAGAGGCAATTCATCAAAAGCCCAAATCTACTGAAGGCAAGAGAAACACAAAGAAAAAATGCATATTTTCCAAAGCCAAGGAGAATATCTTCACAACATGTCCTTACAACTGTCAGTCTCAGACCTGTACCTCTAACACATAGGCTCTCAAACTTTTTCAGCATAGATAATGTCTCTACTACAAATTTTTTTTTCTCCCTAGCCTTACTGCAGCAACTATCTGCAGAGAGGCTGATATTGTCAGGCAGTGGCCATGCTGCCATTGTATGTGAGATTTCCTCATCTTTGAAGGGTGTCATGCTTATGCTTCTATGCTTGTGGAAGCATAAATTACAGTGAATAAGGCTGGCCTTTTACTGGCAACACAAACTTATATGTTAACCAGCTTTGCCAAGAGCAGTCATTGAATTGAAGATCTGACAGGTTGACACAGCTACCCCTGACCACTGATAAATTCACTGTAGAAGCAGGGCTCATTAACATGTGGGGCCACAAAAATAGAAGTGAAAGCATGAATGGGTTTGTCAGAAGTCTTTAGGGACTGCTAGATGTGGACAGACTTCCATCAAGCAAGTGTATGGGAGGTAATCAATGTAACTACACTTTGAAACTGCACTTCCTAGAAATCAGAGTTTGTGCTAACTCATGTGGGGTAACTAGAATGACTAGTCATTTTGCAGTTAGCATACACCCACCAGCGTAACTTTCAGTAAATGTCTATAAAATATTAGTATGATTGCAATTAAAATAAAAATGATGGAGAAGTTGTGTTTCACTTGGTATTCACACAACTGTTAACAATCAGAGACTGGTTTTCCTCAACACTAGTTCTGTAACTGAAATGTGGTTATCTTTTAAACAAGTACCTCTTTAACTAAAAAGCATTATGTATGTCTAAAGGAAAGGAGGCAGATCCACTTAGCGGTGAAATGCAATACCCCTTAAGGGAAAAATTAAATTTCATCAAGTAGAGTTTTTAATTTTTGTTACTATAAACTCCAGATTCCAAATAGGTATAGCTTTCTATTGAATTATTTTGAAAGTTAATTTGAGAGACAATTAAAGAAAACACACTAGATTAGTCAGTATTTTGTGTAGGAGGTTTTATATGCTTTCTTCCAGTCATATGATAGAACCATGGCCTAGTTGGAAGCAACTTAAAGATCATGTAGTTCTAACACTTCTGCCCATGGGACAGAATACCTTCTACTAGACCAGGCTGCTTAGAGCTCCATCTCACCCGGTTTGAAACTTCCAGGCAGGAGACATCCACAATTTTCTGGGGCAACAGTCATCTAGTGATCTAATCACCTAGTCATCTTGCGTGTCATCCTCTTGGAAAACATCTGTAAGTCTGGACTCTTTCTCTAGACTTTTGAATTTAGGTCTCTGTTGGTTTTTTTGCACAGTCATAGTCACTCAGAGTGGATATTCAATATTGCCAGGACTTATACAGAAATGTTGTCCTTCTTCAGGAACTGAAACAGGAAAATGACATCACCTATTCTCAGTTCATCACTACTGAAAGAGCTGTAAAACATTTTCCAGTGAGGATATGTTTGACATGGGCAGTTTACAGTTTCTGTAAATTGAAGAAAGTAACACCCTAGATACAGAAGGACAGTACTTTTCTCTTGTTCTCCATTCTACTTTGTTGAATTAAACTGTGTGAGGTTTGCTAGTCTGGGGTAATCTACAGAGAAGAGAAACACTATCCTGAATCAAAAGTCACCTTGTAGTAGTTGAAAATAGATAAAAGGACTGCAAAGTGGAGTGGACAGGTAGTCTTGATTTGGCTGAATATATGATTTTCTATTTGGAAAACAAATGAGAAAGCATAGAAAATTAGCTTTAATCCGGCTTAGCAAGGTATAATGAATTCAGTTTCGTGCAAAGCCATTTGTGATGGAAGTATGCCTGTATAATATACTAAAATGTGTAATTTTAAAGCTAGCCACAACTTAAATAGGAAACATACTTACAGAGACAAGGCTTTATATGATTAGGCAGTACTTTTTTTAAAGCATCACAATGGGCTAAACTGTCTATCAGATAGATCAGTGACACAACCATGTCAAGTGTAATAGTTGATCTTATAAAAACCCATCTACCCTCAGAGATCTTATTTCTCTCATATGATCAAACCATTATCTTCCAACAAGATACAAAGAAAAGGTTATTCACAAAGAATAACTCCTAGAGGCATTTTGAGGAAAAAGCAGAAAGGGCCTCTGCTGTATCGTAACACAGAAGACATCTGAGAGCAAAGCTTGTCTATTTGATTTAAAGCAGAGTTAGAAATTAATCTTTTCTGGGGAGGAAATTGGGGCACCTGGGTAACTGTTAAAGCACCTGTGCCCTTCAGGTGATATGGGAATGCTCCTGGAGACCCTGAGGTCTGCTATTGGTGCAGTGACAGCACTATGCCCAAGGCTGCTCACACTGCCATTTCATCTGCCCTGCAGCCCATTCACACCCATTTCATCTGCCCATGTAGCCCCCATGCATGTGGGGTGGTCAGATTTCAACCTGCAGAGTTAAATATAGAAGGACAGACATGATAAGCATGAGGTACTTTAGTTCTTCTTGCCAGAACAACTTCTCATTAATGTTTTTTGAGCCAATGTCCTTCTGTATCCATTGTCCATTTTACTTAGGTATTGTATAATTACAGTCTCCTGGGCAGAGTCTGTCTCTCCTTGTTGTTTCAGAGTTCTCTCCTTTCAAGAGGCCATGTCCTCTGAAATACACCAGTATGCCATGCTTCATCTTTTTTGTAGAGAAAGAAAGTTTTAAAATCTGTGGTGGTTTAAATTTTTTCTGTTGTATACCATTAGACTACTGAACTACCTTCTGAAGTAAAAGGGTGGATTCATAAAGATATTTTATACCCTCAAACCATTCCATCACTACAAATTTAAAGAATTCCCGTGATCTTCAAAAGTTATTCCTGTAGTAGATCTGAGACTGGCCATTAAGCACACTCATCTGTGCATATCTTTAACCTAAATATTGTTGATTTTGACATGAATTCTAGTTCGGAGTAATGAACATTTGTTACAGTTTCAGAACCTTTCATGGAATTTTCTCTCCATGCAAACACAGAGTTTAGGAGCTAACACCCAATCCTCCACTACTAGCTAACAAAAGGGGTGGCCAATTGCTGTGCATTTCAATTTAATGACTGGGGGAGGCGGGGCAGGTGGGGAGAGGAAGGTTTGTTCTTGTTGCTGGACACACTTCTCAGTGCTAATTGAGTTGTGGGTGAGAGCCACCATTTTTGCTGGGCTGGCGGAAGCATCTTGAAGGGAGCTCCTTCGACTCAGCCCCTGCCAAATCTGGGTGCCCTGTGCTTCAGGGAGAGAGAGTCAGCACTACCTGGGATTTTGCTACAGACCTTCCTGAGGGCTGACATCATCTGCATAGGAGCTGCTAAACCCTACCCCTTCGTCATCATTATCATCATGGCCAGGCTTCACAAATGAAGATTTGGGAAGGGCTCTACCCACATGGGTGAAGCCTTCCAAGCTGTGCAGTCTGGCCCCACCCTTTGCTCCTAAGGTTTGTCTGCCATGGCCAAGTGAGCTTCGATGGTGACCCTCAAGTCCTCAGGACTAGAACCTACAGCCTCCAGTATTCCCAGGAGGTCTCCCATCCAAATAACTAATGGGGGCTGACCCTGTTTATCTTCTGAGATCTGATGGGATTGAGTGTCAGGGTGGCATTTAACATACTTCGGACAAACAACGCAAAAAGGGTCCCTACACTGCCCATGGGAAAGGTTTCGGCCCACCCCTTGTGATTGCCATTTTTTCCCACGTGAGTTTTTTGGAATGAGCACCTTCCTCTGATCCCGTCTTTGTTTCCCCAGAGCACGGGTTTGACTTTTGTGGCTGCAGGCTCCCGAGGCACAACAGTGTCCCCCACTCTCCATAAATAGAAATGCACCAAAAGGAGCAGAGACAGAACTTAATTCGTTTAAAGGTTTTGGTTACAGTGGTGCTGTTTGGTCTGTTCTAGGTTTGGTTATATATGTATTTGTAGTTAAGAACTGTTATCCTTTTCTATGTATTTTCTTATCAAAGTTTTAATTTTAAAGGGTGTGGTCATTTTTGGGAAAGAGGCCCCTTTCCTATTTCATATAGACACCTTAGTTTTCCTCTGAACTAAGACAATAATTAATAATGCAACAGTGTAACACATTGCATATATTTAATATATTTTAAGAAAAATTACCTTCTCTTGCTTAAACATGACCACCAGCATTTTTAACATCGAGAGATTAACCCTCAGTATTCAAATTAATCATAAATATATGACCCTGATTGGATGCCAGGTACTCACCAAAGCTACTCTCTCACTCTCCTCTGCAACTGGACAAGGTAGAGAAAATGTGACATAAGGTCCATGAGTTGAGGTAAGGACTGGGAAAGATCATTGGTTGATTACTGTCATGGGCAAAACAGACTCAAAGCAGGGATATGAATCAAATTTATAACTGCCAGAATTGTAGCAGGATAACAAGAAGTAAAATAAATCTTTAAAACACCATGCCTCTACCCACCCCTTCTCGGTGGTGCAAGGAGATGGGAAACGGGAGTTACAGTCAGTTCATCACAGATTGTTTCCACCACTGCCCAGAGAGGAGTCCCTCCTCTGCTGCAGTGTGGGGTCCCTGCCATGGAAGACAGTTCTCAATGAACTTCTCCTACATGAGTCCATCGCATGACCAAGAGTTTTCCATGAACTGCTGCAGCGTGGGTCATTTTTCCATGGAGTGCAGTCCTTCAAGCACAGGCTGCTTCAGTGTGAGTCCCCCACAATGCCACAAGTCTTACCGGGAAATCTGCTTTTGTGTGGGCTCCTCTCTCTGTGGGTCAGCTGGTCCCTGCCAGGATCCTGCTCCAGTATTACCACAGGGTCACGGCCTCCCTTAGTCATTCACCTACTCCAGTGTGGGGTTCCTTCCTGCGGGTGCATCTCTGCTTCCCCATGAACCTCCATGAGCTGCAGGGGCACAGCTGTTCCACCATGGTCTGCACCATGGGCTGCAAGGGAATCTGTGCTCAAATGCCTGGAGCACCTCTTGCCCCTCCTTTTGCACAGGTCTTGGTGACTACAGAGTTGTTCACATACTCTCACTCGGCTTTTCCCTGGCTGCAATTTTCATTTGCCCAATAATTATGTTTCTTCTTAAATGTGTTATCACAGAGGCATTACTATAATTCCTGATTGGCTTGGCCTTGGCCAGTGGCAGGTCCATCCTGGACCCAGCGGGTATTGGCTGTGAAGGACATGGGGGCCTGAAGCCACAGAAGCCACGGAAGCCAACTCTGTAGTCCCCCCATTACCAAAACCAGGCCACAAAAGCCCAGTAAAAATGTACTTAGTGTCTCTGTAAATGGCCTGAAAATACTGAGCAACAGAATATTTAATTTGATTAGACTGGGCTGAATTTTTTCCCACCTGATCCTTTAGGGTCTCTCTCACAGGCTCTATCTTTGATGTATTTTGAAGCTTGGCTTTCTGTTCTCCTCCCAGAGTCTCCTCTTCCCTCAGGCTGTAGAAGATGCAGTGCACCAGTCTTCACTCATCTCTTCTACTGCTACTGACCACTGGAAACCTGAAGGCTTGGCCTCTGGCATCGTGCTACATTAAAAAGGATGAAGGATTTTTGCTTGCTTTGTTCCACTTTCCAAAGACTCAGGTTGCAGAAGGTACCTACTGCTTCACAAAGGAATAAAAAATGTGCATTTAGATGAAGTGGGTTAGAAGCTCAGGGCACATAGAGGGGATCACAGAAGGGAGGAGAACCATTGGTGGGAACCTGCAGCTGGAACCTCAGGGACAGCCAGATCCTATGGTGATGAACACAGTGAGCTCAGTGGAGTCTGCTCCAAACTCCTCACTTGCTCATCTCAGGAGGCATTTAAACCATTGCAAAGCAGGAAGATATGTGCAACTCTTTTAACATCGGAAAAGGAAAATACTTAACCACATTTAAAATACAGTTAAGCAAATTAATGGAAATAATATTCTGAAGAAAAATTTATGCATATCTGAACATTTCTGTGACAGATTACTTCAGTTTGCAGACCAAAGACTGAGGTTTTCAGTTTCAAATCACATGTGGGCTTGCCAAGAAACCTACTTTTTCCAGCTCATATTCTTATCAGAAACAACATAAGCTCAGTGATCAGAAAAGATGGCACATGTTGCAGCTCATGAAATGGAGCAAGAGACGTGATATAAAAATGAGCTTGTTCTAGGTCCTATGCTTTTTTATAACATGCACTTAAACTTAAATTCAATACAGACTTCTATTTGTAGCTTACACTATGAGAAGTACTGACAACTCCCACTTAGCACCACATACAGCCTCAGTACTCCTTGCAGAGTGCCTGGAAGGCTTTGTGGATCCAGCCTTTCTGGATGTCTACAAAACATCATCTGCACATCATTTCCCCCTTAGACCAGGAAATCCAACTCTGCAAAAAGTACTGTTCAAAGGAAATGGGAACTAGAACAAGAATAGGATCACAGTGTTTAAGAAAGCATGTAAATGCATTCAGTCAGACATTTTTTGAACCTTTGCCATCTGCAAATTGGGAAAAGGAACACAGGCCTCTGCAAAGTTCTGAGAAGTTATTGTGTGGGAATAAACCTCATACTGATAAATCTGAAATAAGACACAGAAATCACTCTCTCCAGTTTAGATCCTTGCTCTTGTGGCAGTCACCTCTTTGGCTGATGAACTGGTGGCATGTTTTGCAAAAGGGAAAGGCAAGTAAACCCAGTAGAACAGCCTCAGAAAACAGCTCCTGGGATGCTTGTTTCCTTACTAGGTATCTCATTATGAAAAGTATGGCAAGGCTTTACTCCCCGGGTTCTTTATCAGTTCAGCAATGGCTGTTAGCAACTATTGTATTCTCAGAGGCTCCTTCAAGCATCGGACCATCTAAAGCTCATTTATTCTGTTCGTTAAATGCTGAGAAATCTTCTGTTATGACTGAAATCCTCCTCACTAAAGGGAGAAGCAGCAGGGCTGTTTTCTGACTTCACACCCATAATGGGATTTCAGTCCTTTGTTTATCACATTAGGGAAGTTAAATCTTTTTGCTGGGCTCTCGCATGAGTAACCTTGTTTTGTTGTTTTGTTTACTGTCAAGTTTAATTTACTGTATCTTTTGTTAAGCTGATTCAGCTGTTACCTATGCAGCATTTGGAAAAAAAAAAATTACCATTTGGCCATAAAAAACCAAATTAATTTTAAAACCCCCTGAAATCCTAATGTATCATTGAAAACTTGCCAACTGACAAGAACTGCAGCAACTGCCTTTTCTGGAAAGTGTTATGATTTTACTGATTCCATCATCATTCTAGATCATTCTATTTAACATGTGCTGTATTGTTTTGGCTGCAATTATTGGATTTCAGGTCTTGTGTTTCAATTCAATTTTGTATATAGCTAAACCAAAAGATCTCTTGTCTCCTCTCCACTATGTCCATTTACTCTGCTTTTTCTTGGCATTTTTAATGCAAAGGCCAGCCCTAAAATGACAGGGGCATTTTCATCTAGACACTAAACAAAATTTTATCTTATTGAAGAAGGCAACTTTATCAGCATCATCAAGATTCACCACATTATAGTTGCCTTTCATCAGAAAAAAACCTCTCAAGGATTTATCTATCACTCAGTCATCATCAAAGTTTTTACAGTGTTATTTAAGGATCCCTTTGGAGAAAATCTCACAACACCTTTCCAAGCTACTTTAACTGGTGGAGACAGGAAGCTGAAGAGGCAGGGAGCCTCTCCTGCTGCCTCAGGACATGGCTGATAAAGAAGCAGGGTCTCCAGAGCCACCACCTGCACAGTATATCCAGGAGCACAATTCTGAGTTCCAAAACCACTGTGCCACATTTATCCAATGCTTTTATTATCACTGGAGCATTCTTCATATTTAGCAAGTCTTTCATTTGCTTCCTCTGAAGCTGTCATTTTCAGCTGTAATACTATAATAAAGCCCAGCTCTGTTTCAGTGTGCATCCAGAGGCATGCATCTCACATCCAAAGGATGTCGTTGTAGTTTGGAATTATTATGTAAATTCTCTCCCCTGCCACTCTTAACGACCCTAGCCAAGCGTTAACAAAGAAGGTCGTTGACTGTGAATTGCCAGGGTGGAGACAGGTTAGTTCTTTTGTTTCTGGGGACATTTCTTTCGATGCTTTTAGCTGGGCAGGGGGTAGGGGCGAGCGAGGTGGGTGTGGGTACTGGGGGGTAGAGGAAGCTGTCTGGTGACTGCTGTGGGAGCCGGGACCTCTCGGCCCTTCGGCCTGCCGGGACCTCTCGGCCCTCCTGCCTGCCGAGACTCCTGGGCCCTCCTGCCTGCCGGGACTCCTGCCGGGACTCCTCAACCCTCCTGCCGGGACTCCTGGGCCCTCCT
>JAWWEV010000095.1:31580330-31593418 GCA_035583235.1 Hafferia zeledoni
ATAACTCTTATATGTAGTGATACTCTATGGTTACTATCATATGGTTATGATTAAACCATTTTAGTCCCCAGAACCCTAAATTAGATTAAACAATTATAAAGGCAGATTCCTCTCAACCCCTGAAATAGTGCCTAAGGCAGAACAAAACCTGTTTCAATAACCCAAATGTACCTTTTCATAATTAAATTGAAATTATATTTAAATTTAACTGAAGTTAAAATGAAGAGTAACTATTCATGTAACAATGTACACCCAGCAAATCCATAACATAAACAAAAGAAACAAAATAATTTTTTTCACTTGTACAACAAAATGATCATCTTTTTTTTGTTCTTTTAGGGAACAAAGGATATGTCATGATTGACGTTTTATAATTCTGTGTCTATAGACACTTCTGCAAGCTCACATGAGATTCATGTTGTAAATATCAAGTCATTTGAGTGGCACACATGCTGCTGAAGATACATTGGCAGTAGTTGCTCCACACACTGGCATTGTGGAAACATAGAGCATGACGGATTTTGAAGACAGGGAAAAAAGAGAACCTACTTTCTCAAAAGTCCAGTCAGGGCATAACTTTAAATTTTAAATCAGCTCAGGAATGTTTTAAACTTCTTTATTGCCCAATATTTTACATAGGGGTAAGGGACATGTCCTTCTACACCTCATAAATTTGAGATATTGTAGTTTGAAATCTCATTAGCCTTCCATGTTGCCAGATGCAGCTTACAAACATTAAAGATCTTATGGACATCTTTTTATACTGTTACTCTCTACCAGTGCAATTTTTGCAAGCATGTGTTTTGTATGTGACCTTTCCATGAACTCTCAATTTTTTTTAGTAACAATATTACACTATTTTACTATAAATCTAGAACTTTACTTTGCAGTTCTTGAGATGACTGATGCATGCTCAGAAAACTTGTACACATAACTTTGTCCTCTGGAAGTGCATTAAATACTCAAAAATTATACTGAAGTGTCTTGTGGAAGAATGTCTGCTATTCTGCTGCAAAATCTTAATCTCTTTATGCATTGGTAACATATGATATTTTAAAAACCAAGTAAATTTAAAGCTCTGGTTTAACTTTTAAATGCAAATTTACAACATCTTATTCTTAGTCCAATGGATGTACGTACAACACTCACAAGAAGATCCTGTAGTTACCTACTAGCACTGCTTTATTAATACAAACCACCAGCTTATCTGGTAAGTTTGATGTTGTATTCTTTCTGCTCTGTAACAGTGAAATCCTGTCCCTCTAGGTTTAGATGAGGCCTAAAGGAAGAAAGTAATTTTTGCATATATAGAATCTAACTTACAGATCTATATACCTATGCTCTGTTCACTGGTTTGTGTTTCACTGGTGTGCATATAATATATTGATTTTTAACACCTATTTTTAAATAAAATGTGAATTTTATCTCCCTAGTGTTCATCAATGTTGCTGCCTTGTGCATTTAAGAACCAAGTAAATTAGAGAGAATCTCTGCTGTGATCTGGCTAACATGGACACTGGATGGAGTTAATACTGAATGACATGAATGAGAAATGTCAAATGTTTTATAACAATAGTCTCCTTGTTAGAAAATGAAAATCATCAATTGTAAAGAGAATCTATGCTATCTATCTGCCTCAAGGAAAAATTTATTTGAACTTTGCCCAATAACAAATCTTAAGGAATACCAATTTGTACATATTCACTGCAACAACCTCTGAATTTAGCTGTCATACATAGAAAGGTGCTGTGCTGTCCTCCTCAACATGCCTGAAGCCTTTGAACAGTTATGTCTGTAAAGATGCTGAGTGCTGAGCAATAGCACTAAAGGAGCATTTGTGGTCCCTCACAGGGTTTTGAGATTAAGAAGGGCTATCCCAATGATGGCTACATTCAGGTCTTGAGACACAGGGTTTGTCCAAGTTGAGCAAAACTCAAAGATATATTATTTTAAAAAACTGGTGAATGCAATTTGATAAGACAGTACCAAAAACTTTCTATCAGCTTTTACTGTAAAAGGTTTGGAACAGTCGTAATTTTTCTGCTAGCAGAGGGAGTCTCTCCATAGGTAAACCTTCTTCTAATTACTGCTGCTTCCTCTAACATATATTTGTCTTGTTCACTGATCTATCTTCAGTGTTTCCAAAAAGATAAGACCTTTTCTGCACTGTAGTCAAGGAGTTCAGAGCTATGTGCTGTTGGAGGCAATATTAAATTCCTGAAAAAGTAGTTGTTTTTCAGAACATTCTCATTCTGAAATTTTAATACAAAACTTTCTTTCTCCTAAATCTAACTTATTCCTATGGGAAGAATCATATATCATGAAAAATGCAGAGCAAAGTCCAATCTGCATACCCCCTGGGGCTAAGACTTTACCATATGTTCTTTCCTCATGCTGCTGATCCCTCTGGTTCTCAGGGCGGAAATGCATTTCCAAAGACATCTGTGAGCATGTAGCAAACACGTTTGTGAGAACAGAGGAGGAGTTTCCACAACAGAATGACTTCTCTGGGAAACACAGATTCTTCCTTTTTTAGATAAACTGGCTTGTAACTGAGAAGCCACTGGTCACACCAGTGCCTTTCAGGTAAAAGGCTATCCCTTAATAACCAATTTATTTCACTCATTGACATGACTACCCTAAGATTTGTGTCACGAGGTGCAGAAACCCTCTTCTCCATGGATTAATTTTCTTGGTCTCAGAGCTGGACAGAACAGCTGCCGCTTAGATGAATCATTGCGTAGATTAAGATTTGGATTATTTCCCCTCTTTCCTGTGTTTTAAAGATTAAATGCCTCAAACAGATATTATCTCTTGCTACACTGCCATTTATTTCCACTGTTCCTGAACATCTCACAGTTGGCAACCCATGCTGTGCATGAAGATGCCAGCCAGACCTTGGTAATGGTTTCTGAAGGCAGTGTCTGTTAGCAGCAGTACTGTGGTTTTTGGCTCTCTATGGTGAGATAGGTATGTTGAAATAATTAAGACAGACTGAGGAACCTCCAAGTGCTGTGCACCCACATCATCCTCAACTATTAACCTTCTGCCCTGACACCTCGGTGGCAAAGTGGGTAAAATCATCTGAGGTTTACTGTTTAGGGAATCATGTCTTTCCCTCTTCATCTCTGCTTTTAACAAGATACTCTCTACTCATCCTTTTCAGCTTTGCAACACAAGACTGGCTTTGCTGGGTTCAAGCACAGACAGTGTCTCATTAACCAGCCATCCTACAGATCCCTAAAGCGTGCTGCTTCCCCTTCATTCTTTCATTTTCCTGAGCTCCTTCTCTGCTAAGCCATTAATACAAAGTTTTTCAAGAAAATCCCATTGTCCAGCTGCAGGCCTTCTATTTTGGTTAATCATCCTGTGTCAAAATAACTTGGTTATAAAAATATTTTGATGTATGTTGACTGACAAAGCCAGATTGAATTTTATCCAGGCTAAACAATACTTAGCAAAAAACCCCCCATATTTTCTTTCCTTCCACAGATTTAGTTCTGTCTTCCAATTTCCAAGTCAGTGGATGTAGAGATGGCTACATGGAAAGACACAAAACAAGATATACAAAATACGAAATATCGCAGAGATCATGAAGCCCTGTCCATGTGTGTATGCATCCATTTAGTTATTCTTTCAAACAAAGTAAACAGTTCTTAACTATAAATAACCAATTTATGTTTATGCTGCTGGGTTTTTTTAGGGAAAATAGTCATTAGTTGTTATAGTCACAAGTTTTGTGGGGTGAAGAAGCAGCTTTTGTTTGTGTTCTAAACTGTGTTCAAAGCTAAGTGTATAGCTACTTCTACTCAGCTAGACGAGTTTGTGCTTGTGGCTGGCTGAAGTCTTCTCTTTTAACTGGGCTGATTTTGCACAGAGCCATCTTTTACTTTTTGTGTATGCACTGCAAACTCACTCTTGGTGGTAGTTTCACTGCAGGGGATGTTATCAAAGAACAAGAACATTAGCTATGCTTACATTTGAGAAATATTTTATAGATATCTGTATATATAGCATTCTTGACCCTTAGTCTTGCCTCCAAGCTTTTCTATGTCTCCAAAACATATACATAACAGATGTTTCTTTGTCTCACGCCAGCCACTGTAGACACAGCTGGTACTCTTCATTGGACATGTTTATAGAAATTTTCAGGCAAAATATCTCAATCACCTGGTAAGTATTTTAATTTGAAATCTGCCTTTCTTCTGCACACTATGAAGCTTGCCTTTTGCCTCTCTTCTTTCCACAGGGGTTTTTTGGGTTTTCTTGCCACTCCTGCTAAGTTTGAACCATGTTTTTCCTGGAGTTTTCACTCTTCCCAGGACTGTGCAACCCAGACATCTAAACTTCTTGTTTGTTTGTTTATTGTTTCTTTCACCAAGCAAAATCAAAAGGGAAGTTTCCACTTCTTAACAGATCTTTTCTACAAATCTTAAAGGTTCAAAATTTATGATTTCAAAGACAAGATCAGAAACCTTTGGTATGCTGAAAAAGTAGGCACTAGCCACAGCTCTCTATACCTTTTTCAGCTTCTTCCCTGGCTTCTTGCCAGCTGGTTCATTGAAGTTGAAGCAATGTGGCTCAAGAGATGTGTCTGTTACTCTGACCACTTTCTATGACAGATCGCAAGTTTGCAGCTCCTTATTTATTAAGAGAACCTTATTCTAAACTCATGCCCTTAAAAACAGGATTACTTTTCACTAACACAACAGAGTATACAACCAAAAGACAGGCACAGTCAAACTCAGTGTAAGAAAGACGCACAGCATCTGGTATGTTGCTATCATAACATAGCATGCTCAAAAAGTCTTCCCAAATGTGAAATAATAAAGGTGTTTAATTCCTCTAATTCTCCACTGAAATTCTGGAGAATTTGCCTCCTTCCAGGGGTAGAAATGGCCACGCCACTTTCTGAACTAGTTAGACTAGATTTGACAAATTTCGTTTTGCTATTTTTCTCCTTATGAGCTCACTATAATTTTAATTCCACACCAGGTGTCACAAAAAATAAGGCTTGAATATATTTATTAGGAAAATTTGGAATATAAAAGCATCATTCAGTCAAATTTCCCCTTCTGGTAGTCTGAACGTATAAAGCTTGAATAAATAATGAACTAAAGCAGGAACAATTAAAACATACAATGGAAACAATTTTATTTTTCTCTTTCAGATATCCTATCCCTATTTCATTAGAGAACATCTGTATCTTAGAACACTTTAATGACCCTATTACTATACATCTATTTTAAAAAATCCTCTTAGTAACAGTTGGTTTCAGGTATTGCTCTTTTTCCTAGGTGAACTGGCTTTTCCTGCAAAGAACCACTTTCTACACAGGTGAAGCAGTTTTTACCTCCCATGTTGAAAATGCATATTAAAAACCAGTATTAGAGAGCTTGGGTGTGATTTCCACTTAGCAGTCCCTTAATGAGTGTTTTGGTGGGGTTTTTTTGCCCTCAGGCTTGTCAAAGGTGCACATAAGTACACAATTAAGTATGTTTGGGCACCTTTCTGCAGTTCTGCACAAGACACAAAACTGAAACAGCCTCTGCTGTGAAGCTCATGGTGTAATACTTTGCTGATGTGTTGAGACAAAAATGCAGAACTTGTCTTCATTCAAAGGTTGGATCTTGAGAACTGGAATTCCTGAGAGGAAAGCTGATGGTTGAATAAATATTAAGAGTGGTTTTGCAGTTGTCTGGGAAAAAGAGCTTGTCAGTGCCCTTTATTCAGTCACACAGGCCTTTGTATGTTCTTTCTTTGAATTTAAGTGGTATTTTTTTAAAAAAATCAATTCTTAAAATAGAGCAGTGGTTTGAATGTCCTTTTCTTCAGGCATTTTCTCCTTGCTTTGAATGTGCAGAGTTCTTGTATACCAAGCTGTTCTTCCAAAACAGCTCACAGAAAAGGCACCCTGTACTAGAAGGTTACAGCTTTGGCAATGTCTAGTGGACTACCAAGGCCTGAGACATTTTATTCATGCTACCTGTACTTTAAAGAAGAGATGTCCAATTACCCTTACTCATGTGAGTAGTCCCAAGAGTTGGGCTCAGTTTTACCATCAGAGCCATCTCACAGCTAGTATCCAAGCTACTGGCACGTAAGAAAAAAATCTAGATTAAACATCCGATGCACTACTGGAAAGGTTTGGAACAGTCTGATTCCCCACTCATTCGTTAAATCTTTCAAAGGATATGGAGGGTGATTGGTGAGAACCAGAAGAGGTTACTATACCTTTGTCTTTCTCATTTTAATTACTTAAGAGTTCAAAAAACACATTGCCCTTGGTAAGAATTTACTCTGAAGAGGATCTTTGTGTATAAATGTTTTGCTTTCAGTGCTGTTTGTGCTCAATATGTATTGCATCTTAGTGGTTATACTTATAACAATAGGAGTCATTTGGAAGAAAGGTAGTTCAAGGTTTCAGGCATCTTCCTATTATGGAAGCAAGGCACTTTGATGGCAATTAAGGATTTTGAATGATGATATCTTAACCTTGGGTGAAATACTAACTCTCTCTTTTCAAATAATTCTAAAACCTCACATGCCTCAAGTACAGACGTAACTAAAGTGGCACACTCAAAGAAGGAACAGAAAAAAGAATGAAGCAAGTGCCATTTTCATTATTACTTTTCTCATAATTTCATTGCTCTACAGATCATGAATTCTGTCAAATATCATGCCTCACAAAAATGGGAATATATGAGTAACTCACTGAATTTTTAAAGGGAGAATTACACATATTCAGTTTTTCTTTATGTGAAAAAAATGTTGGTGAGCTGTCTACAGTAGGTATTTGATCCCAAATGGGAGGGCATGTTAGGTAAGGGCTGATCTGCATGCCTGGAAAGGAGCTGGATTGGAATAAAATAATTATATGAACCACTCTTGATCCTCCTTACTCCCATCTGTCTTGGATCTGAGGCCAAATGATTTACCACTGCAATCTTGATGTGTCTGAACAACCAACAGGCCATTAAAAATAAACATTGAACATCGAAAAAGTACTAGCTAATGTTTATACTGCAGAATTTTTAATCATTACATTTAATGCTGTACAAATATAAGGTACAATTATGTTAATATATGTGTCACCCATCTCAAAAGGTCTACAAAGTAAGACACTAAGGTTGCCCATACACAGTTGTTTGAAATCTATTTTATCTATAACCTGTATCCTTTATCTTCATCTGAGCACTTTAAAATGTGATGTTCCTCTGGGTGGATGATTTTTCCCTGAGCATCACGCAGTGTTTGTGTTCCCTTATCAGTATGAGTGACACTGCTGCCAGCAGTATCGGACCTCTATGAAAATACATTTCTACACCCATTGAATTGTATCTGAATTCTTACGAACACAAACCACTGCATTTGCATAAGAAAATACAGCATTCTAGTAAAAACAAATGCAGTCCTTCCTCAGCTTTCACAGCATTTGGTTAGGAAACAGTCCCTGTGTGACTCCACACCTCTGAAAGGAAACATGGGTAGTCACTATGTTAGAAATGGAGTTGAAAACTGCTCATGTTACATGCTCTTGTGTATACCTGGGAAAAGAAAGGAAGAATATTGTAAGCTACACCAAGGAGCATTTTATTCAAGAGGCAATTAGAAAGCCTGTAAATTCCTGGCAGACAAGACATTACAAATATCCTGCGTATTTATTTTAAGAGAAACCATTAAAAAAAAAAAAAAAAAAAGGACTGGTATCACCAAAATATATGTTGCAAAGGAGTCCAAAGCATCAGATAAATTGCCGGTTTGGGCCTATGTTGGAGAGACTTGTCTCCAGGCTCAGTAATTGCTACATTCTCTAGTTTTAGAAGGAGGGCAATGAAACAGGTAAGTCAAACCAGAGAAACCATCTCCATGCCCTACAAAGAAATTACACTCTTGCATAAAACCAGGGCACTCTTTCTGGAAGATCTGTGTATATTCATGTAGAAAGAAAGACCCAAACATAATTACTTGCAGTGCTACCATTCATATAATTACAGTTGTGAAAATATGTGACATGAGACAAAACGTGCTAGGCTGTTTTGTTTTTGGTTTTGGCTTTGGGGTTTTTTTTATAAGAACTCAGAAAACACCATAAAAATAAAAATAACCCTACCAATCTAGAAAAGGACCACTTCTGCTCTGACACATGGACATAGCTTTGAAGAAATTTTGGCTGTCCTGACAAATGGAAAGAGACTTAGATTTTTTTTTTTCTGCTTTCCATCCTAGGTTAACACACTGCCTGAGGAGTAAAACTCATGCTTGAATTATTTCAAAAATACACTACTAATCTTTGCTTTAAGTCTTTATCTTCTAGTTCAGTAGTTTTCAATATCCTTCCAACATATGAATGCCAGAAGTATTCCCAATGGGGAGATGGACCAATTTTCCATACATTGATAGTTGTAAAATATTTGCAGATTTTCTTTCTTTTGTCACTTTTCACTGCCTCCTTAAAAGAAGAGTCTATTCCCAAAGTTTTCCACTCCACATCCTGAAAACTACTATTCTAGACACTTTCAGGTCTGATGTGCTTGTGTTTTTTAAGCAGCTGCTGTTCAGAAGTTGATCAGCACATGCCAGCAGTTCATGATCGGGAGAAAAGGGGAAGTTCTGGATCACGCTTCCCCATGGCTGTGGGAGTCCTGGTCCATTGAGAGTCTGTTTCTCAGATCACACAGGCACACAGACATATATGCTAGCAGAGAACACTAATTTTTAATCCTGAGAAAATATCTGCTTCCCATTTACAGATTTATAAGTTGAGTAAGCCATCAGTGTTGAGTGGATTTTTCCAGAAGAAAGAAAATTTTGGGGGGACAGCAGGATTAAAACCTCTCCTCTTTAATAAGGACTCACAGCTTCATTTGCAGTGACCTTCATTGTAGGCCTCTCACAGACTTCAGCTGTGTCATGGTTTGCTTTGAAAATTTTGTGCTGAAACATATTTGTTCGCTCAAAGAGTGTTTACAACTTGAGGGAAATGGAACTTGCCTGTTTAATGTAGAGGGCTTTAAAATCCCCAGTGTTAACTTCCCCAGCGTAATGCACCGCATTGTAATCTCAGACCCAGGAGTTCAACCATCTGTGACCAAGACCCAGATTTGCAGAGAGTAAGAGGGTTCTGAAATGACATTCAGTTATGCATATTACAACATTACAAAGATTTTGGTTTAAAGTTGCATTTTTTTCCCTGGATGATGGGGAAATGTAGTTTGATGTTGCCCAATGTTAAGACAAACAGAATAGAACAGCAAGCCCATCTCTACAGTTTTGCAGTGTATGGTTATTTTCTGTACCCTCAAGGGACCCACTATCCATATCCTTCCAAGACCAGCATAGCCATATGCTTAGGGGATAAGTGGTTTGATTACTGTAAGCATCTTGCTTAATCTATTAAGTCATGCAGTTCCACCTGGTGGTAAAAATATAAAGATTTTATCTTTGCAGGTTTGTTAAAAAGGTGCCAGATGTTACAAGTTATCCCTACTTTGCTCATGGGAAAGACAACCCACAAGTATAGAGAAACAAACTTGTAATCTTGATGCCAAAATGGGTTTGTTATAATTTATTTAATTTTCAGTGACAATTAAAAAAGTATATAAACACCCATTTGAGCTCTAGAAAAATTAGCTGCTACTAAAACATGAGTCTGTCATCCTCCACCAGCATATAAAAGCATAGAAGTTTGCATGTTCAGCAAACCAACTATATTTTGATGAATGGATTCTTAACCAAAAGTGATAACTTCCTTACTTTTTGAAAAACCCTGGAAAAGAGATTTTGTTATTTCCATTTCATTCCTCTCCACCAAGCTCTTTAATGACATGAATGCCATTATCCCATTTCCTACTGAGTTTACCTGAGACTCTACCAGAAATTACTTGCTTCTGAAGAGCAATTAACTATGATAAGAAACACAGTACAGTTGTTAGTATGATGTTAGATGATCACATTAATGAAATAAGAAGAAAAGGTGGCTTATTTGCTATTTTGTCAAAACCTATGCATTCTATTAGCTAAACAGAACTTCAGTAAGTACCACTCGCAATACTATGCTTTCCCCTCGTATGTTGTAAAGTTATGGATTTAAAGGCAAGAAAATATCTCTTGAACAGAGCAAAGATTAATTTTTTTTAGAAATGCATTACACTTACTGACCATAACAGCAAAGATGAAAAAACTTCTTTTTTAGTTATCCTCTATTAAAAATGCTGAGGTTTACTTCTAGACTGAGCTTGTCTAGCTTGAAATCCAAGCTTTAAGCTTGATTTTGCAGTACTATTGCCTTCTACAGGCTCTGTCAAAGACAGGTCTGTTCCTGAAAGCTGGGAGTTCCACTCAGCCACACAGTTACCACATCTCTGTGTTTCTGCCTCACCACAATGAGATCTTCTACTTTGTTGAGATAGAAAAAAGCTTTAAAAATTACTAGTTGTTCAGTCACTTTAACATACCTCCTAAGTACAAGTTTTGTACACCTTATGCTACATTTTCTCTCCTGCACTCTCAAACAGTTCTGTTCCTTTGGGAAATCCCAGGGTATGTATGATACTCTTTCCTAGAGTGCTATTGTAGGGACTCCCAGGGCACTTGTATGTATCCCAAATTTCATCCTGTCAACCAGGTTATTATTTGAAGCTGTTGCAGTGATACAACATTAAACAGGTTGTGTGATTATTTGGGCATATTTATGGACAGTAGTGGTTTGAACTTCTTTGGAAAGAAACAGTCCGGAATCCACCAAATAACATTCTCTAACCATTGAGCTGATCTCTAACAATCTGCACCATTTTAAGCTATATTTTAAAAGGATGAATAGATGTTTTGTTCAGTTTGCTGGAGCTGAAACATCTAACTCAGCAAAAGATAAAAAATGGGATTTCATAATGATAGTCGAGTCATGTAATCTGGGACTATTTGTAGAGGTCACCAAGCATTTCTGGACTGCACAGCCATCTCTTTGAAGGCAGTCTCTCCTCAGCTGCATGAAAATCAAATGCCCTGTGTACTCCAAAAGATCAAAACAACTACCTATCCTGACAAATTATGTAAGTTGTTTAACAGTGAACACTCTCTTTCTCCATCTTTCTTGCATTTTCCTCACAAGTGCAGCAGTCTGGTTTCCTCCAGCTGTGATTCTTCCTCTGCTTCAACTTTTTAAAATCCACAGAAAGGGTCCTCAGGATTACATATGAAAGGGGTGGGGGAAGGGTATCATTCCAAAGAGAACATTGTGGAGATTAAAATGTAATGTAACAAGTCTTCTAGAATTATACACTAAGGCATTTAACTATAAGCAGACCACTTCATAGCTTTTATTACACTGGACTCCCACCACTAAATGAAAATCATATAGAACATGCAACTTTAACTCTGAGATCTTTACTTTTTTGCATCTAACTACCAGAGACAGTAGTCATCTCCAGTGTGCTCTGCCTTTGGCCCCTTCTGAGATTTGGGCCATTTAATTAGTTCCACATGACAGGGCTTGGAATGTTGAAAATCAGTCTAACATATGATTCTGAAGTTTAGTTTTGCTTAAAGAGTCATATTTCAGAAGTTTGCAGCTGAACCCCTTTCTCTGCTACCTCCAAGCCAGGATAATTTAAAGCTAATTTAAATACTATGAGAAGGTTGTAACACAAGCTCTTTCTCTGCGTTCATTTATTTTTTGATGCAAAGGAGTTAAGCAGAGAAAAACCTTTTAGACAATATCGAGCACTAATATTAAGGCACTAATTGCAGAGAACATCAGAAAGAATGAAGATTGCCCTATTGCTGTTTATTTTCTCAAGTCATTTACTATACAATTCAACAGCTTGTTTTCAAGCTTTCCTCTCCCTTACAAGACACATTGATCTAGTTACTGACAAACTAGTGATATACTGAATGTTGGCTTTTGACATCATTGGCTAGTCCTTCAGAGAAAAGAAAACTTACCAGTTTTGTTTATTTATTCCACCCTCTTTTGCACTGCAATCTCCTTGTCTAGGAAAAAGATTATATATCAGCATTTAAGTGCTCTTGATACATTTTTTCCAGTGGCCATGAAGGAGCTATGTTCTTTTTTTTTGTTAATGTATGTCATCATTTCACTGAAAGGAGCCTTACTGTCCATTTTAAAAGTCTTCCTAGTAAGATTAAAAACAACGTAATAAGAGATGTATAAATATTTGGATATTCTGTTGTTTACTAAACAGAATACAAGCCATTTGCCTTTTTTCCCCAGTAGTCCTTCTTTGCACTGCCCAGATTTAATTTATGGCCTGAGGGTTAATATTATACAAACGATCATCTATTTCAGAAGAAATGTGATCACTACTAAGATATTCCATTGGTTAAAGAACCTCTGCTTTCTTTATCCCAGCTGAGTTGAGGTAATTGCCTTAGGCTGCAGGCAGAAGAATGGGAAGCAGATGAAGCATGTTGAAGATTAAACACACAAACTGCCTAAACAAAGAAAGGGCTCTGAGAAGAGGAGGAGAAAAAGTCTCTCAGCCTAAACAGGCATGCTGGGAAAGAAAGTGCTTGTAGCTGCTCACTACTTTGTATCCACAAAAAATGAGGACAAGAGTCATCAGCAATTCCTTTGGCCTAATCTGTGCACGTGTAAGCAAATTGGGCTTGCAAGCACTTTCTGATAAGAAAGAAAATCAGACTGTGACAGCCCAGGAAGAACACCAGTCATTAACCCAAATGCTGATATAAGGAAGGTTGTTTAAAGGTGAAGCTCTTCCTCATTTTTGTGTGTTTGCACTCACATTGAAGACCAGAGGAGTCTATTTAATAATTTTAGAAACTCAAATTAAATCTGCAGAAGTCTCTTCAGCCGCAATGACCTCTATACCTTTCAATACCCCATATATCCTAAATGCACTAGTGGCTTTTATCATATTTTATCATATGGGATTCATTTTATCCAACTAAAGAAATTAAAGTTTCAAAAAGTTTAAACTTTGGCACTATTCACCCTGGCTTCTTTTGTAGTCAAATGAGAGAATAAGAAAGGGATTTACATGAATCATGGAATCATGGAATGGTATGTGTGGGAAGGGACCGTAATGATCATCTAGTTCCAACACCCC
>JAWWEV010000095.1:31612845-31636324 GCA_035583235.1 Hafferia zeledoni
TCTCCTTCTCCTTCTCCTTCTCCTTCTCCTTCTCCTTCTCCTTCTCCTTCTCCTTCTCCTTCTTCTCCTTCTTCTTTTCTTCTTCTTCTTCTTCTTCTCTCCTCTTTTCTCTTCTCTTCAGTGACCTGAAGCAGAGTTCTAGGACAATCATTGACTGTGGTCCACACAAAGGAGAACAGCACGGTCCTCAGGAAGGTCTGCAGGAAGAGATGGCTGCCCAGCTACTTGGCAGGCATGGGCAGCTCCAGATATGCCTGCAGAGATGCACGTGTGTCTGCAGGATGCTTTTTTCTCATATGTAGCTGCTGTAGGACACCAGGCATCTCAAGAAGTGAGTAGGTAGCAAACAAGGGCAGTCCTGCTCCAATTGCTGGATTTGGCCAAGTAACCCTAGATGCCTTTGCTGGTTTAACAGCCTTTGACTGGCTAGACAGGTTTCACTGACTGTGATCAAAGGGTTTGATTTTGCTGCATTCACACAGTTTGTATGAGCAGAGACCTGGCTTTAAAACAGATTTGTCTTTTGCCATAGTTCTGCTCTGAGCTTCGCTGTAGAGAACTATTAATGAGAATAGAGGGGTTTGAAGCATGAGTACAGGACTGATCCTTAACTGAAAAGAGAGCACAGACAGGCTTTTTGTTTGCAGTTATCAGAAATAATACAGACTTCCTTTTTCAGTTGTTTATCTGTCTCTATTGCTTGTCAGATTGGGAGTGTGATAGCAGAGACTAGTTCTTAATAAAAATTTCCATGTTTTCTAGATGAAAAAAAAGAGGAGAAATCAGGGCATTTAGTTCTTATTTTTACAACAAGATTATCTGGAGATGAATTATGCCTGGAGGAGCTAGTGTGCACTAAAGTCTATGACACCTTGCCTTAGCTGCTCTGTATGCAAGCTGTATTGATCTGAAATGCACATGGTGCAACAATTCCTCCCACTAAGAGCAAGGCATGCCCTGTGTCCCTGTATCTTCTTTACAGAGTATTGTTTCAGTATGCTAAATTGCACAAACATAATGAGTGCTTCTTCATCATTCTTAATAGCTGATTAAGTAGTTTTATTTTTACATACTCCAACAAGTCCTACTTAGCAGGACTGAGTGTTAGCTAATCCCGATGCATCCATTCCGGTTTAACTTTTCTAGTGAGAATGGAGCACATCTGTTATATGGAGATAGTAAACCAATTTAGAAGTTCTAGCAGAAGATTAGAAGTTCCACATGCACTGTTGGCCTGTATTTATCAGACAGTCATAACTTGTTGTCCAATTCAGTTTTTGTCTCAGTACTGAACTGTTTTGAAGATCCATGGTAAAATACAAACTTCATCTTAGATTTTACATTCCACAAATGGCTCAGTCAATGTAAAATGGACTCGACCTGATATTTTAACCTTACCAAGTTATGCAGACCGTTTGTACTGGCAGGGGGATCCAATAGTTCAAGTGAAAAAGAGAAAGGAAAGTCAATCATTTTATTTCAATTGAATCACCAATTCATTGTGTGACCTATGCAAAGCACTTAGTCTCTATTGCCTTATAGGCTTTTTCTTTTTTAAATAAAAGTACTCCAATAACCAAATATACCACTTGAGATGTGATTTTCTTTTTAAATTTATGTCTGCTTTCAGAAAAATTATCTAAGCATGGAACATTTTGTATGATGCTAAAAACAACACAGGAACATGGGAATAGTGGAAATAAATGATTTGCCTATTGTGAGTCAACCAAAACATGAACTGAGCTATTAGTACACAAATCTTACACATAGAGTTGCCAGCAATTCTGGATAGTTACTACAGGTTGGGTGAGTTTGGTTGTGACTTTTATTTTTCTCAGAATTACCTTAATTCTCCAGTAGTAAGTCTTTCAGCCAGTTGATCTCAATTTAGACTCTTTTCCTCAGAGGTGAACCATGAAAGTATAAATACTCAAGACACTTTGAGAACCCTAACACCCTACCAGTCAACAAAGGCTTGCCCTGCCCAGTGGCACTCACCTTTCTGTCATTCCTGCAAACTGTCTCTCTCAAGAATCACAGTGTGAAGAAAATTATTAAAACATGCTCTGTGTGGTAGAGGCAGTGTCATGCAGATACTAATGATTCATGAATCCTTCAAACTGTTCTTCAAACAGCAGCTGCCATTTTGAGTGCTGTTTCACACCTAGAACATAAAAGAATGGTTTACTACTCTGTAGTAGAACTGCTGTATTCTTTGTGATAGCTTATTCTTATCCGTGAAATGATGTTTAGGTAACATGCATTCAAAGTGAAAAGACTGACACTGAATTTCCTCATCCTGGTTTTGCCACAGGCCTAGAGTGTTCCCTCAGGCAGTGGTTCAACATGTATGCTACACTTCTCTTAGTCACTGATGGTGAAAAATGCCGCAAGAAAGAACTGCTAAGGAAAGATTTGTATTCCATTAGCAGCAGGTATTTATTGACAATGTTGGATGCAAGCCAGTTCATACTGGACAAAAGCTTGCCTAAATTGTTTGTGAAATATAAGCCATTTATAGTCTTAAGTTCATAGTTAGCACCTTCTAATTTTCATATTAATGACTGGACAAAATCTTTGGCGGAGCTTTCCTGTTGGCTTGGAATTTGGGTAGTGGTCTCCTGACTTCATCTCTCGAGTGGTCTTGAAGCATCTTTGCCACTGTTGGACTTGCGCCTTTTCTTTGTTCAATGGCATGACCTGTCAAACTTGTAAAATCTTGGATCCTTACCATTTCATCCTATTGAAATGTCTAGCTTACTTTAATGTATGGCTTCTAATCCATGGTACGTTGGTTTCTATAATTGCTAGACAGTGCGTACCAGACCAAAGTGACTCCAGCACTTCATGCCGTTCTGTGGCCTTGCTGTGCAAACAACATCTTGCAAAGCAGAATTAGAAATTTCACAAAACTAGGGGTTTTTGGTCTCTTCTCTTCCAGTCAGAGTATATTCCTTGAAAGTATGGTCCACATCTTACTATCATGTTGTGGGGAAAAGACATACCAGAGATAATATTAACATATGATAAAAATGCACTGACAAGAAAAGAATGGTTGCAATATCAAGCATTCCAATTGATGAAATTAATTAAATACTTTTTTCATTCTTCCCCTAAAAACTAGCAAGAAATAAGATCTTACCCACTTTTTCTCCTAAAGCAATACCATATGGTGCCCATTCTGGAGTAAGGAAGGAGATTCCCCTAGCTTTTTTCATATTAGTACTGGCTGAGCTGCAGTGAAGGCAAGGAGATGGTCCAAAATCGTACCTTCCATTAAAGATGCTGCTTTTCAGTTTTTTAGGATTTCTAGTGGACTGTCTTTGTGCAGCTCCACACCCTCTCCTACAGCATGGATCAGGTTGCCCTTACCAGGGACAGACTGGCTATAGAAAACTGGAGCAGGGAGAGGGCAGGGGAAGATGACAACCATGGAGTGAAGTAGCTGTTCAGACAGACTTCTCATCAAAGAAAGCTCTGCATCCTCTGGTCATGTAGACAGGAGAAACAAAAGTGTTATTACAGATTTTGCACTTTATTAGAGCCACAGATTTCTCTTTCAGAGGATAATCAATGTACTCATTTTGTTGGACTTCAGAAAAGAAGAAGGAAATGAAGTAATTTCGAAGTCAGGTAAATAGAAGTGAGAAAGGCATTTCTGTAAGTGCAATGAAAGGTTCTTTACAGCTACCAAATGGGTACTTCTGCCTGTTTGTATAGTATGATGGGAGGTCAGTTTGCTATCTCTATTGATTCTGTGCATGTAAGATCTTACAGATCCTAAGATATCATGAGATCCACTGAGAATTTTTAACATGAGACACAACACTGATCTTTTCCAGCAGCTGCAAACATTCCAAATTAGCTGCAGAAGAAGGTCTGATCCCTTGTCAGCTCTCCATGGAGCCGATAAATCATTTAATGGAAGAAACATAAGTCCTCTTCTTGCTATGGGCTGGATCCACTTTTGTGGCTGGCAGTCAAGGAAGTAGTCACCTGCACCTGGTTTATTGCCACAGTGAAAGCAGAAAGGGAGGAGAAGTGGCAGCTTCACTCCTGCCATAAGCAGCCATCAGCACCATCCCCTCACTTCATATGTTGCAGTTCATAACTTCCAGAGGAACCTAGGAACAGGAACAGAGCACAGAGCCATCTCTCTACTTTGCAGCAAGGAAGTCCCATTTTATGAGGGTTGGAATGACACAGCATGGCTATGACTGATGAGGGAATCTATCTTCAAGAAAAAAAGTTTACTGCCTAGATTCACCCTCATTTACTTCAAGTTGGAGAGAAGGCAATGGGGCACAAGTATTATTGTGTGCATTTGAAAAGTGGTTTTTCTTGTGGCTTTTTGTTTCAATTTTAAATTGTGTTACCATGCCACAGCTATGCCAGAAGTTTCAAAATAGGTCTCAGGGAGTGAAAGGAATAAAAGGGGTTAAAGTATGGGAAACAAAAAGAAAGAAACTCCTCACAACTCTATTATCAAGTTCAATAGTGTAAAACCAAGGGAAAAAGGTAAGGCCTACTGCTACTGTACCTACCTGAGAAGAACGAGTCACCTTTTCTTCCTAAGATGATTTCCACATTTTTTTCTATCCTCATTCCAAAGCATTTTTCAGTGAAAAATAGTTTCATCCACATTGAATTCATGGAAAACAGCAGCTGGAAGATACATTTAAGATCACAGAGCAAGTGAATTTCAGAAACTGGAAAGAAAATAAACCAGTATAGTTTGGGGTATCTTCCCCTCATCACTGGTTTGTGCAGCTTTCCCTTACGAGACAGTGACACTCATTGTGTCTTCAGTCACAGAACAGACTCATAATACAAAGCAATAAAATATATACCTTATACATAATATGTATAATGAAAACTGTCTCCTATTTTCATCTCACTTCAGTCATAGCTTTTAAATTACCACCTGCACTTCCTGATAGAATGTTCCCAAGTGTGCCACACGGACTGCAGAACATATAATGCTATAGGATGAGCTCATTGCTTTTTTTAAAAAAAACCACCTCTCTGTGAAAACCAGCACTTTATTGCTATAATAAAGGTCATGACACGGCTTTCTTATATTCACACTGTATTTTTGGAAAGCTCACACAACCCCGATCACAAAAGTAAGACATCTCCTTGAGAATGCTGGTACTTCATCTTGCAGACAGTTTACATTGTTAAGGTACTCTGAATCACAGTAATCACAGTCTTAATCAACTGTTGATTTTAACTGTTAAGTGTAATCCATCTGATCCAAATTCCACAGGCTAGCAATAAAATTAGGATGGCTTATCATATTGTCTTCACCATTGCAAGCTCTAAGCAAAGAAGCGATCCTTGGTGCACAAAGTATGCATACAACAAAGAAATGTCCTCTCTCAAACACTGATATTTCTCAAGAATTGCAGGGCTTTGAGTACATTCTTGTGTGTTAACCCTTCTGCACTGATGTCCTCATCCAAAAAACGCTGAAGCATAGAGCTCCTTTAACATATCTCTTGTTGCTGGGGTTTCTTTTCTCCAGGAACCTGAAGCCTGCTCCCCACCCTCCACTCGTCAAGTTCTGATCTCTCTGTAGGCAAATTGCTCTGTTGCACTTCACCAGAAGAGCAGAGATCAGGTAGAGAGCAGAAGAGAAGGAGCCTATGCTCATGATTCAAGCAAGTCTCCAGCAAATGGTACAAACTCATAGGGGCCAACCACCAAAGAGAAACACCTGACAGCACGTGGCAGAAAACTTTCCTGTGCTGACTAAACATCTTGCTTGTCAATACAAGTGTCATTGGAAATTGCTTTTTAATTTGCACTTACAGGCACTGCCTGTTATGCTCAACTCACTTTTATCCAGTACTGAGCTGTGGTTTACCGTTTTGAGGAATACAGCTCCCACCTTTTCCATCTGACACACAGCAGAAAGAGAATACTCAGACTTGCACAATTCCAGCTGCCAGTGAAGTAGGAGGATGTTGTCATGTCTTCTGCATCACTCCAGAGGTAACCACTTACTGGTTATCTCTAGAAAAAAAGCATCATGAATATATCCTCTAGTGCAGCAACGCCCAATCATTGTAAGATAGGGAAAGGAGCAGTGGGGAAAAAGCAGTGAGAACAAACTGTCAGTGGTGCTCTAGGAAATGACATGATAAATGGAAGACAGGTAAGACTGGGTTTTGGCAAGAAGGACTTGTCTTTGTTATTTGTCATGATAGGAAGACTGTGAGTTATGGTACTATCACAAGGCTTTAATATTTTAGTATGTTGCTTTTGAAGGATAACAGCAGCATCAGTAGGGACCATTGCACCAGTAACAACCAGCATATTATGGTCAGCAGGCTGAATGATCTATTGTACACATCTTCTGTCTCTTTCACTGCAAATACGTTAAAGAAATAAAACTTCTTTTATATTGTCACTTTCTATGCATAGGTTTTCTGTTTCAAACACTCAGGTGAATACTGATGTAATTAAAAGAAACAAAATTAAAATTCAGATTCTTCAGAAACATAGAACCATAACAGTGTGCTGCATCAATGACATTTGCCTTTTTGATATATATACCTCTTTTAAAATCATTACTTTCAAACTGAGTATTTCCCAGGTCAGTATCGTGGTCTGTTTATAGAACAGAACCAAGTGTGCATTTTAATTCCTCTACTATAATGAAAGACAAAATGAAAACCTGTCAGCTTCTATCAGCCAAATGCAAATAAGAATGACTGACACCTTTATCTAGATTTCTTTTCCAGCAACTGAGAGGTTAATGATTACAGAATTCAATAAAAAACAAAACAAATAAAACCCCCAACAAAAAACAAACAAACAAAAAAATCCCCCACTTGATTAATTCAATGGCCATATTTTCCCAAGTACATTTAGGGTTCATTTCAACAGGTTCTGTTTTGAAGCATATCCAAGCAGTTTAGAAAAATGAGGGAGGTTTCAAAAACATTCAACAAAACCAGAGTGTCACTGTTTGGACTACTCAGTTGTCTTGTTTAAGTATATTTACAGTAGTATGACTTGCCAAATCTAGCTGAGAGACTCATGATCATGTGTCATGGTCTATATTTTCGTGCCACTGGCAATACAATCTGGCATTTATGAAAACAGAACCATCTAGGGGCAAAAGAAAATCAATTCCTGATATCTCACAGATCCCAAATCTCTGGCTCTGTGAAAACAACTTGCTTTAATGCCCAAACATGCCCTTTACAGTTAAAATTTCAAGACTGCAAGGGACAGTAAGTTAGGTCATTAAGGGACATGATGTATTTTAGTTGGATGAAGAAAGGTACTTCTCACTCTTCCCCATAAAGCTTCCCCTAAATGCAAGATATGAGGACCAGTGAACCCAGAATGGTATTTGTGCCACAGGTACCCTACTGCTGCAGAGGCATGTGCCATGCAGTACAGTTGAGCCCAGCCCAGTTGCCAGATCGCTGTTTGTCTCCATTTTGCTGTATTCCACAGGTACAACTGTTGAGAGGCTGTTTAGCGTGTTTAGTTAGGATTTAATTGCCGCTTTTTTAAGGCTGTACCTGGACAAAACATGAAACTAATAAGCAACTGATGACCTGCATGTAAGTGGCAAAAAATTACCTTTGCATTTTTTAGTAAATACAACACTCAAAAGCAAAAAATCTAAACAAAGGGAGGGAAAGGAGGGAGAAATGGCTCTATAAATATGTTCAGGCTCTTTTACCATACTGGAGAATGAAACTAACAAACACTGTCTAGATAAAACAAGAGGGGAGATGTACGACAATTGTAACATGAGCTGTATGGATGTTTACGACCCTCTTGTAATCTTTTACTCTATTCAGCTAGCAGAAGAGGATTTGGATGGATATAGATGGATGTTCAAACAATGGAAACCACAAAGCAGCCAAAAGAGACCACAATATTTTTTTGTTCATGCTCAGGCAACAGTGTTCCTCTTCCATCACACATCTGCAGGAACAACTGAGTGTTTCAGAGAGCATCACTACTGCAGAGCGTTAATAAACACATCAACCAAGACTGCATTCAATGAACATGATTTGCAATGGCAGGAAGCATCAAGGAATGCAGAAAAGGCATCTGCTGGGAGCATTTTCAAAACATCATTTCTGATCCCTGAATTACCAAATCCAAACAATATCAGAAGGAAAAATAAATTATTCCAATTGTAGTATTTTCTCCACTTTGAGCTGCTAGTTTTTGCTATTAAAAAAGTGTAGCTCAATTAGAATAATGAGAATGCTGTAACTCAAACTGGAATGTTTCCCTCATGCTCTCTCCCATATCCCCCCTCCCTCAATATCAGGGTTTTAAAACTTGCAGCATGCATGTTTTGAGGAAAGAAAAGAATTATGTAAGCTTCAACAGTTACAATACTGAAGACTAACCATCTGGATAGGTCTACAGTTTCCTTTGCAAAGGGCTGTGTCAAAACAGAAAGCCTGGAGCCAGGAAGCCCTGATACCTATCGCTGGACATGACACACACTGTCTTGGGTAATTCATGTAGACTCAGTCCTGAAAGATATTAAAGGACTCCTGTGAGATGCAGAGAAGTGACTCTGGCATGGATTTCTGCTGAGGTGTTCCTTCTGGAATACCATTTATCCTTTCTGCAGCTGTGGTAAGGAGAGAATGATGTGGAGGAGTTGGATGTTGCAATATTGTGCTTGCACTGCTGACACACCAGATGGCATGTTGCTATCTTGTCTTGTCTGCCTATAAAGGCAAAAAGAAGTTTTTACCAGCTCCAAAAACTGTACCCTTCAAGCTGGTAGGTATGGGGGTTGTGGGTAGGGCACGACTAACTCACCTTGGATTCAAAAGGCAAACACACAGTATTTTCCTGTTACATATGAAGAGCTCTTAGAGCAAAGTAATGAAACATGAGGTTGGTTTACAGGACAACTTACACAAGTGTGTACCAGTGAACTGATGACTTGCCAAATCACAGAACAGTAATTCCTATCTGCTTCTTAAACTCTTCTCCCTACAACTCTCCATCAGTAACAATTACATGTTGGGCTCATATTCCTTTCATCTGCTTAATAATTGTGTTGCTAAAATATAGCAGGCTAGCACTAAGGTCTAAAGCTGCGTTCCCCTTATAAACATATCTGGAAAGTAAATGAAAATATTTTAAGGAAACACAAAAATTCAGGGCTCACATAAGGACTGACAATTTTTCATCTTACTTCAGCGAGCAGGCTCCCAGTTACTAATGTTCCAGTACCTTTGCCCAAAAGTGGAGGACCACTTATTGAAGGTTAATAACCACAATGTTAAATAGATCTATTTATGCAAGAACAACTCAGCACAGATAATATGGAGTTATCAGTGGAGGAGGCGATGTGCGGTGTCAAAGCTCTAGATGTGTTCTGCCGAGGGATGGAAAGTAGGGATGACATTGCCCTCTCGTGGGAGAACGCTGAAGTGGAAAGCAGCCAAGCTCCAGCACTGATGCCGGCCCGGTTCGTTAATCCGGTGAGTCTCGTCACAGCAAGCTGTTAAACTTTCTGACGTTTTCATTTCGTTTTCTCAGGTCATTCAGAGTCGAGAATTTGCGGCATACTGCAGGACTTGGATTTAGCCTTTATTAAAAAATTTAGTGTGTTGGCTAGGGCTATACCCCTGAGGCTATAGCTCAAAAGCATCCCAGTGAATGCCAGATATTTGAGGTCAGAATTCTCTTTACTGGAAGAACACAGGGACAAGCACCACTTTTTAGTGTTTTAGCCTAAGAACTATGACACAGAGCTATGCCACTGAGAGTGAAATCTGGCTAGGAGAGCTTTACTTTAAAATGTCTCTTCTGTTTATCAAGTATTTGTATTTGAATGAAGGTGAGTTGGAGGTAATTTCAGATGATTTATAAACTATTTATTGAAAATACATGTTATAGAGTGGGTGACTGGTCTACTGTGATGGTAGTAGATGTTAAGAACAGGCCTTCCTGAGGAGTTACATTTTATAAAGAAAGCCAATTCAGATTTTTGTCTAGATCTTTTCAGAGAACACTGCAAAAGATGAACTATTCAACTGGTAAACTGAGGATGATTAAGAAGGACCAGAAACAAGAAGGAGAAGACAGACTGAAGACAGGAAGACAGAGCACAACTTAGCTTGGTTTTGCCTGAAGCAAAGCAGTGTGTTACCCGTGCCTAGACGTTTCTGATGGTTGCAATGGCAAAAATGAGAGATAATCTCTAGGTATCTCTATGAAGGAGGCACACTGGCCTGCAGGTGGGTTACTGTCAACACCATACACAGGACAGTTGCAATAGACATGGCTGCTAGGATGTTAACCATTAATAAACATTCTCTTCTCAACACAAGAAAAATATTCCCAGCTCTTTTCATCCATTGTGAAAAGTAGCTGTTAATAACCACAGCAAAACTACACAAGAATGCATTAAACTAGAAATATTCTAGTTTTAGAATGGCTTGGTTTTCTCCCCTAGGTATATGAGTGTTTGTATGTCTGTGTGTGTGTACATGTATGTATATGTATAAATATTGCTAGGAACTGCAGTGACTAAGTAAAATCCTTCTCTATCAAAGTCCTTGCTTGAACTCTCAAGTTATTTGAGGTGGAGGACACGTGCTGAGAACGAGCCATAACTTGTTCATACAACAAATAGTGCTTTGAAGATGCAACTGACTGTTGGAAAGGTGAGATGGGCATTTTAGAGGACTCTCCAACTGATCAGTGTGCACAAAAAAACCCCATTCAGGCAGCTTGTCTTTCAGGATAACACAATAAAGGAGAATGCAAGATATTTTAAAAATAGGTATCTTTATTGAGTTGGATATTATATTACAGGTATAAAATGTTTAGAGAGAAAAATGTTAACAATAGTGTATCTCTAGATGAAGGCAGTTGGGTTAAAGCAAAAGAAACTATTTCATGTCCACTTCTACACAATTGCCAGAGCTCAGCTAAAGGAATGATGTCACACTGAAGTAAGCATAGCAGTGCCTGGGTTTGTGTGGTGATAACCCCGGGGCCCAACAATGAGCGGTACAGCACCTGTACCCCCTGCACACCCTCGCACTGCCACAGCTCAGCACTGCAGAGCAGGTGATCAGAGAAGCACCCCATCTGCCAAACCAGAGTTGCCCTGAAAGTTATTTATTGGCCTTAGTGTCTCTTCTGTGCAAGAGAGTCCTCAGGGTCCACCCCCAACACGACAAACAGCCAGAAAAACATTCTTTGTGTGTTCAGTGGCTGTTACCTGGTGCTGCAATTACCTCATGGCTCCTTCTTGACATATATACTGGCAACAGAACAAGTTTACAGTATCAAAAAAGAAGTAAAGGTGGTATCTGATCACCTGTCTTTATAACTTCACATCAAGTTATGGGTTTTGTCTCTGGTCCACAAACCTTAGAATGCCTAGTTGTCTGAGTAGGAATAGAGTGAAGCTGTTCCAGTGTAACCCCATCCCTCCTAGACCCTCACATAACGCACAGCCCCCAGCTCATTCTGCTCCAGTCCCTGCTTATCCTGAGACTGCCTGTGTATCTCAACTCCGAATTATATGGCTGCAAGAAAAAAAAAATCAATTTCTCTCACTCTGGATCACCCCATTCCTTTCAAAAGTATCCCTAGATTCCTCATCCTGAGTTGCCAGTCTTTCCTTGTCTTCTCAATCCAGCCTAACTGTCCAAATGTTGGTTGACTACTGCTCAGCTTCTTCTGCTTTGCTGGCCCAGGTACTGCTGCTTTCCCTCCCACCCAACAACTCTGGCTCCTTCTCTCACAGAGATTAAAACCATAGGTACAAACTGCTTTTACAAATAACCTGCCTGGGCAAGACTCTCAGAGAAGGAGAGGAGAACATGCCCAAAAAAATAGGTGCAGTAACCAAAGCACAAGAGTATTTAAGTATGTCATTAAGATACCTGGCCAGTATTTCTGTCTCTTTAAATGGTCCTAGAAGGTTCTTGCAGTGATTCTGCATCCTTCCCATCTTCTCCAATATGTGTGGTGTCATGTGTGCAATGGAACGTCATAATTTTTCTTGAAGTAAATGTTCTTTTCATGTATTAGAACCATGCAATATTTCTTGAAATAAATATTTTCTCTCCTTTTTTTTTTTTTTTTTTTTTTTTTTTTAGAATATGCATCTATTCGGTGATGTGAACATGTAATTAATACCCCTTGCTATAATAGTGATTTTCATTCATAGTTCTCTGAAGAGAAAAGTACATATGCAGGAAGGCACAAACTCATTTAACAATTACCAGCCACAGGACTTTTGCCTAAATTATGTTTCATACTCACAGGAAAAGGTGGTGGTTTCCAGATATTTCAGACAAAGACAGCATAAATTTTACAGTCCCTTAAATGAACTTTTCCAACTGGAAAGATTTTAAGACAGTATGGTTTTGTGAATTATCTGTAGACTATTTACTCTTATTGTTCAGTGCATTCAGAGCCATAGTTTGCTGACCATTGGCTTAGGAATCAAATTACACAACCATTTGTGTTCAGGTCCTGGCACTACTGCAGATTTCACAGCAACCTTTCCAGACACTTCCATAATATCTTGCTTTCTGTCTCAGTAAAATTAATATAGATCATATCAGCTGCTTTCCAGGATGTTGGGATGATTGCTGTTTTGATAATAGTGATACCTGGGTGGATGTGACCAGAGAGGCACAAAGTGTCATTTTTATATTTTACCATCAAATAAATCCTTCAATTTAGAATTAAACTTCAGCAGAATTTAACTAAAGAAGATTATAAAATTTAAAAAACAATCAATGACCACATAGCAAAGAATGCTCACCAGCTTTTGTTAAATTATGTGTTTGAATAAAAACTTATCTTAATAATCACAGAAAGTAGGCAGATTCATCTACAAGAGAAGAAAGTCAAAACAAAAAAACACTCAAGCAGAAGAAAATAATTCTGTCTTTAGTTACTGCCTTGCCTTCCCTGAAGCTGGGAAATGGCACAATTTGCCACAATGTTTTGAATAACAGAATTCCTGAGCTACTTTGGCTTGGGATAACTTTTAAGTCAGCATTTCCCTTACTAGTTTACAGCTTTACAGATTCTAGTATTTGGAAGGAAAGGCTTTTTTACATGACTAAATAAAAAAAAATAATTTCTTCATTGTTTCTCATAAGTGACCTGGGATCTGCTGGTTTTGTTGTGCTTACTAGTTACTATTTGTGAATTTATTTGTTGGTTTCATAGTAAAAATAATGCCTTTCCATTTATTTTTGCAGTTATGAATCCTAAGAGCAAAAGCATTCTGCTTTTGATCATTGCTACTTCCATCAATTTGCTTTTGCTGTTATTGTAGTCTATAGCTGCCCAGCTGAAGATTTCCACCTGGTGCAAAATAATGCAAGAATATTGCTGGTCCACACTTGCAACATTCAATTATAAGAATCGTAATTTCTGAGCATGCTGATCAAAATGCATAGACTGGTACATTTTACACGGGATGGGTAATAGTTATATTGCTACATAATAGTACATATTTTACAATGTATTTTCCTCTAAAATATGGTTAGTGTTTACATAAATTCTGAAAATGTTCTCAACAAGAAACCGGGAATAAACTGAGAAAACCATGTCCCTGGAGATCGATGTAACAGTTGTGATGAGATCAATGTCAAGAGAGAAATATAAATTTCATAGCTGTGCTAAAAATCTTTCTTCAACTATTTTAATCTCACATGAATCCTCTTTTCAGAATTAAATTTTATTTAAATAGCCCGTGGACCATATTCTAGCATGAGGGGCAACTTCTCTTGAAGATTCTCTGTGATTTCATATGGACATTTGTGCATTCCAGGGATGTTTATGATTCTGTTTTAGTTTTCCTCTGTAGACTATCACCTACCTGAGACAGAGTATGTATGTATAGCCAGACTTCATGAATGAATATTTGGGCAGGGCTCTCCCCACGTGGGTGTGCCCTTTGAGCCTGCACAGTGGATTTTTTAGGTGAGGCACAGCATGCACAGAACTGGCCCCACCATTTAAGTCCTAAGGTTCATTTGCCACGGCCAAGCGAGCTTGGACAGTGACAGTGAAGTCCTTGGGACTGTCTCCAGCACCTGGTACTAACCGGGGCTGACCCTACTGAACATCCGAGATCTGACAGGATTGGATGTCAGGGAGACATTTCACTGCCAGGGGACGGTCCTCACTGAGACTTGAACTCAGGACCTTGGGATTCAGAGTCCAGAGTGCTCTCCTTTACACCACGGGACCACCCTCTGAGACAGAGTGGTGATGAGCAAATTCCCTGAGTACTCTCTGCAGCTTCAGAAATGCCTGTAATTAACCTTACCCTCTGAACTAGAAAGAAAGGAGGAGAGAGAATGAAAAAAAAATTATATGTTAATTTTGAATAGAAGCACTGTTGTATAGTTGTTTTTGTTTTACACATAGCAACATATTTCCTGATATGATAAACTAGCTGGTTGAAGTATTCACACTGGGATCAGACTGTTACCCTGTAGGACATTAGATCAGTGATATTCCTTAAGTATTTATCATTGAGCACAACCAATATAGAAGGGCATGTCTAGTCCATCTATTCTCTGCTCTTGCTCTTAGACTGAGCTACTCCTGAGCTACTCTTGACCTTGGTTCTGCAGCAACAGATACCAGACTTAAGGCCAGATAAATAGCTGCTCCAGGTTAGCATGTTTCCCCTTTCCTTTCTTCCTCCTAGGCAGGAGCAGCTGCGGACAGCTGTGTCTCTTGATAGTTTGAGTAACTCTCAAACACCCACTCCTTCACTATTTTAAGTTGAAGAGACCCACCCATATCCCACTTCAACAATCACTGGGGCTGTATCTGGCATGAAAATTGCACCACCCTTCTGAAAGCCACAGGAATGCATCTGAAAGCCCAGCACTATTGGATTATTCTGCATGAAGTGCAGTTGAAGTGTAGTAACACATTATTTGTCAACAATTACATTTTGTCAACAAGTACAGCTGAGAATATACTGTGGCATAACCAGACAGCACTTGATGGTCCCATCAAGTTCTTTCCTTTAAGCTCTAACAGATCAAATGCTTTTAACATAGCTTCTAGAGCCTTCTGCATATTGTATTTTGGCATCTGACCATTAAAAAAGAACGGTCTAAGATGAGATTGAAAAGAAATACCTCAAACTAATAGTCTTCCTCCAAAAGTCAAAACAAATATTTAGAACAAATCTGGTAAGCAGATTACAAAACACAGCTTGATTTTTGAGCCAGAAGCATTCTGCATGGATTCATAGGGTTGAGTTCTTCTGGTAAGAAATTCCCAGGCTTGAAGCAAAGCAGAACAAGAATTGCTAAAAAGTGGTCTAAACTATTACACTTTTGTGCATTCTTACACAAGATATATGGTGCAAACAGTCTATTTCAGATTCAGGTCAGTCAGAAGGTTATTTCTATAGCCACAGGACAGAAGGGAGAGAGGAAAAGGTTCAACCCTGTATCAATACAAACCATGACATAACACAACACTACGAGGGTTTATACACATTCACAGCAGATATAAATTGCTCTGTGAATGGGTTTGATACGTAAGGGTGGCAGCATCCGTACAGAAGGGAACTGTTTCAGCAGATGTACCCATTTCTTCTTGATAACCCAGAAAATGCAGCCACACAAACTCACACACACCTCTGTCACCTTCTCCATCTCTCACTTGTGATGCTGCTGTTCCTAGATCCAGTTTTGATCATGGCAAGGCCTGCTTCCACATACCTGCCAGAAAGATGTTTAGTTTTAGACATTTGCTAAAAGATTCAGACAAAGTTAGTGTTTACTCCCTCAGCTTGAGAGGAAAGTCAAAGATTTGGAGTTTTGTAATTTATTGCCACCTAATTGAAGGGTTTGGAGGAGTTTTTTTGGCCAATCTTGTTCATTTGTAAAGAAACTCATGCTATCTCAAATGCAGGATGACTCAAACAAAAGCAGCAGAATTTTACTGTCACAATCCCACAGCTGTGCTGGCCCAGAGTCCCAACAACTTTAAAAGCTCCTTTCACGGCAGTTACAGCTACTTCCTTGTCAAGCAGTTAGTTCTGTCTTCTTTCCACAAGGGAGAAAATTCTACCTCGGTCTCTGCACCTAATCTCTCCTTCTGCACCATGTACAGTAAAATCCTCCATATAGTCCAATCCTTGTGTGACCTTAAATGTGCAATTGTTTAAATTTCAAAATAGATTTAGAAATTAACCATCTCTTCTCGTGGAGTATAACAATGCATCAACTTCAAACCTAGACTGAGATAAAGTGAATACTATGCTTGGTGCTAGGTGCTAATTAAAGTATCAGTAAAAGCAGCACTCTTCATAACCACAGACTAGCTGCTTCAGTTAATAAGTTAATGTGGATCCAGGGAAGAGAGTATGTGTTTTTCAGCAATGATAAGCAAGCCAGGACTGAGACATCAGGATACAATCAAGATCTCAACTCATTCTCATTGCCTGACTTTCAGTCTCTGCTCTTTTCACCACATAGGACTACATGGGTAGCAGCCATAGGAGGCTTTAGGTACTTTCACTGTAGAAAGAAGGTACCTAGATGTAGATGAGGGAATTTTGGTGATGCCAGCAAGATACAGATGCATGTCAACGTATATAAATTATAATGAGTCCCAAAACATGTATGCATTGGCCTTGCATCAGCATACCTGGAGCTCCAGAGCACCCTTCAAACATTTCAGTCTTCAGAGACTGCATTCATCATGGTATTATATATTATAATGGGAGAAACTAGGAGCAGAGAGAGTCACTTGTACAATGAAATAGAAGTTATAAGCCCTAATGTACCATTTGAGGTTCACAATACTGTTTTTAAGTTCAAAGTAAGAAAGAAACATAACCAGTAGAGGGCTACATAACTGAAACATGACTAAAAATAACCTCTGCTATATTAAAACAGGCATGCTATCAAGAGAGCTTGGGCCTCTGGCAGTCCTGCTCAGAACCTGAGTGCCTTTCAAAACCAAACTGGAACTATTACCAAAGCCCAGAAACTGACTAAACAGCCTTGTTTTGGGACAAGCCCCACTTACTTGAGTAAAACAACTTCCTTTGAAAACCATTTTTATCCAAGCATAACAATGCTGGTAAATTTTATGTTTTCATGGGACATGTGCCCTCATATTTTATTCAGAAAAACAGTAATCTCTGAAAAACCTGTTCTTTGATGTCCTCTGCATGCACTTAAGGTTATTAGTATTAGAACGATTGAGGAGGTTTAGCTACAACCTATACAAAATGGTTGTTCATTGTTCCAAGAACCTATTGATTTATCAATGTCCTACAAATCCAAGTGGACAGAGTTACTGGAAAACCATAGTACAAACATTTCCAGAACAGTACTTGTGTTTATTTACAATCTGCCTGCATAGTTTTATCTGTCTGTCTGAATTGTTAGGGCTCACATCTCAGTTCCTACTCAGAGAGGAAGAAAGAGTCTAGGATCACCTCTGTGATAAGTTACTTCAACTTCTGCCTGAAGTATTTCTTGGGACTCTATCACTGGGCTTAAATGCAGGATCTTTGATAGAAACAGCACTTTCCATAGCTATTTCTTCCCCCGGCACTGACAGCATTTCTTAGTGTTGGAGAGCCATGAGATGTACTGAACATAACCTAGAGAAATTCAAATGAAATTGAGGAGGTAGAAGGTTTAAATCCATTTCTGTTTGGATATGCTCATTTCTAAGTCCATCTTCACAGAAACTGACAGAAGAAAATTTAGGGTTGCCCATCTATGAGTATTGCTTGCACACACATAACAGCTTACTTGTGTTTGGTTTTAACAAATAACTCAGCTGTACAAAAGGCAAAACCAGTTGGTGCACAGAATGGAAATGATATGAAAAGCAAAAAAACCCTGTCATGTGTGTATTAACTATTACTTGTGTCCTGAAAAACACCCATTTGCGGTCTAGTTTTCACATTTACTGAAGAAAGAGCTACAGGTATTTCATTTTGTATGTACTCTTAGTTGAGATGCAAAGTGAAAGGTTGTTAGTATTAAAAATGCATATCAAGATATCATTACAGCATTTCTAGAAATTTCCAAGTACCTGCTTTAGATCTTTATTCTTCAGTCCAAATCTCAAAATTAAACAGTTTAGATGTGACAAAAACTTCAGAAATTTCCGTTTTTATACTCACAGGAAAAACACAGGCAGTTTCACAACCATAACTGTTTACCTAAAGCATGGGTATTTGTCATGATCACATCACATTCTGGCATAAAGACTTGCAGTTTTCTTACCAGAACTTGAAAAGAATCTTCTGTATAACAGATCATAAGGCTAAAATATGTGAGCCTGAAAGCTCAATTCACTTCAAGTTCTCAAAAAATTGCAATAATATGAAAAAGCAAACACAGATTAAAAAAAAAAATCACATTTACGCACATATATTTTAATGCATTCTTCAGACCTTGCCTCTATGAGGGATGCATAGCTTGAGACAACCACATATAAGGTAGAAAGCAGACAGAAAGCTTCCTGGCTATTCTATACAGTTTAATGTATATCTATGCAGATAATGAAATAGAATGTCAACATTGCCTTAAGCACCCAATGTATCTGACTTTACATATTTCAAAGACCTTCACTTTTTTATTCCAAAACCTGATTTTATGGGAATGAGAAGAGGTTCTTGGTGGACAAAGGCATACTGCACTTCAGAAACCATTTGGATGGAAAAGTGACTGTCAACCACAGCAATACCTTCTTTTAGCAAGAACTGGCCTGCAGATCACACAGCTAAAAGTGGCAGCCCAAGGTATAGTACCATCACTTGGAGTGAAAGACACCCAACTCCTTCATACTATATCAAAATATGTGACTCTTGCTTTGGACAAAATCTGAAAAGAAAACACAACCTTCTGTGAAATTCATTATTTAGATCAGTGCACCCTTTCTAATATAATGGTTGTTAAGGTTTCTTTGTCTCTTTTGTTTTGTAAGTGCATTCAGGCTACTCAAGATTTTAGTGGCTAGATCCAGTGGCAGACTTTTACTACTGTATTACCAGCTGAGCAATTAACATAATTGAGAATGACCTGAAATTCTGTAACTAGATCAAGGAACTACTTTTATTATGTAATGCACAGAAAAGACTATCTTGGCATTTATATTTCCTTCACTATTTCATCCATGGACAGATAACAAGCAAGTTTAAACTGCAAGTTTAACTTTCTGAGGAAAGGACCGAAATAAAACCTTCAGTCATGCACATGTTTTACTAATTTTAACTCAAGGTAGATGTTAGAATAACTCAGCCCTTCTGCCTGGTCTGTGTTCTTCCACAAGCCAACTAGCAGAAGTAATAAGGTAAGAGAGGTGCTGCTAAGTGTCATTCAAGCAATAGTAGACAATTACAATTTTTTCAAGTTAGTTTTGGTTTAGAGACTTTTTCTTTAAACTACTGAAGAACATGCTTAAATTCCAGTGGCCATTGAAGTGAGATGAATGTAAACTTAAGCTGGTCCCATTTCCTTTCATTTCAGTTATTCCATTTTCTCTGTTTTGAGGGTCTCTGCAACTGCAAAGACCACTCTACATAGACAAGATAATTTCATATTTATTTTTGGTTAGTGTGAGATATGTATTTTGATTTTTTAACCAGTACTATGTTTGATTAGTGTCGAGGCAATTAATGACACTGAAAGAGAAATACAAGACAGAAACAAGAGTTAGTTTGGTACAGCACAGATGAATTTGCTAATTAGAATACACATACACATAAAATATATATCAGAGAAAGTAAAGAGTTTAGTGTCTGCCACTTAAAAATATTCCTACAGTAAAGAGTATTCAGCAGGGAGATAGCTTTGGTGATTGAGGCTGAAAGGCTTCTTGTGACCCTAACTCAGAAAGAATCAAAAATGCAGAATCCATAATGCCAACAGAAATAAGATGGCTGGGGGGATTGTATTTTAGAGACCAATGATGAAAAGAATTATCCTCGAAAATTCTGCATCTTAAATGTGTGGCACTATTATACCTTTTAAAATACTTAGCTCTGATAAGCAATTTTTTCTTCAAAAATGCTAGTAATATTTTACTTACTTGACAAAATTGGATGGGATTAGAACTACTAAAGTTTGCAAACAGCAGCTCTGCAGGAGGAAGAAGGAATGCCTTCTGCGTAACAGAGCTGTATATCATGAAAAGTTACAGAAATAAAAGATTAACAAAGAGATGTTCATTACCCTTCTGATTATGTTTCTTCATATCTGAATCTGCCACCAAATGGCGTGTTCTGTAGTCAAGGATATCCTTCAGCATTCACTTGCAACAAGTCACTCCCGTAAGAGTCAGATTATGGATCAATTCTCAAAGTATCAGTTTATTACCATCCTTTCTGTTTTTTCTAGTAAAACATGTCTCTATAAATTCTACAAAAAGATTAAACACCATGGATTCATAAGTAATCTTATCATACATTGATCCATAAATCATTTACTAATAATGGGCAATATCTTGTCCAATGGAATAAGGAATATGCTCCTTCTCTTAACCTTACTTGTTTTTTGGCCTGATTCTTTTCTTAGTATACAGCACTAATCCATATCATTATACTACTGTTGTATTTTAAAAATGCATTGTTCTTCCCTTACACTGAAAAAGTACTAGTATTCACAGATATTCAAGGTAGTTGTGACTAAAGATGGAGGACAGAAAGTTGTTGGTGAATTGAGAAAGAATTTTAAAAATTTAAAGGGACAATTCTGCAAATTTAAATAGTAGTAGTCTAGTCATTTCAATTTCCAATGGACACACATTCCAAGTAATAACAAGCCTTATAGCAGACCCAGTGACTCTTGCTCCTCTAATTTCACAAGGTACTGCTAATGAGAACATATTTTTCACTACTCTGTACTTTATGTCAAACATACGTTATTTTAGCACTGACAAGGAAAACAAATTTTCTGAACTTCCAAACACTGAAGTGCAAATCAACTCTCCTTGATTCAAGTCAAACCAATTACTTTGTACTGTATATATCTTTGTTTTCTCACTATGAATTTCCAATCTGAATTTTACTTTGAACCCATGTTACTGAATGGTGTCAATTACTCAAAGGACTTAACTCCATCTCAGCTGCAAAATACTGATTTTTTTCCAAATACATGAGTATAGAAAAACAATGAACCAAGCTATCTTTGCTGAAGTAATATCACAGTGGATACTCTTGCTGTATAATTTATTCCACATTCAGGCAATATATTTTAAAATTTCTGGAAGTGGTGATATTATTCTTTTCTCACCTTATATTTGAAATAGTTTTGCCATTAGCTGGTGTCTTATTTTAAAAGAAAACTAAGATGTCTCAGGGAAGGGAGCCTCTTCCCAAAAACTGCTACAACCTTTGAAATTAAGACGTTAATCAGAAAATGCATTGAAGAAGATAACAGTTTTTTACTACAAATATATATAACCAGAATAGACCAAGCAGCAACATCATGACCAAAACTTTCAAACAAATCAAGTCCTATATCTGCCCCTTTGGCACAGTTATATTGACAGACAGCAGGAGGTGATGTCACACCTCCAGAGGCAGAGATTGCAAGAGCCCCTCATGGGCTCCAGTGAGGCACAGCCGGCAACCAGGGAGAGGCTCTGCCTCCAAAACTCATGGGGGAATGGCAGCCACAGGGACGGGATGAAACTTTTCCTGTGGACCATGCAAGGACCCTCTCCTACCATCTTTTGAACAAAAAAGCATTGCAGGGAGGTAGGGGGGAAATGGGGCAGCAAATCCTCTGCAGAGAGTGTTGGCCCCTTGAGGAGTCTGCAGTGAATCCAGGAATCAGTGACTTCTCTCTTAGAGAAAGGCACAGGGCATGCAGAATTGAGGGGCTGAGCCAGAGGAGCTCCATCCCAGTGTTTCCACCACCCCAGCAAAACAGTGGCTGGCACACACAGCAGCCAGAAGAGAGAAATGTAGCAAAAACCTAGAAAAATCTCTTCCCCCAGTCCTCTCCCCAGCCTTTAAGTTGGAATGCAAAGCTATGAGCCATCCCTTTGTTAGCTAGTTCTGGGAGCAGGTAGTGGAGGGCTTCATCTCCCAAACCTCTGTGTTGGTTGGGGAGAGAAAAAACTTCCATGAAATATTTTGAAACTATAACAGCTGGTCAGAACAGCAGGCAATGCCTACATATCATTTGCTCAAAAAATTCATTACCTTGCCATTCATGAGAAAAGAACATGAGTATTACTTAAATGGTTAGATGGAAAACCTTAAAAATTGTCTGTGGTGTACCCAGACGTAACTTTAAGAACAGCTACAAGATGCTCAGAACTCACAACTCTGCTGAATACTTTCTAGAGCCATTATTCTTCATTTTAAATTCAGTTACTCTGGACAACTTGCATTTTGACATACTGTGAAGTGTACATGACTTTTTACAAATATTCCCGTCCATGTTTCATGGAAAATTTTTCCCTCCAGTACAAGAAAATGACACCGTTGTGTTATTAAAAGATAAAATTATTCACATACATTAAATTTCAGACTATCTTTGTTGAGTTTTCTTATAAGACAAATGTTCCTCAACAAACAAGGAAGACAGCTGGGGATGGGGTCAGTAAACCAATGACTGCAGAAGAGACACAGCTACCAACAAAAGAAGAGTGAAGTGGAAATCAGGCACTGGCATGAAAAAAAGTGCCAGCAGAACAACCATATTCTGCTGTTCTGGGGAGTCAGCGCTGTTGTGTGCCTCACTGGAATGCCTCTACACTTATGCAGATAACTCAGGGACAGGCAGGGGAGGCAGAAGCCTAGGTGCATTTACAGGGCTGTGGCCCCCTTAGGATCACAGAGATGGCAGGACAATTCACACAAGTGGAATGCCACTGTAGATGGGCACAGGCTCTTTTACTCTAAATTGAGTAAACCAGACTTTAAGTGTTAGTAACATACATGATAGCAATCTGGACTAATAATAACCCTGTTCAAGTCTTTCAAACATAATCAGCAAACACTTGGCTTGCATAGGAAGTGTTTCTTTAGCTCACTAATTGCATGCATGTTTGTCCTGGAACCCCAGTCATGAGCCGTGGCTATCAAAGCTGGCCACAACAACTCGTGAGGAATACAAGCAAATCAACCTGTAAAGCTGTACAGTAAAGGTGTACACTTTAGATACAACATCAGCATTCATCTGAGAGAGTTGATATTATTCTTGATGTTTGTTTCCACACATCTTGGCCAAAAAAGATGGAAAATGTTTTTTTCTTATATTTGACCTGATGTTACCTTGCAAGCAATCATCATAGAATGGCTTGTATTGCAAGACACTTTAAAGACCATTTCATTCCAATCCCAAATTTAGCTTATAGTGCTAAGATTTTAAAATCCAGGGAAAAGAAAAACTGAGAACTATAAATAAATGTAAATAAAGTCCACACAAAGTAAAATAAAATAAAAGAATATTTCTTCAGTACTGGAAAACAAATATGTTCT
>JAWWEV010000095.1:31636424-31694542 GCA_035583235.1 Hafferia zeledoni
ATTTCTTTCAGCTTCTGTTGACTAAGGCCTGCTGTTTAAGCTTGTCAGTTCCTCACTGCTGGAAGCTGAATTTCAATACCTACAATTCCTGCTTTTTTATTTTATTGCTGCAAGGCAAAAACTGGAGAGACACTGTGGTTAACCATTTGCTGGATACAGGAAACCAGACAAGGAATAAAAGGAACAAAACAGAAAAGGACAAAAATTTTGAATATTACTATATCAACTTTTTTAAAGCAAGGCTTCATATTTAGCATTTCTTGAAACCTTTAATTGAAGCTATGTATTTCTGCAAATGAATTGTTTTAATTAGTTCAGGACTATGTGCATTTTGACTTTTTTCTTATGGGTATATGAGGTAGTGGTTGTGTATTATGTACAATGTGTTAAAGTTTCACAAGTTCATACACTCATATTTCTCACATGTATTTTCACACAATCATAGACTGGCCTCCGTTCATGCAATCACACGTGCACACATAGAGATTTTTGGAATGTTGGTTTGCTGTGTTTGAGCATTCTCTTCTCTTATCTTTCATGTAGTTCTACTTTTCTTTCGTCTCTAAATTGCTGTTTTGATGAGGAAACAACTTTAACAGAAATTTTATAAAACAAACATATCTCTTTCTCAGGTTCAGCTTTAAAAATTCAAAAAATATATGTAACTTTTTCATAAACATTCTTACAGATCTGAGGTAACTCCTGACCACCTTTTTTCCTCTTCATGGCAAATGGGATAGGTATCATTTGATATTTGTTGATTTTGGATCTATAAAAAACTTGGCATGGTCATTGCAAACTTGGTAAAAAATATTACATATATATTATCATGTATTTAAGTAGCTTAGAGGACAATTAACAAGGTCACTTTTTGGATTTGTCTACATTATCAATTGTCATTACTTATTTAAACAAAAACCCCAAAAACTTTGAGGCAATCTATGAAAAGGGCAGTATCTAAAAGGTACAGTCTTAATAATAAAAGATAAAAACCAAAATTTCTAAAAATTTACAAAATCAAAATGTGTTTTGTAACTTTTCTGAACTTGAAAAACTTTCTATTCACATTTTTTATTCTAGGTGCAAGAAACATAGTAATAGTTAAAAAGAAAATGAAAGACCAGATTTAGAAGAAGAAACAATAAAAATACTTAGTAATTGAAAATAAATTACTTTGTAGCTGTAGTTTTAAAAACAATTATTTTAGAACAAATGCTATTATAAAAATGAGTACAGTAAAATAATGCAAGAGTGATAGCTAAAAAAATTATTTTTGCATAAAAATTTAATACTTAAGCAAAAGTTTGCTCTTATGTACTTTTGTGGACTTTAGATTATGAACAATTTTCAATGCAATGCTTCTTGCTTTTAATTGTTGGGGAAATATATGACAGAAGCTTGTCTTCTGGTGACTACACTTCCTCAGATGTATGTAGCAAAGAACAGTGTTAGTTTAATTTGAAGGCATTAGGTAGATAATCTAAAAAAAAAAAAAAAAAAAAAAAGAGTGAGGGAAATAAACAAAATTAAATAAAATAAATGAAATAAAATTACTTAATACACTTGCCAGTTTTCCTAGTTTGGGAACAAGGTCTATGGATGCAGGACTTAGTGCAGTTAATGTGTTGCACATCAGCTCTTTGTGGAGAGCAACAATAATTGGTTTAGCTGATTTATTACAATTAATTATATTTTGACACTAGACTTTGCTCTATTTGTAGTAGGTTTTCAAATGGTCAGAAAAGCTTTTTAGCAACAGTACTTTGTAATGTAATTTGAAATTTAGATAGTATTTGTTCACAGGATTGGCAGGCTGCGTGCAAATTACGTATAACTAACATTTAAAATTTAACTGCAGATATGTATTTTTTAGTTACAAAATCAGTGGATTCAAAGTGAATATAGAGTTACTTAATGCTATTAATGAAGTGTATTAGATCATTTAAAAACAGAAACTGCATTGCTTAAAAGGTGTGGCTTGTGTGTGCTATCATCTCACAGCTGAGTAAAATGAACTGAAACAGGAATACGTTATGTAAACAATTAGCATACAATAAACACTTCTCATGACACTGCTTGTAACAACTAATAAATGTGCTAGGAGATGAGACACAGAAAGTAACATGTTTGAAGCTTATGAACTTTTTCATCTTTGAGGGACTAATACATAACCTTTCTATAGAAGAATTATCCTTAATTTTGGTTTTAACATTAATTTGTTACAAAGAAGAGGTGATGTTGTTCTGCTACAATTGTATCATTCATTGGTCAAATTAATATTCTTAATAAGTTGTCACAAAATTGTTCACTTAATAATGCTGTGATTCAATTAAAATTTGTTAGCTTTTACATTTGATATTTTGAGCTAAATGAAAACTAAATGCACTGGTTATTACTTTTTAAGTTCTTATTTTGGTCTATCATGAAATTATTTTCTTATAGGCAGGAACAAGAGGCAATTTTTTTTTTTTTTTTTTTTTTGTTCTTACATTACATTTTAGGGTCAGATTTGGAGGATTTAACTTCGTACGTCAGTACAGCTCATTTTACTTAAAGGTTGTATTTTTGGAGCACACTTGTGACTCTTACCAGAGCTCTGCCACAGAACTTCTTGAGAATCAAGACTTTCTGAGCTGTGCTGACATTGCGCTGCTTTTTAATCTTTGATCTGGAGTGAATTCTGCAAGACTTTAGATGGTTATGAAAAGAGATTATTTTTTTGTGATAGGTTAGCAGGATTTAAAACGTATGATACATCTGGATTTTTGACTTGAAAATAAGGATAATTCTACTTCTAAAACAACAGTTAATGAGTAAAAATTCATCTGCTATGCCAGGTTTACATCTATTTATCTTTTAGAGGTACAACAGTTTAAAATGAAGAATATTATGAACAATGAAACTAAAAATTTTTGATATTTAAATGTAAAGAGAAGTTATTAATTCTTTAAGACTTGTTTTAAAGAATTTAAGGAACTTTAGCTTAAAACTACGCTTTATACTAATACTTAAAATACTTTTGTTTATAATGAAAAGACATTAATAAATGCTGAAAGTATTAATATAAAGACTTGCTGAGAAAATTCTCTTTTTGTCTAAATGAGTATTTTAAATTTCATAGGAAAAACTTAAAACACTTTTTAATTATTAGTTATGCAAAAATGAAAAAAATATTTGTGAAATAAAGCAACTACGATACTTTTATCATTCATACCAAAAAACTTGGGCTTTGCTGCATTAACTAGCAAGGCCTACAAGATAGAGTGGAAGCAGCTTTGTTTGTGGCTTCTTCAAACGCAGGTGAGACAGATTGCAATGGTGATTTTTGTCGCTGTCTCCTTGAGCATGAATTAGAAAGAAACTCAGAAAATTTCTCTTCCTCCCTTGCCATGCAGCTGGGAGGGAAGACAAAGGGATCAGTTTCTATGAGTTAAAAACTATGAAAACAACACAAATCTACGTCTATATTCTTAAAACTTGGCAAAACTACAAACACAGAAGTCAAAATATGATAAACAACAGTTTTGCTTCACTTATTAGCACTTTTTTCTTTTTTTTTTTTTGTTTTTATTTTTTGTGGTGAGACTGGAAAGACAAAGAAATGTTACTTTCAAATGAATTTTACAAATGAAGACATCTAGAAAACTCTAAAAACAGATAAATGGTATAGGTTTTACTTACACATTTTAAAAACACAAGCAAACTCAATACTATGCAGGTCTAAATACAACAAATATAGCAGCTTTGGGCTTCATTTTGGATTTATTAGTCATGGCTTATCTTGTAGTTACTTCTCACCAAATTAAAATGCTCTTGTCAAAAACCACAGTTTAGCACTGTCTCATTTAAGTATTACTTACTGCAAGAAACGCTAAATCAAAAACACAACACTATGCTTAGAAAAAAAAAATCTTTGAAAATTAGAACAGAAAGTCCGCAGTTCGGTGTTGTCTTTTCTTCCTAAATTGATTAATTGCTGCGAAAATAAAAGGTTTAGTTATTACTTGTATCAATGGTTTTTAAGTTCAGTTGTTAGGTTTTTGAGGTACTTATTAAACTAAAAGGAACAGACAAACAGGGAAAAGCTAGGAACAAGACTTCTAAGTTGGTAAATACCAGGAACTGTCTACTTAGTGATACACAGGGTATTTTTTTCTTTTTTTTTCTTGTCGCTTTTTCGTGTCTTTTGGAGTGCGAAGTGTGTCTGACCGACGCAGCCATGCTGAGCGGGAGTTGGGTGTTTACTTCTGGCTTCTGCAGGGGCTGCTCTACTGGCTGCGCTCGCTGGGTCCTTGTGCTCTGCGGTAGCTTGGCTTGGGGCACTGCTGAGGTGTTCTTGGAGTTTTTCCTGCTTCTGCGTTTTCTGGCTGTTTTGAGCTTTCTTGTCTGGTTCTGAGTTCAGTGAGAAGGGGATGGCAGGGCGTTCTCTCGCCCGGGATTGGCTGCAGGACTAGAACCCTCGCGGCTGGGGGGACGGGCTGTTCCAAGCCGGCAGGAGCAGTCTCGCCGCACGCTGCCCCACAGGTTCGCTGTGCACTCGGTGTGCATAGATGCCACACTGGCCACCCGTGGCTTTCCCAGCTCTCTGCTGCCTGGATCCCAGGAGTTCTCACTGGGGTCCCGGACGGCAGGAACGTTAGGGGTGTTTGGCAACAGCAGGGCCGAGGGGCTGTCACTATTCTGGCATTCCTCTCCCCTGGAGAGCGGTGCTGCCTTGTAGAGGCAGCACAGGGGACACAGCCTGCTTGTCTCTTTTAGTGACAGTATTCGAGAGCAGTAAGTTTAGCAAAGAAATGTCCCTTGGGTGGTTCTGCTGGGTCCATAAAATTAAGTCTTGCAATGGCAGATCTTTTTTTTCTGTGCCGTGCAGGCGCTTGAAGATTAAATAAGCGTAGTTTTGATGAGAAGATATTTGAGCCCCCATTGCCCCTACTTGTTACATTTCAAAGTCTATTTTTTCAAATAATCATTCCTAGGTCATGACATCTCACCTCTGGTCCAGCCGCAGAGTGCCAATGTCCTGTGCACAGTCTTTTCTTCTCAGTTCTGTCACGCACCCTCACCAGGATAGGAAGGGCTGCTGTTCCTATCACTGCTGACAGCTCTCTTCAGTGGAATTCTAAATTTTAGAATTTAGGTCTCTGCCACATGATTCAGAGCCATTTGTGAGAGTCTAAAAAGCTACTGATCCCAAATATGGAGGTAAAAACTGGAATGTTTATTGAACATGCGACTAGCAATTTAAAAGTCTTGGGGCTAGGATATGTTAATAAGGAGGATGGATTATGGTAACATATGTTAACTAGGGGATTATACAAGTTTGGGCTATGTTGCACTGTTAGTTAATATTTTCTACAACAGGGATTTACACGGGGAGAAGAAAACAAAGGGTTTCAACAGGAGTTGGTACCATTCATCTTAAAATCCATCTCTGTCTTGGAGCCGGAGACAGGTAATCAGCATGGTTGAACATCAACAGGTCTTATGAGGGAACTTTGGTTTCTTAGATGGTAGGATTTCTTTCAGCTTCTGTTGACTAAGGCCTGCTGTTTAAGCTTGTCAGTTCCTCACTGCTGGAAGCTGAATTTCAATCCCTACACTTCTTATCCTGAAGAAGGCAACAGTCTTTTCAGAGTTCTACCAAGTTTTCCATGGTGCCTTTTCTTGCTTTCATTTGCCAACTTTTTAGCTGGAAAAATTCTGAAAGATATCTGCACTCTCGAGCCAGTTCCGAAAACAGGAGAGTCCTTTTTCTCTGATCTGTTTTCTTCCCTTGTCAGTAATGACTTCTCCAGTTTGTTTCACAATCACCAGTTTAGGAATTGCTGTTATGTTGTATTTCTTCTTCAGATCACTGAGGGGGAAATATTAAAAATAAAACACACCATTAGAGCATTTACAGAAAACTCCTAATCTCTTATGGAGGCTACTCCAGTCAGGAAAAATGGGACAACAGAAATGTGGAGTGCCTAGGCTTCCTCAGAGCTTGAGGCAGAGCACCGGACTGGGAGTCTACATGATGAAACATAGCTCTGGGAGTTCAGAAAGTTGCAGCACTGTTCCTGTAACTGGTCTTCATTGCTGCCTGTGGTTTCCACAGGAGACGAGACTCTCAGACTTAAAGATAAATTGAAAACAGATTATTAACACATGAAATAAAAATAACACTTGTGAGGGAAAAGTCTAGAGGACACAAAACATATAAAGAGGAACAAAAACACTTGCTGACACTGACACATGATAAATAACAAGGCATGACTATTAATTATACGTGACAGAGAAGAAAGTCTGCTATTTGTGCTCTATCATCCACAGAAAGTGGTAAAACAGAATTCACTGCTTATGTAGATGAGTTGAAAAAAAATGAGTAAGATGCAAACTAAAGAAATATGAAAAACAGAGAATATTAGAGGATACCACACAGGAAGCCACCTCAGCTGAGCATGACACAGGCCAGAGAAATGGCAAGAAAAAAAAAATCTCAAGGAAAACAGTTTAATACCCATCACACAGTTTGATTGTTACAAGACAAAAGAAAGAGGGGGTAAAGAGCAAAGCACAAGGCTCTATATTTACAGAAAGACCATATCTTCTAAACAAGAAATTCACCTCATTTGAAAGGCAGACATTTCAGTGCAAATGAAAAAGCAAAATTCAGGACACAAATTTTTGAAACAAAAACTTAATTACTAGCACTGAATAATTGGGGGTTTTGGCATGAATTTTATTAAATCACAACTGAGGCAATCACAAGACTGTAGGAAAACTCTGAGCTTATTAAACTTCTCAAGAGGCATCAGATAAAAGCAGAATTATCTGCCAAGAGTGTAGGTCAATAGGGTGACTTTCAAGCATTTCCAGAAACTCCAGAACCAGCTTATTGCCGCAGTTCCAACTCAGAAAGAAAAACAGATAAATATCTGAGTCCCCTTCTGTGTTTATCAGGACACTGTAAAACCAAATTCTTTCCAAATGCACAGCAATGGCAAACCCATTACTTTCACTAACACTGAAAGTACAAATAAGAAAAGGAAACATCTGTGGAACACAACTCAGCAGGCAGAGAAACAAGTTGGTGTTTCAGAGTCAGAGTCAGAATCACATCAGAGTGGTTTTTTCACCCTATTCAAACTAAGCTAAAAGGTAGAAAAACTATTCCTACCTCTTTGGCACATTTATTAATTGTAGTAGATGTTCACACTAGAGCGCCATGAATGAAACATTATAGATTCTACTGAATTTCTAATGCTCATTTTAAAAGGTAGAAGTTAAAGAAAATTCCTTCTAGTACTTAGTCCTCACAGGCAATAATACACAATAATACACAATACAGAAAATAAGACTTATGTTAAGTAGTGACCCAGATAAGGTGTTCCAGAAACATGACTTCTGTATTTTTTCCATAAGAGAAGAAAAATCAGCAGGACTCTGCTCTGACATTATGTTGGCTGAGCAATAATGCAGGAAATACTACAAAACCAGAAATAATAAGGTATAAAAACAGGTATTATTTCTCGGTGAATTCTGAAATAAAAACAATTAACTAAGAATCTCCATGACCTTTCTCTAATCTGCTAAAATGAGGGGGATAAAAACAACATTCCAAAGCAAGTTTATATTGAATCCATGCAAAATACTATCACCTCATACCATTTGAATGACAAACAAGATGGGAGGAAGATGCTTTTTATTGATTCAGTGGACAATAAATTATCCTGGGAAGTTTAACACAATTGTAGCAATCACAGATAGAACAGTAAGAAGCTGAAGGCAATTTGTTATGGAGATCAAACTTATGCTTTGTTTTCCTAAGGGAAAGCATAGACAGCTGATCCACTCCAGTACTGCATCTTGTTTATGAAGCCTCTGGGCTAAAGGTTGCTTGCATCAAACTAGACTAAAACATGCCCAGATTTTGCTTACATTTGCATGCAACCTGCAAGATGAGTGGACCTCAGGAGCAGTTCTGCAGACAATGCTTCTTAATCACTGTGTAGGTGTGTAAAAGTGCTTACAAAAATGACTTTTTATACCTGTTAAGATCATCCTCTCCTACACAGATCTAAAATCCCATGATTCACCTGCACAGATTACATACATGTCATGAGACTAACCTAAACAACAACTTATAAAATCATTGACCATAAATGGAAATACCATGTGCTACAAAGGCAAACTCAACTCTCTCAAACTTAACAGTAAAATATAGTGATGTAAATTATAACATTTTTGCTCAGTTGACAGGCTACCCACAGTAAAGAATAAAGGCATATTCTGTGTCTTAGTGACTAGAAAAAATCTAAGACCCAAACAGACAAAGCAGAAGGGGAAGCTATTAAGAAACCCAAAACAACACAAAACCAAAACAACAGGAAAACCCCACAAGAGTTATGAAAAACAGAATGAGTAAACTTTGGACAGATAAAGGGAATCTTCCAGCCAAATCCTTTGACTGGAAATTTGCTAACACACCAATGTTTCAGCTATTGCTGAGCAGTGCTTACACAGCATCAAAGCCTTTTCTGTTTCTCATTCGCCATGCCATCCTGTAGACTGGGAGTGCACAAGAAGCTGGGGAGTCATGTCTGGGACATGACACCAACTGACCAAAGAACATTCTATGATCAACAATAAAAGCTGCAGAAATTTCTGCATGAAGTGAAATTTCTGCTTTGCCAAATGTTAGTCAGGTATGGTTGTGATTCAATATCAAAGTGTCAGTTGAGATTCTGGAGTAGCTAGTTTGAAAAGACTAAGAACCGGCAATTGATCTTAACTGCTCAGATACTTAACATTCCTCTTCTGCCTTTGTTTTTAACAGTGCACCCCCCTCCCTCAATATTTCTGCAGGTACCAAACCACCCTCATACCTAAAACTTCCTAATATAAAATGTAAATTTAAACGTTTTATTTCCTTTTTGCAGGAATTTTGTGATTCTAATTTTCACTGAGGTGTACAGGTCATGGACTGGGTAAATACTTACTGTCTATCTGGAAACCTGCAAAAATTACTGCACAGGCTAGGCACCCTCTCAGAGAATGATGCCTTTCACAACAGTGTTCAGTACAAACGCAGCACTATGTCTTTGTATATCATACCTAAAATGTCAGTCCCATTTACTATCATTTTTTGTTGACTTTTTCTGTCCCACACCCTGTTTTCCTCTCTACTATTCCCTTTCTGCTCCTAGTGCCCACTTCATTCTAGACCATCTTTACACCACCCCCTCAAGGATCAAAAGCCTGTGCCTCAGGCAGCAAAAAACTTTAAGTTAACTTGCAGAAAGTCAAAGCAACACTATTTCCTATTAGTTATGCCACAGACCATATGAAGTAGTAAAGGTGCAGTCCCTCCTCAGGGAAATAGTCAGGACTGACAGCATGGAAGTGTCACAGATCCTGCTTTGAATTCAGTATTTTGCTTAACACATCAGTGTTAAAACTTCATACACTATGAGTAGGGGTGCTGGCTAATTCTTAACAAGACAAAATTCATTACCAAGAAACTCCACACTTCATTTGAAATGTGTTTTAGATGGCAGACTTAAAACTGGCTCTATGGTGTCTAGAAGGCACAGCAGTCTATGCTGCAATTATGTATCTTTAACACTGAAGTAACATGCTAGAATAGTTTAACCTCACTGAAGATACTGAAATGCCTTCTTTACATGGTGTACAAAGTAAGCAATTAAAATTATTTTTAATGGAACTTTAAAAATATGAACTAATAAATTAATAAATAATATTAATAAAATTCTTTTTTAAATTATACTCTTACTTAGAACTACTATCTAGCCAGATTTATAGTTTGGTTTAGTGAATACACATCCATCTGCTCTAAGTCTACAATTATTCACCAGTACCCCTGATGCCAAACTACAAATTAATCCAACCTAAGCACCTTGAACAACTCCACAGAGGCCTTTATTGTTACTTGCAAAAAACACAGCTTCAAAGACATTGCTTTTTCGTATGCCTCTCACTTTGCTTTGCAGTAACTATAATTTCAAAGTTATCTGTCTAGATGTTTCTTTACTTGATTCTGAAGGACATCACAGGCTGCCACAGAAAAGCCAATTAATCTATCTCTAGACTTTCACTCCACATGACCTGAAATGTCAGAAATAGACCTCTAATCCACAGAGGCTGAAGCTGTAAGTGCGTTCACATGGGCTATGTTGAACAGCTTGCAGGATGCAGAGACTTCAAGTGCTACATTTCCATCAGGAATCTTGCCAGCATTCTATTATGATTAGTAATTATCAAATACAATTACTGTCTAGGATGACTTTGGAGAATTATGGAAAACATCATTGCCATTTCAATCTATTTGAAAGTCTATCAAAACTGTCAGTAGAGGGCCTGATATTAACTGGCAGCTGACATGCAGGAATGAGCAGAGGAAAGATTGCTTCAGGTCCTTTGCTCTTGAGGTTGTCGAAGTGCATTGACAAAACATGGTTATTAAACCTTCTCCCCACTGAATGAGTAGATGAGGTGTCACACAGCTCTGTCCCAGGTAGCACTCTGGAAGGGATCTAGAGTTAAATGAAAGCTTGAAAACTAGAAATTATTAGAAGCACTACAGTAGAGTTCTTTATTAGAAGAGTAAATTTGGCTGTGAGTTTCATTAACCAATCTACACATAACATTCACATTAACTCCTTGACTTTGATGTCCTCTGTAACAATATTTTCCACAACCTATTTATTTCTGGGGAGAGGTGGGGTGGAGGGGAACCCCTTAAACAATATTTAGACTTATTTTAAGTCCCTGGTTACAGGCATTTCAGTGGTCCTAAACATTTTACCTATGTCCCTGTAATCCCAGTCTATACTTCCTGATAGGAACTAAATCAGATTTCTCAAAGTCATTCAAATGAGTCTCCATCCATGACTTGGTGCAGCAAAACAGTTCTTGGTATCATGCTTCACCCCATTACATACAGTCATGTCCCTTCCTTTTGCTGTTTCACGAGCAAGCTACTTACAGGAACATCCCTTCAGAAACCTATCAGCACAGAATTTTACATCCGATTCACCTTATGCAGCGTGTACCACCGCTAAACTCAGCTGTTACTGTAGCTCTCTGAAATTCTTTACAGTTTGCCCTGCTCTCCTCCAAGTTTAGCTACGAGTTTTGCTCCTTCTTCATTTGCCTTTTCCCGCGGAGCATTAATCTAGACAACGCAGAACAACCATAATAACTACTGCCGTGCTGAAAAACAATCACCTGATCCTCATTTGCCATTAGTTTCTTTTTAACTCACTATTCATGTCATCGCGTTAATACTTGGGGTCTTACTCTTCTTCAAAGATCTTTTAGATCCTAAACTACCTACACAAAACCGCGATCTTTACAGATGGGGTGGGCTAAATCCAAGTTGCTTCTCTACAGAGAGCACAAGCTGTTGCAGCGTGTGTCAGCCGGCGGCATGTCTCTCTGGGCGCGGAGGGACAGACAGCGGCAGCCGCTGCTCGGGGCGGGCATACGTCCGGGAGACGCCACAAACTGGGCTCCAGGGACTTCAAGCGAAAAGGAAGGCGCTGATCAAGGGGGCATAGGTGGAGGTTCCGGGCAGCTTCTTTACCAGAGACTGCCTTGTTACGCTACACCGTGTTAACGTGCCCACCGTTCCTGCCCTCCCCCGGCCCTTGGGGCAGGGATGCCGGCAGAGATGCCGACGGCTGCACCAGATCAGCTCGCTTGTCGCGGGCTGTCGGGCGAGGGTCGCGGCCTCCGGTACTCACTGCCTGTAAGGGTCGTGGAAAGGCAGGGCCAGCCAGTCTCCGTGCATGGCGTGCATGTAGCCCACCATCTCCTCGGCGCTGTGGTCGGAGGAGATGAAGACGACCTCGAAGGGGGCGGGGGGCTCGGTCTCCTCCAGCAGCTCCGTGTAGAAGTCACAGAGGACGGGGGTGAAGTCGCGGCACGGCGAGCACCAGCCGGCGGAGAAGTACAAGCCCACAACCTTGTTCTGCAGGGCCTCCTCGGGGTCCACGCTGCGGCCATCCTTGCTGACAAGGAGCCGCCCGCTGAACACATCCACCATGCTATCACCGCCCGGACCCCGCCGCGGGCAGCGGAGCCGAGCGCGGCACCGGGAGCAGCGATCCGAGTGGTCCCCAGGCGCGGTCCCGCAGCTTCTCCACACGGGGACCGACCCTCCTTCCGCTCGGCACTGAGTCTACCCAGGGCAGTGGCTCAGTGCCACACTGTCCCAAACCCAGCAACACACTAACCCGCTCATCCCACCGCCGGCACTGCCTTTATAGCCGCCCACTGCCGCCCGGCGCTCGCGATCAGCCAAGGAGACGCAGCCCCGCCCCGGTCCCTGCCCCTTGTTCCTCTAAGTGCCAAATCGGCTTTCTGAGGAGGCAAGGGCAGTTCAAGACATGCTGAAGATGCGGAACTTTCAATCAGTATTCGGCTGCACACCAGCGTTGTGTCTCTTCAGCTTGCGATGGTCTTCACCATCTCTCCCCTGAAGATCTCATCACAAGGCTTGATCAGCTTTGGCACCAAACTTCTTCATTATCAGATGTCCACAGCACTTAGTGTTTTCATAGAATGGAAGATCATCTGAATTCTGGTTATAAAAAAGGGCTGTCTATTCTCTGTCCAAGCAGATGAGATGAATTCTGATTTTATTCCAGTGCATTTAACATGTGTTTGAGTTGAATAATGGCTTTTTCCTCGAGCTGATACTGAGTTAGAAATTAATAAAAATGATGTTGTGTTACAAATATGCAATTTCTTTTCTGCCTAAAGCAACCTTCAAAAAGAAAATGAAAGATGATTTGGCTGTAGGGATATTAAATTATGGTTTAATTAAAGGATCACAGCAGAGCGATAACCACACCTGGTACATTGTCTCCTTTTTATTGCACAACACCCAATTGAAAGAGAATTTGCCTTTAGAAATTATCAGAATCTCCCTAAACAAATTCTGATGTCTTTAATGGACACTTAAAGTGTCTAAGAAGCTAGCATAAAAATAGTTCCCATTAAAACTCTGTGTACAATGAATCTTATTGCTTCAGTTCATAATATCTGAGAAAATATAATTTCACTGGTCAAAGGAGAAATTGGTATGAATCAATAATGAATACATGGTAGCCTGAACTTGCATGGAAACATGGAAACTATTTTTTTTTTTCAACTCTACCATGTTTTACAAGTGGTCTCACAAAGGCAGACTATGGTAAATCAAAGACTCAGGTGAGCCTAATTTCTTATTTGTGCTATTTTAAGAACAGGCAACCTTCACAGCTCTTTTTAGCTCTGTTTCTGACATCAGGTGGAAGTCTGAAGTGGGGAACAACACAAAACAGCATTCAAAAGTTAGATAAAGGATTGATGGGACATGTGAAAGATGGGAAGATTATATTGTTTTAACTATCATTCCTGTATTGGCAAGAGAGACCCTGGTTTAAAAATGGTTCATGAAAATGGAGAAACGCTGCATTTGAATAAAAACCACTTTTCAAACACCTAAGCAATTATTTTTGGTTTTCCAGTAGAATATCAGAATTGTAATAACATATTAGTCCAGATATACTTGGACATAAAGAAAAAGGTCTGATTTGTAATGATTAATCTGTATATAAAATATCTATCAGAAAATAATGACTGAAGTATTTTTTTTAACATGCAAGCTTTTGCACAAGAAGAGGACTGTCTTTTAATTAGCAGTATCTGCATAATAAAAAGAAAAAGGGGTAAGAGAAAGGGCAGATGAATGCATCTCCCAATTTAAACTGACCCTACAACCAGTTGATTAGTTTTGATGAATGCTACCAAAAACTCACAACATTGCCACGTTACTTCTGAGGTTCTACTTTGGGCTTTCTCTCACATTTTCAAATATTACGATGATACCTTGTTTCTTTCACTCAGAACAGAAAATGACAGTAGATAAAAATCTTGGGTCAAGTCAACAGAAAAAACCTCAAGAGGAAAAGGTGGTGTGTGTGACACCTGTGTGCAGTTTATCGCTATCTAAAATCAAACTGGAATTTTTTACTTCAAGTATTGTTATTCTTACAGTTCATACTATATGGTCAGTACATGACCAGATGCAGACATCGCACTGTGTTCAATTAAACATTAGCACACCATGTACTTAATAATGCTCTAATGAAAATATACAAGAAACAAACCTAATAAAGATAAAACTTTGTTGGGCAAAACTGTATGTAAGGCGATTCCTGAAAAAGTCATATTAGAAACTGACCATGGCAAATCCCACTTTGTGTGAGTACTAGCCAGATGGAAAATCAAACCCCAAAGGAGAAATCAAGGGAGTGAAGACAGAGAAAAAAGGAAACATACCCGTGGATTAAAGAGTTAAATATGTAGAAATCATTGATAAAACTAGGTAAAATAGTTGGGGTTTTTTAAATTCACTTTTATAATGCGTAACAATATGCTTTACAGGAGAGAATTATTATAATCTGTGTTTTTGATGAGAAAACAGGTAAAGCTTGTTTCCCCAGTGTACACAGTGGGAAAAAAACCAAAAGCAAGTTCCTTGGTCTCAAATTAACATTTTAACCAAGGGGCTGTGGAAAGAAGCCAGTACACAAAGAATTACTGAGCCAAAAAAAAATTAAATTTTACCATACACTATCTGCCAACGTAAGTAGTTATTACGTATTCAAAGTATTCCCCAGAGCTGACACATTTGGAACACTTTCTCCTGAGCTAGGTTCACGAGACCCAAACACATGGGTCATTACTACGTAGCCAGCAGATACAGATACTCAGTGAATGTTCATTCATGGCTGCTCTTGAATCTGCTTTCCCTACATAACCTCCCAACACAAAAGAAATAACACTTTTTTTTTTTTCTTTTTAAATAGGAAAATTAACCAAATAAGCAGCACATGAGTTTTAAAAATTACAATTATACTAATGTTATTCAAACTGTCTAGTGCCTAATGATATACTGCAGCATACATCAAAGGCTAGCTGTAAGGGAATCTTACTTTTCCTGAATAAGAGAGATACTGGGATGTAGCTTATGTAGATACTGGGATGTTTCTTACCACAAAAAGGGATCTACCATCATCAGGACTGTGTAAGAACTGTAACGGCTACCAACTAATCTGTGCTATAGATTTAGACAAATATGAGGCAATAATTCTTAGAGATAATTCTGCACAGGTGAGGGCCCACCTGGAGTGCTGTGCATAGTTTTGGGCACCACAGTATGAGAAAGACATAAAGCCATTAAAGTGTCCAAAGGAGGGCCATAAATGTGGGGAAGGACCTTGAGAGGAAGCTGTATGTGGAGCGTCTGAGGTCACTTGGTCTGTTCAGCCTGGAGAAGAGGAGACTGAGAGGAGACCTCATTGCCAGAATGGCATGAAGCTGTGTCAGGGAAGGTTTAGGCTGGATATCAGAAAAAGGTTCTTCATCCAGAGGGTGTCTGGACACTGGAACAGGCTCCCCAGGACAGTAGCCATAGCACCAAGCCTGATGGAATTCAAGAAGTGTCTGGACAATGCTCTCAGGCACATGGTGTCACTCTTGTGGCTGTCCGGTGCAGTGCCAGGAACAAGAATTAGATGATTCTTGTGGGTTTCTTCCAAATCAATATATTCTATGATTCTGTAATTCTGTTATAACCACTTTTAAACAAACATTTGGACATAGCCCTGGGTCACAGTTTAACATGCATCACTGGTGTAAATAAAAAATAGCACATACAACAAGGATGAAAGAATGCCCTTCCACATACTTTACAATGAACTAGATTTGAGAGTCTGCAAGGAGTATTTTTGCTTTTAATCACAAAATACTGAAATTTATTAATAGATTCTAGCTATGCAAAACATATGTTATAGGGATTGCAGCAATTAGGGGGACATTATTTTCATTTTCCCAATTTCAAAATTCACAATACTGGGAAAATAGCAAAGGTATATAGCACTAGCTGCATGGCAACAAGGAATAACATTTGTACCTTCAAAAGTGGAAAAATACTGTAGCAAAACTGTGCTCTAGTTCATTTGAGTTCAAACACATTTTTCATTTCACTCTAGCCATTTGGCTGTTTAATGTAATTAGGTGGATGTTCGGGGTTTGGAGCAGGGGTTTGTTATGGTGGGGATTTTTTGGTTTCGTTGGGATTTTTGTTTGGGTTTTTTTGTGGTGTTGTTTTGACAAAACCTGTGACTGGATGCATTACTTTCAGGTTCAGTCATCCAGCATTAGATGCTGCATTTATGTGCTTTATGAGAAGTGTAAGGCTGCGTAAGGCTTCCTGCAGAATCAAGCTCAGTTGTCTACATTCATAGCAAGCACCACCACCTAATTGTATTTATTTGCCTGAGCTTTTCATGAAAGAAAAAAGTGTGATTGTCACAAACACTCTGACAGAAGGAGGAACTCTGGAGTTTTAATTGTGATTTCAGTTGCTTTAAGTAATTTGATAACTGCATACAAAAGTAATTGGCTGCTGCACGTCCTCTTAAGTCAAAAATTGGATAGAGTCTTTCAGTCATGGGGAGAGCAGCCTGTCCACTGTGTTAGCAGCCTCTCTTTTAGCTAGATTGACTGAATAATTTAATTAAACCAAGGATTTCAGATGATCATTCACAGTATTAGTTTTAATGGAGAGATTTACATTTTAAAGAACAGAAGGATTATATGATTTTTATTTACAGAAGGGGAAAGGATACTACTGAAAGGTTTGCCATACATAATGGCACTGCTTCAGCCAAATAACCCTTTTCCAAGCTTCAGCTTTAAAAAGTACACTTGAAATTATCTAGTTTCATTAGATTATTATGTTTATTACACATTCAGAGTGTAACACCAATACAAACAGAGCATGCTTTAAGTTCTCAGCTTTCGTTTTGTATTACTCCCATTCCACTTTCCCCCTCTGTAGCTCTCTTAATTAGTAAAAAAAGGAACAGGTCCTAGGGAAGCCAATATAAGTTTTACAGTGCTGAAAGATAAAATACTTTCCTGACAATAAACAAACTGCCATTGCAGCTATATTGCAGCTGCTGGTAGAAACTCCTAATAGGAGTTTTGGCAGAGCACATTGACCTCCCTGCAGTCACTTGTCTCAGGGGTTTGCACACAGTCTACAGAGTTTTCTGTCTGGCATGCTCATTTTCATATGAAATCTCTGGTTTTGCTGTTTGAATAAAGGGAATGTTATTTTAAGGCTGGGACTGACTGTCCTTTATATTGCATGATTTATTTTATCTGACCACTATGAAATCCCAAAGACCTTCTCTTTGCAGAGACATACTCAGAATATATATAATTTTTTAGCGTATACTATCATACACTCTAATTTTAAAACCATTAGAAGCAGAGAAATAGCTGAGAAAGCAATGCCATTGGAAGATTATCACAAGTTAAAAACTCCACTATCAAAATAAAAGAAAAAAACCCCCAAACCAACACCAAAACTATGAAGGTAATACCTGTTCCTTTGGTTGAGCATGAGTTAAGATAACAGTGACTGTATTTCAGAGCTCTGAAATGACATTTAACTTGAGAGAATGAAAGATGTGAAAGACTAAGGTGTCACCTGCTAGCATCTGCCTCATGAACTTTGATTTTCATATAATCACATAATTTTCATGGGCATTCCTGCCTATGGCAGGGTATTGTAACCAGATGATCTTTAAGGTCTCTTCTAACCTGAGCCATTTAATGAGCTGTTGAATTTCAATTCTATAGGAAATCATTGTAGCCAAGGGAAAAAACCCCAACCATCATACACAGGTTGTTGAGTGGAACAAATACTTACGCTAGTGTGGTGGGTTAACCTTGCATGACTGCCAAAAGTCCACTCAGCTGCTCTCTCAGTTCCCATCCTCAACCGAACAGTGGGAGAAAAAAGTGCTGAGAAAGTTCTCAAGTGTTGAGAGAAAACCAGGGACATTCTTTACCAAGTACCATCACAGGCAAAACAGACTGGACCTGGGGAAAATTAATATTGCCAATTGAAAAGAGAGTAGGATGGTAACAAAGAAAGACCAAATTAAAAATACCTTCTTCCAACTCTTCTTCTTGACAGGCTCAATTTCACTCCTGAATTTTCAATCTCCTTCTTCTCAACTGGTACAGGGAACTGTAAAATGGGGGTTGTGATCAGTTTGTAACACTCTGTCTTTGCTGCTCATTTACAGAATCAGAATTGTTGGGGTTGGAAGGGACCTCTGGAGTTCATCTAGTCCAACCCCCTGACAAGATAGGGCCATCTAAAGCAGGGTACATAAGAACTCATACAGGTGGATTTTGAATGTCTCCAGACAGGGAGACTCCATGGACTCCCAGGGCAACCTGTTCCAGTGCTCTGCCATCCTCACTGTAAAGAAGTTCTTCCTCATGTTGAATTGGAACTCCTTGTGTTTCAGTTGATGGTCATTTGCTCCTCATTCCTCCTCATACTTTTTCACTTTACCCCCCTGCTCCAATGTTAGTCCTTCAGGAACAGATTGCATCAGTGTGGGTCCCTACTGGGCTGCAGTTCCTGCCAGAAAAACTTCTTCAGTGAGGGCTCCTTTCCACAGGGCCAGGAGCCTACTCCAGACTGGACTTCTCACAGACTGCAGCTTCCTTTGGGGCATGTCCACCTGCTGCAGCATGGAGTTGTGCAGCGACTGCAGTGTGGGTATTTGCTCTACTATGGTCCTCCAGGGGTTGCAGGGCAGCCTGTCTCAGCCAGCTGCACTATAAACTGCATGGGAACCTGTGATCTTATGCCTGGAGCCCCTTCTGCCTCTCCTTCTGCACTGTCCTTGGTGTCTGCAGGGTTGTTGCTTTCACATGATCTCATTCCTCTCTCACAGCACTTTGTACCCTTCTGTAATATACTTTCCAGAGGCACCACTAGCCTGGCTGATGGGCTAAGCCATGTCATACAGTGGGACTGTTGGGGCTGGCTGTGTCTTACATGAGGACAGCCCTCATACATTTTCTCACAGAGGCCACACCTACAACCTCTCTGCTGCCAACATATGATATGTATACTCAATACACCTATTTTAAGTTCTTGCATTCCAATAACAACTTCATCTCAAAACTTGTTCTATGGTTGAAACAATTCAGAAGAGGAATTATTTTAACTCAATCATCTTCTTCAAGATACTGTAAGGCTTCTAACTCAAAAATGGCTGTTCCAGGAACAGTTCTGGGGCTAAGCCACAGGAACAGACCACTGTGAATGGGACATGGTGAACAGGCAGAAAGCTGGGTCCAGGATGCAAGGACTTGGGAGCTCTACATGTTGTCCGCCACTTGAAAGACAGATCTGTTGTCTCCATGAACAGACAAGTTTTAAATAAACCTCAAAGCATAAGTCTTCAGTGTTCACAGTAATACATTTCACTCTGCATCTCCATTTGGCTGTGGCACAGATTCTCCTTGAGTCTTGGAAAGAAGTAACAGACTTGGAGTCAGACAGGACATGTCCAGTACCAGAGTGTCTTTACTTGTTGTGATTCACCCTGCAAAGAGAACACTACAGCATGGAACAGGATCAACCTTAATCTGGCTCAGTTAATAAAGGAGTACTGCTTCAGAACTAAATATTTATATCCTTACATGTCTGGTAGAAAGGCTAGTAAAAAGCAGGTTTAGCTGCTGCCATATCTTGCAGGAGCCTGCTGTCTCATTGGCATCCCAAAAGGCAGTTCAGATTTCAGCCGGCTGCCCAGGTGACTTCCCTCCATTTTCTTTGGTAGTAACTCTGCCAGGTAGCCATTCAAGATTAGTGACTAATCCCAGTGAGAAAACCAAAACAAACATTGAAATCGCATCAGTTATTTCTAAAATGCTTGCATTGATATAATCAGTTTACTGAAAAATAGAGATCTACAGAATTCAAATTTCTGTCTTGGCAGCATGGTGCATACTTTTCTTTGTTATTAATCGACTCAAAAAGACATAGTCATCAGCATCACTTATCTTTGCAACCTAGAACCCACACTGAATGCAAAAAGGTGTTGATGCTCCACAGAGGAGCATCTCAGCACAAATCATGAAGTGCATCACAGGTTTTCTGCAGTGAGGTTTTCAAGCACTCTTCAAGTATTTCCTTCCTTTCACACGACCATATTCTTCAAAAATATAAGGAATTCAGATCCCCCTTTTCAGACTTTCAGATTATCTGTAGGAGTATGATTACATAGTAACAATTAGTAGTAATTTTAGGTAGTTGGAATTTTGTAATCTGCATGAGTGGTATTTGTTGAAATAAATTCAAAATTTAGAGCACATAAGATGTGGACTTGGGCCATTTTGACAGCATAATTTATTTTAAGTGCAAAAACTTCCATGGGCTAAAATAGATCTGTGGAAGCCAAAATGCTATGAATCTTCTATGCACACTGCCGAGTCTTGCAATATCAAGTTAAAGGCCAGGATAATGTTGTTCTAACAGTGTTAGAGAGCACTGCCCATTGTAAGCAATAATTATCTTCTCAGTGAAACTTAAAACATTGCATTTCTTATACATTATAAGCATTCTTTTGCTTAGTCTTACTTTTTTTCTGGAACGAAGTCTTTGTAGCAGTTCATGATCAGTAGCTAATGGGTCCTTTTGTTTTACTCTTTTTTCCCTCCCCACCATCAGAAGTTCTGAATCTGAGTAGTTAGCTTTTTTAACCATTTCAGAAAGGTGCACTGTAACTCCCCTTTTTATTTCTTGTCTGCCAGCTTCTGAGTAGACAATACACTGAACCACATTAACAATGGAAGAGAATTTTGTGTCAGGCAGAATGAATATCCTTTTAGGCAGAAAACTGAATGAATGAACAATGCCAGAAAATACTGACGATTCCCAGCGAAACCCAGTTTCAAGTTTCCATAATGAAATGTGTGGCAATGTAGCAAAATGTTTCTTGCAAAAATTGCTGTTGCTATCCTTTCTACACTTTGGGCATAACCTTAGAATTATTTTATCTTCTCTACTGCTTCTGCTATTAGTGTTGATTTACACTTCAGATTAAAAGGTTGGGGTTTTTTATTCATTAAATTAATGAGAGTTTAAGTTAAAAATCTGCTTTTGCAAGGTAAAAATGGCTATGAGTTAGTAAACAGTGTTGTAAAATCAAATTGATGACAGCTTTTGTGGAAAGCCTGACAACCAATGTTTCAAGTGTATGGCCTCAGTGGTGAAGATCCTTATGAAGGTAAGTTAAGCAGGCATCCCACACTCAATTTCAAAGTTGAATATATGCCATATGTAGATAGTTAGTTTAGCAGGACTAAAAAGCATCAGCCCAAAACCCAGATGAGTGCTGCCCTGTCACTGAATCTTCCATTAAAAAAAAAAAAAAAAAAAGAAAAAAAGTCCTCTCCCCTCCCAAAATTGTGGTTGTTTACCTGAAATCATTCATCAACATGAATGAGTGTTTAGAGTAGTGTAAACTTGTGTTGATATTTTTTATTTAACAAAAACATGCCTCTGACATCTGAAGGTTAGGGTGGAACATCCTTAAGAAGTAACACAATTATGCAAATCAAAGCAAATGTGCAGATATCCTTACTTAATACTAAAATCAGCTTTGAACAGATCAGTCTTTAGATCTGGCATCAAAATACTGTAACAGTCAGACTCCACTAAATGTAAGTAAATTTAAGGATTAATTGCATGAGGGTGGGTGGAACTAGTGTCAAAGCATAGAGGTTTTTAAACTATCAGGCTGAAAAACCATTTACACAAGTTGCATAAAAGTGAAGTTATGCAAATCATAGCTGATTTTCAGAAGAATAATGTGCAGAAATCTGTAATTAACATCTAATTAAATAGGGAAGTGTTGGCACCACCTTACACTGCTGAGACCTCAGTTGCTTTCTGTTGTGCATGCACAGGTGTATATTGTGCATATGCAGATTTGCATTCTGAATTTGGAAGAGAAATCAGGAAACTCACAAGGCAGTGGAAAGAGCAGAAAAAATGCTTACAAGCTTGATAACTTTCCCAGGCTGCTACTCCTGAAATGAATAAAAATGGTAAGGTACTGATATTGGCAAAGAGTTAAGCGAAGTAACATAGCAAGGCAGGAACTTACTGAAAAAGAAACAAGATTGGCAAAAAAAAAAAAGGTTCTAAGTGTGTACAACAGTGAAAATCTCTTATTATCTAATGCTTGAGAATGAAAGATTTGTAGTTTCATCTTAAATTTCAGCAATCCAACCTCCTCCAAAATATCCTTACTCAAGTTTATCCTCTCCATAAAACAATGAGGTCTTCTGAAGTTATCAAATGCTTAGAGCATGAATAAAGAAACAAAAAATTATTCATGTCAAAATAAACAACTCACAGAATAAAAGGGCAAATTTTTTTCCCCTCAAAGTACAACCTATTCATATGCACAAGGAGGAACCTGACATATGTGAAAATACAGTACGGTAGTGTTAAAGCTGCAGCTCTGGGCAGGAACCCTACTGCCACTCTCCTAAATTTGTGGGACATCACTGTCTTCAAAGCATTAAAAACTGAGTTGTTTTTAAGTGAGCTCTTAAGTACTCAGCTTTCAAGGAGCAGTTACATTACTGCAGCAGTAAAGAACAAAAATATCTTTGTTTTTATAAGGCTCCTCTTTGTCTTCTTATAGAGAAAGATGCCACCAAACTGAATTTGGTTTATCAGAAATTTGGTAATACAGAACAGGTTCAGGCATTAGTCACAAAATATTTGTCTATCTATTTTTAACTGTCATTTAATGTATCCAGCTCACACAGATAAGCACCTGGTTTTTGGATGTGATACTCCTGCTAAAGCAGTCTTAGACTCTCTGTAATCGCAGTTGTACACAATATAAATCTTCACTGGGACCAATGTCTCAGGCAATCAGCTAGAATAGATGGGACAGGGAACTAAGGGAACTAAAGGGGCTGGGTATTTATCCCAACTGCATGCTTGCATGCTCCAAGTTCTTCAGTACACATCTAATGAGCTTGGTGCCTAAAACGTATTTTAGAGTCACAGAATCATTTAGGTTGGAAGACACCCTTATGATTACTGAGTCCAGCTGTTAACCTAAACACTACAAAGTCCACCACTATACCATGTCCTTAAATGCCATGCACCCTCTATTTAATCAGAAAAGAGGTAGCAATAAAGAAAATCTGTTCAGCAAGGGAAGTCTGCCTCAGTAATTAAACTAAAGTCTTCACAACCATTTATAAGACTTGGAAAATCTACAGTGTGGTGGTGTTATCTTCTCTTCTTATCACCTCTAAATTGGATGATCAACTTTGAATTTTCACACCAGGAAAATACGCTTAATTGAATTTTGAATTTTATTAATTCAAAGCAGATGAATGTATCACCAAATCACTACCAAATGCTTCTGCTGTTTGCCACAGCTGAAATATTTCATGTGCTCTGGAAAGAGAGAGCGCTTCACAAACTTGCACACTCCCCTGGAGGGGAGGTTTTCCGTGTTTAGTGAAATACAATTTGATAGTATGCTCTACCTTAGCCAAATTCCACCTAAATAGCATTTACGCTTACTTGAAAAAAGGCATAAAGATTTGGCTTAGCAAGCAGAACTATTTCACAAGGCAATTATTATACCAGCTTACATGGCTCATCATTAAAATAATAAATTCTTTTAATTACAAAACCGAAGAAAATGTTTCTTTACAATCTGAAATCACATCACTACATTTTGCTCATGAGAACACATTTACAGGCGTAAGTTGCACATAAAGGGTTTATTTTAAATGTTTTAAGGATAGAGTTACATCATAATTATAAAAATTACTTACAGAATTAAGTAACAGATTTAAAGTGTTTATACTTCTAAATGCAGAGAACAGGGAACTGTCTACATTGTTCAAAATAAAATAAAAATAATGAAACCAAGCTCTAAAGATGAATTCACTACCTAATTTAAAAATGTGAACACGAAGACCTTTGAACTATACACATACCAAGAACCATCGAAATTGCACTAATGATGTAAAATACAAAAAGCACAGCATTTTCAAGGAACCAGAAACTGTTTTTACCATAATTCTTTTCCCTGATGCAACTAGTTACTTCTCTCTGAAAATAAAGCTCCTATGCTTAAACAATCCCCTTAAAGAAGGCTTCCAGCTACTGAAATGAAAAGGATTTTCCCCATGTTTACTGAAACAAGGTTTAGGGTTTGGCACTCAAAAGAAAGAAGAAGAATGTAGTGTTTCACTATTCAACTGAGATTTTATTTTTACTTTAACAGAATACATGGTCCCTTCAAATGCTGTATGACACATACAACTGGAAAATTACCTTCCGTTGGCACTATGCTCGTCTCACCGGTGCATTTAATCCTACTAACAACCATTAAAACAGCACAATAAGCAAATTCACAAAAAACTGAACACAAAATAAAAACAGAACAAAACAAAAACCTAAACATTTCAACATGCAACTTTAGTTTGTTACATTGAATGTTCTAACCCTCTAAGCATGCAAAAAAGGATGGTCTGCATTTAAGTTGTTTTTTTTTCCCTTTTTAAGAAGTTTTACATGGCAGCCTGACATCACACACACGCGCACACACAATATACAACAATACTACAGCAGGTAAATGTGAAAGGTGAATAACTTTTATACAAAGATCCATGGCTTGTACCATCACAAGCCCTGTGTGATTTTGGAAAGTAATGTTGAACCCCTATAAAAAGGAACCAACATTTAGTTACCAGGGTAACGCAAGCACTGCATGCAGATCTGAAACATGAGCCTAAAACAAAGCCCAAAGCAAGATGGGCAGGGAGTGGAATTAGTCTCAAGCCTCAAAAAGGTGGTTTAAGCTCTCCAAAAAAAAAAAAAAAAAAAAGGTGAAAAGAATATACCCACACAACAGACAAGAGGGACATTAAAAAACAACCATAAAATTTAGTTTGTAGGTTATACTCTAATTGGCAGAATACACGGCATATTCAAGAGGCTTGCAGAAAACCCGCAAATACAAGCCTAATGCTGAAAGTGTTCCAGTGGACCTAAACCTCAGATATTTCAAAACAAACCTTATATTCCTCAGATATATAGCTCAAAGTTCAGTGTATTAGGTTATTCATGTATCTCATGTATAATCAATACACTCATTCATTGCTATGCCACAAATATCAACTTGGGCTCATGGAGCCAGGCTCAGCTTTGAGATTTACATGCAGGACTCTTAAGAGTCAATAGAAAACACAACAGATCTGCAGGATGAAAACACTGTGTTGCAAATCTGCTTACTTGGTTCAAACACAAGAAACATTTACGACTCAGGTACTTACTGCATAAGGACTGCATTGAGAAGCTATCACTGAAAGACAACAGCCTGCCTTTGGTTGCCCATGATGAAATACTGGACATAATGCAATATAGTAGCAATGGACAAAGAATTAAGGTATCATATTTATATGGAGAGTATTTATTACCATTCAACCACAGAATGAGGCACAAGCCTTAAGGCTAAAATATGAAATCAGGCAAAAAAATGGACAGAAAGGGGCTTAAACCACTGAGTCTTCAATATCAAGAATACCCACAACAGAGGTCATCAGACCTCTGTTCTCTGATTAACAGCACTTTTCCTGCATCCTTCCACTAATAGCATACGGTTGGATATCAGGGTATTTGTTCCTTCCATCAACAGTGTTGACTGTCTTCACATACTGTATTTTTGTGAAGCAGTTCTTTGAAACTTGCAGAGCTCTGCCTTAACATAACATGACGATTTTGTTGCTGTGCTGGATTGTTGTTGCAATTCTGATACTTTTAAAAGTTGCCACACTTAAGAAACTTAAATTTAATTTACAACTATCTTGCAGGATTAAAACCGTGAAAGGATTTTGCAGTTGTGGGCTGCTATTTACATCCACAATCTAATGCAGATGACTGAACCACTGAGACTGCCTATAGCTTTCATTAGATACCACTGACATGCAGAACTCTAGTGTTCATAGAATGAAGTTCATCTTAACAGCATACCTCAAAGCAAGTACAATGTACACCACAAAAGGCAACAACAGGTTTAAACTGTAGATTTGTCTGGACACTCCTTATGTGGAAAAGCCAGAAAAAGAATGATTGGGAAGATGCCTTCTTGAACCAAAATGATTAGAAGCAAACCAACATAAAAGAATGCAACAGACTGAGCAGAAGGCAATAAATGCTTCTCCTTCTGTGAAGTTACAGCTTCAGTGTAAAAGACCACCCCCTCCCACTCCCCTGGCATGAGATTGTATTTACCATGTAAAATATTAACTGTTAGGTTTCTAAGTCCACACACAAACATTCAGGTTGCTAGGTTTTGATATTATATGAGAGACTACTGATGCCAATGTGTAGTCTAAAGTCTTCTGAAGTAGCATATATACCGTTAAAGTTGTGGCACCAAGCACTTGGGTTTTGCTAAGAAGTGTGTATAACAAAGAAAGAAGTACAACATCTAGGATTGAAGGCAGCCTTGTTGCATGTATTTTACTGGTTCCTACAACTTGTAAATATGGGCCATTGACCTGCATTTTCTAATTAACTGATTATACAGATTAAATGTATTTTTATAGTTTAAAGCCTTTTCACTGAAAGGTGCATAATTCATACACTTGATATCCTACTGCCCTGTGACTAGTAAAAAATGCACAAGTATTTCCACATACTGCAAGTTCTTAAAAAGCTACATTTGAAATAAAGTGTAGAAACACAGCAGACTGATATTAGTTGGGTTAGGCACTCTTTGATGCCACACAAACTGTTTAAACCTTTCAGACAAGTCATCTCTGTCCCAACCCTGAAAACAAGGACTGCCAGTATCCAAGAAATTAAATTTAATGTTACAAAAGAAGGCGTATCAAAGTATCAAACTACACTTGCATGTGGCAGTTGAACAAGTGAGTGCAAGGCTGAAGAAAAAGTTATAATCTATGAAAAAATTTAGATTAATGATTACACTACTAGATCAACTTTACACAGCTTGAATTTGCAGCTGTTCTTTGCTTTTAACTCCCTCCTGCCCAAACATACTGACTTCCTTCAAGAAAAGGAGTTCTTTTACACAAAATGTGTCATGTTTGTATTACTCAGAACAAAACAGTTTTGCTGGCAGAGATTGTGGGTTCGCAGGGACATTTAAGCTTTCATTAAACTGGAAAGCAGTCAAGTCTTTGTGTCTACAAATTTTACATTTAATAGTTCCACAAATTTGGCAAAAGTTCACGATGATGTCTAGGATGTCTTCACCAAATCATAGACATAAATATGGAAATCATCATCAAACTTGATGAAATAGACAGATGGTTTGGCTTCAACTTGATGAATGACCATGCCAGTCCTTTTTGAGCCATCTTCTTTGGCATATTCCACTTGTTTGCCTACCAGGCTGTCCACAACTTCACCTGGTTCCCGTTCTGCAGGAGGTGAATCATCTGTAACATAAACACAGCATACTTTAGTAGACATTAATAAAATGTTGCAATATGGAAGACAACTGCAGAGTCTTCTTTAAAACTCATGCAAAACAATTAAAATTTGTAAACAGATTATGTAGAACATACATTTTGTTAAGACAAGCACCTAACAATTGCCATGCTTCTAGAAAGTAGTTGCAGAAAATTTTTCAAGTAATAAAGTATTAAGACAAAAATAGCACTTTGGTAAGAGAAGTAATTCTTTTGACAGGAATGTTTATGCACAAACCATAGAAAATGGCTGTGGATAATTGAACTTAAACCACAGGCAGAAAAAGACACTGGACCTCTTTAGCAGAAAGGCAGCCTAACTAAATATCCCTCATCCCACACATCTTATTCAAAGTTTCAGTGCATGCATGCCACTGCCACAAAACCAACTCTTCTGAAACAGCAATAGGTGTAAACTCCTTATTAAAAGGGACTTTTGACTTAATATTTGAATAAGGCTTTTGGTAAAGTCTATCCATATTATTTTCCACTGTAGCAAAATCTAATCAGAAATATCCTCGTGTTTCAGATAGTCCCTATGCTACATTTGGATACTAAAAGATGTGATTTGTAACAGGTCAATTGCCAATGGGTTGGCTACAAGCCAATCACAAAAAAAGATATGAGAAAAGGTTAAAAAGTACTGTATTGAGAACCAGAAGGCAACCCCACTTCCTTTCTCAACTCCTTTTATTTTTTCCCAATTTATCTAACCTTGTGGTTTGTATTCCTGTGAGAAACTTTTTAAAGCAATTTCCACATCTGATGTGACTTTTATTCTGGAAATTATAAGCTTCAAAATCAATAACTTTGCTCCATGCTTGCATTTAAAATCCCTTACAGATTCCACCCATTTTATTTTCAGTTCTAAGAGCTGCAAAAGAACTCTCAAAGGAGAAAAAACCCAAGGGGGAATGAATAGATTGCCTTGTATGTACACTAAAAATTCATCCAACAACTTAAGAAGTTTTTCTTTCAATTTTTGTTTCAATTCTAACAATGCACTGTCACACAGTTATTATCCTCTTAATATCAGTTTTATGTGTAGAGTCTTTCTTGGCAAAGATGCAAGTTCTCAACCTATATATTTTCACTTAGAAGTGTAGATAAAGTTTTAGTATCGGATCGAGCAATACAATTTCCCCTGACCAAAAACATGTTTCGAAGAAATGATCTACAATTTGGTCTTCAAACACAGGCAAAGCCTGTATTTGAGAAGAGGCAGTACCCTTGAAATTTTATTTATAATATTATGTCAAGTTCCACCAAATTTATAGAACTGCTTCCAGGTATTCTAAAATCTGATTTGAAAAAAACTACTCCAAAATAGTAACACCCAATCATTGACTCAAGGACACAATCCAAAGTATCTGGAAAGCATTGACATTCACAGAAGCAAGCAAATACTTAGAAGTGTTTACAAAACAGGTAAGCAGTCAATAGTTAATAGTCTTGTGGAGCACAGAGAGAAAAGTGCACTAAAAGCAATTAGTGCTTAGATGGAAAGAAAGCATATAAGCTTTCCATAACCTCATTCCCAAAACTGAAAGAAAGCAAAGCAGACTTGAAATACATTTCAAGTCTTTTTTAATAGTTAAGACAAAGAACAAATTATTTGAAGGCTAATATCTGAAAGACATAGCTTTATTTCTTTAGGAAGAGGAAGGTTATTTTTTTCCATTAATATCTGTGATTCACTCTTCAAAAACAGAAGAGATGTTGCTTTTTTGTTGGGGGGAGAGATAAGAGGGAGACTAAACACAGGTGATTCCTACAACCATTATGCAACTAAGAGTCACTTGTTTTCTGCCGCTAGACCATTACCAGTGATGGATCTGAAAAAAGACTGTCTCAAACTCAACAAACTAATTGTAACAAATACATATGCAAAGCATTATGTAGTCAACCACCACAGTTATCCAGTTAGTAATTTTCTTTAAAGCCTAGATTGCCTCTGTCAGAAAAGTGTGTTTTAGGTACATAGGACAAATAAAACCAAAGTATTCTTTATAAGCTTTACCCACTCCCCCTCCACCCCTTTTTTCATACTAGCTATCTGAATCTCTAGCACAATACTGACTCTGAAAAAATCTTTCTAAATTAATAGAAGTCCTGATGACTTTCCCTTCAAAAAGAGAGGAAAAATATCCCTCCTAATATGCTGAAATCTTTTCCTTCCTAGTATGTTGCAACATGTGAGATAAAATGAATTCTAAAAAAATTAGTACTCTTTTCCCACAAGAAACTACTTGAAAAGTTTTTCGCACTGACGACATAAAGAAATTATTCTTACTATATTATGTTAGTTACATTAGTTGGTTTCAAAATATTAACTTCCACAAGAATGGTTTGAGACACACAAATCAACAGGCACCTCTACAAACTGTGATACTTCTGTAAGACAACAACAGTGGTAGACGTCTAGTTTGTCAGTTTCCATTAAAAAAACCAAACATAAACTCTTCCACGGTAGTATGTACATTATTTTCAGTAGAATTATGAAAAATTACTTCCCTGCATATGTCACTGCTGAGAAAAGTAAAGTATTCAGCAGTTAACACAGAAGCACACCTTGTTTTGCTTACTTGTGATACTTAGAATATTAAAATTAAAGGGAGTAACAAACAAGATGTTTGTTTGTCAGCTTGCCCAAGCCAAATGCTTAATACAAAGAAGAAGAAAACAGTAACGGGCCTACTTACTTGAATCAGGCATAATGCGAAGGTCACCTTCTTTATAATCATCTAAGAGTTGGTACATGTACAAGACAGGATCTTTCTCATAGGTAATATAAAACCATGTGTTCATTATAGGAGCTCGAGCCAAAACCATCCCCCTCCATTCATCTTTTGAGCCATCCTCTGTCTCAAACATATGTTCCACAGCTTTGCCAATCATTGTGTCTGCCAGGTGGGCATCACTAATTCGAGACGAAGCTGAAATGACAGCATTTCACAAGTTTGTTCAAAGGCACAGATATATACCCTTGTGAAAAATAATCTTCACCCTGATTCATACATGTTTGTATGGCCAGACTTCACGAACGAAGATTTGGGCAGGGCTCTCCCCATGTGGCTGTGCCCTTCCAGCCTGCGCAGTGGATTTTTTAGGTGAGGCACAGCGTGCACAGAACTGGCCACACCATTTAAGTCCTGAGGTCCATTTGCCACGGCCGAGCGAGCTTGGACAGTGACAGTGAAGTCCTCGGGACTGTCACAGCACCCGGTACTGACCGGGGCTGACCCTGCTGAGCATCCGAGATGTGACGGGATTGGATGGCAGGGAGGCTTGAACTGCCAGGGGACGGTCCCCACTGAGACTCGAACTCAGGTCCTTGGGATTCGGAGTCCAGAGTGCTCCCCTTTACACCACAGGACCGCCCCAATTCATACATAAATCTGATTGGAAGTTCATCCATTCATAGACAAAACAAACACTGTCTATTCCAGAGAGTTTAGAACTGAAGATCTACAAAACTTCAGAATGTTGTTAAAATGGCAATGAATTACTGCGCTTGCTATGATTAAACACTCATAATGCAAGGTAAAGGGAGATCAACTAAGGCCCACCAGCGGAGACTCTTTGTATTTTAACTAGACACTTGACAGGGAGAGGCAGATGGGAGAAGAGAAAGGTCAATCACAGAACAATTCTGTGATGTTATTAATGGAACTTTGGAGTTTGGTTCCTCCTAATTCCACTCTACACACTGCTACCAATTGCTTTGCAGTTAAAGAAGTAACAGCTTTTTCTGTTTATAAACTATTTTCTTGAGTAAATATTAAACCTTGTGGTTTGAAAAACCTGTAGTTTAACAACCCAGTGCTAATTTGAAAATCAAAAAGCATTATTATGAGTCAGGTTATTTAATTCAGAAAATGCCTTCTTCCCATTATTAGGTACTTGGAGGAAGAACATGAGGAAAAACGTTGACATTATTACTGTTAGACATACACAACAGATCACACAGTCAAGATGTCTTAATAGTTGAAATTTTAACAGATATATCGTCATTAATCAAAATAAAAATTACAGAATGTACTGCATACTACTTGAAGATGGCAACTGCACTCACTAGTACCATCACAACTTCGTAGATTTCAAAAAAAAAAAAAGACTACCTGCCATGAGACAAAAATGAAATAGACTAAAAACATTTAAGTGGTCAGATGTTATCGTGGGGGAAATTTGGAGAGATTAGTGGAGAACCTTTAATAATATATATGTGAATTTAGGAGAAAAACCCAGAAAACTTACCAACTCTGTCTGGAAGAACTTCAAGTGCTGAAACTCTTTCATCTTTGTGAAGCTCTAGTCCATACACACAGTCAAATCCATCATATTTTATAAGATAGAGAGAGGGATTTACGGGAACTTGATCAAGAACTGTACCCTTCCATTGTGTTACAGGTCCACTCCCTTCTTTCCATCCATGCTGTATCCTGCAGCCTACAATATTTCTTCGTGGCTGAGAAATAGGTTTGCTGGGTCCCACATTATTTCTATGTTTTCTGTACACAGATACAAACATTAATATTAAACAAGTACATATATATTCAAAATTCTACTTCAGAAAATAGCTGTATGCTTGTACAGGAGAATGTATTTAATAGCTTAGCACACCTCATTCAAATTAGGGTGAAAAGCATAGCACACTGTATCAGAAAAAAGAGAAATACCCTGAAAAATAGCAAAACATTTTATGTGCTTTATAAAGTCAGTTTCCCAATAGTAAATTCTAAAACTAGTTTTCTTAAGACAAAAGAACTATTCTATCCTTTACTACACTGACCATCAAAACTAAAACTCACCTGGAGCAGGTCTTACAGCACAAGATTACCTGGCAGTACCTTGTACCTCTGTGCAGAAAGTAAAGAACTCCTGTCCCAGGAGGAAGAAGTCAGTGCAAACATTACTAGTGGCTGACTAAAATTCTTTCAAGATATTTTTTTCCCCTAAAACAAACATGTTTTCAACTGAAGGAAATTTAGCCTCCTTCATTTACAGGTATCTTTGACTTGGAGTATTTTTAATGACACATGGTAGAAACAACACTTCTGCATTGTTCCTTCCTAGTATGGGAAATGAAAAATTGCAGGTAATGGAAAAGGCCACAGAAGGCATACTCCTTTATGTGGAAAATAGACTAAATAATTTTTTTTCTTATGCTATTTTCATGGAATTGGCATGGAAATTCCCTCTGGTGAATAACAGTTAATGTTCTGATCAACTGTAATGTAAGCTATATGACAGTTTCAAATCACTGAAAGTGTTACACAAATTTTGTTCTATCCAGTTATTAAAAACATTAAAAATTTTGAATATAAATGGAAAAAACACAAGGACATTATGACAGTATACAAAATTCTCTTGAATGTCAACTAGTTGTAAAATAAATTTTTGGGCTACTACTTGCAGCACACATCATTTTAATGGCAGTAATATATGCACACAACTAGCATGCTTAGAGCAACATCTAAGAGTATCAGTTCCAGAAAACAACTCTTTCTTAGATTAGAGACAGTGACCAAATTAAAATGTCTCCATGAACAATGAATGATGCCTTGGAAGTCCCTGTATGATCCAAAGACAGAAAACAACAGTGAAATCCTGAAAGCGGTCTTTCAGAATAATGCACTCACTACATGATTATCGGAAGGCTTAATTCTAAAGATATAATTATAACTATTAAAAACAAGATACACAATTCCTTCAGCAACTTGTCTCACTTCCACATCTTACAGGGGGGTTTGTCAAACTTCACTTTTGCTATCATTTGACCTTTTTCAAAGATCAAACCACAGTTCTGTAATTCTTAACTTTGATAGAATAGATAACTGGAACAGGTTGGAGATCCTGTAAAAAGAGACTCTCCCAAAAAGCTGGTTCTAATGTTATGCAAAAACTAAAACACATTTCCAAATTCTAGTTCTGCTCATATGTATGTACCTGTATTTCTGATTGTAATAGTCTCGGTAATAGTTTACTATTACAAAATGAGATCAGAGATCTGGTACTTGACACAATAAAATTGAGGGGGTTTTGTATGCAATTCATTCATTTAGTTCTAATGAATCACTGATCCATTCTAAGGGGAATAAAAACAACTAAAGATAAAAAGTGTTAAAACTGACATTGCTTTATCTAGTTTAAGCAGTTTATGTTCATCTTTGAAAAAGATTATACTACTACTTATATTCCATCTCATGGCCAATTTTCCTTTCTGCCAAGAAAGCATAATCCACTTTATGTTGGAACAATAATGCAAAAAGTTGCACACTCACTGTAAAAAAATTATGGAAAAAGACAACATAACTGAGTTCAAATGGGGAACTACATTTAAAATGCCTCATAGAGCAAAATGCATTACAAATTTAATTGCAAGTCAAGTACCCGTCAGGTGTACTTGCAGCTCAAATTTTTGTTTGAAGGTTGTACTACTGAACAGCTGCTCACTCTCATTTGCTGTAGTTCATACTGTAAGAAATGAGATATTTAAACTAGTAGATTACTAAGGAAAACCTACTTCTTGCATCTGAACATGTGGTAAGAATGCAAGCCTAAGTTCTTAAACACCCATAAACAATATAGAACATACTTCCATATAAGATAACCAAGTAACCAACACTCCTTTCCTTAAGGAGGTGTTATTTTTGTGATACATCAAGTAAAACAAGTATTCATAACCTTCTATGATGCTATATCTAGAAGGTCCAACACAATCTTTTCCTCTTTTTTCATCAGAATTATCTTTAAAATGTCACACAGATTTGCTCTTGAAGACTACATAACAATTAGACATGTAAAACATAGAGCCAGGAGAAACAGAAGTTTGCAAGTCCTGGCAGTAACTTGCCACATCAGACACATCCTCACTGTAAATGGCCCTTAGATTTCCAAAAGTTTCAGATCTTCTTCTTTATCTTGCAAGCTGTAAGCTGCTAACAAAAACCTAGTTATGTGAAAAAGTTTCCTTATCAGAACCAGACACTATAGACTACATAGCCTGAAAGAAATCTTTCCAGATTTTGAAGCTGTGTTTATATGGTCCTCACACAAAATTTTTGGCAGCTACTACCAGGGAAACCAACATAGTGCAGAACTGCACAGGGCTGATAGCAGAAAAATCAACCATTATCAGTGGGTTGTGCTTAAAAGACAGAACAGCATTTATAAAAAGGAAAATAGCAATTCCCAAAATAACCTATAAAGTTATCCATTTAGGACAGATTGCTGGTTGGTTTTTTTCCCCTGATCACCTCATCTCTGAAAAACACCACTAATTAAAAAACAAACAGAATGGTGAAAGAAACCCACCCACAATTGTGAAAAAACTGAAAGGAAAACTAGAAAACATTATGAAAGCAGTACAGCAGCAATGGTCAATTCATTGTCATGTCTTTCATGGTGCCAAGCAAAAAAGTTATTAAAAATAGGACCCCAAAATAGAGTTGTGATCTTATTACAGCCCATCACTAATAGCAGAATAATAATGAGGGAATTGTTATTAGCTACTTTTCACAATATTCAGACTATGATGCACATTAATTAAGCCAAAAGTTTTAAAGTACTTTCTGTACTGCCTCAAACCCCATCATTCAGTTGTGACTTTCAGCTCCACATGTTGCAGAAACAAAGAATTATGTTAACTTCAAGTGGGATCAAAATTTCAACATGTTTAAGTTCACTTTTATTTAAAACTACAGGTATAACCTGCACCTCAACTCTTTGAATTGCCAACTACATGAAAACTGGAGAGCCTATGAAGAAAGGACTTTCATACTATTTCTTGTATTCTTTCCTTATACACCAAGGGTGGAAAGAATGAAATCCAGGAGTTTACTGACTGATCTGATGACAGTGAGGTCAGAGCAGAGATCACCACTACTCACTGACAGAGCACTTGGAAGAACTGCTCTACATCCACAGGAACCATCTCCAAAGGGCTCAACAGTTAACCACTATTTATAGCAAAGAAGAGATCAGGTGGCTCATCCACACTGCTCATTCTATCACACCCTCAGTTACTGAGTCTTGCCTTGTGCCTTCCTCTGCTGCAAACCTTCTGAAGCTCATTTAAAATCTCAATGGCCTTTTGAGAGCCCGTAGGCTTCCTCCTCCTTTTCTTTATATGAGAGCCACTAAATAACTAAATGAGTGACAAAGTATGCCTTACTAACTCATGGTCTATTGTACCAGCTCAGAGTAGTATCAGCATACAGTATTACATCATTCATATTCTACTCATTTGTAGTAAATGACAAGCAATACTCTACTATTCTGCCTCATTCTCAGACAAGTCAGTGAGCAGCACACTAGAAATCATCTTGGCTTGGTAGAAGAAAACCTTTACTAAATAATAAATCATTGAACTAGGCTAAATTAACACTAAGCTGGATGCTCAAGTTAAATGCCTCAAAATTATGTCACTTAGGATGAAAACTTCTCACGTCTCACAAAAGTCTTTATGCTAAAAAATGTACAGCCTATTTAGTTATTTAAATAAGTGTATATTAACACAACAATAAAGACAAATCTAGCCACCCTCAAGTACAAAAGGCAACCCACCTCTGATAGTCTTCCCATCATACACTCCTTTCTCTGAGCGGTTGAAAGAGAACAAGAGAAATTAAATTTTAACCAACTCTACCTGCCCCTAGACAAATAAATGTTTCTTTTTGCCTTCTATTAAGATAGACAAGAATGGATAATGATGTGCTGGTGGAAGGGATTAGAGTACTTTTCCAACAGGTGTTGTCTCTGGGAAACAGTTAACACTGTTTAGCAGTGATTAACTACGTTAATTGTGGAAAATACATCCGCCGAACAAATTGCTTCTGATTGATACACCACTATATGACTTTACTCTTAAAATACAGCTAATAACATTTTAGTAAGTTTCACACTTACCCAGATTAGATATTCTCCACCAGAGATATAGCCAGATATCTAAGACCAATTATACCCAGATGATTACCTCTATTTTCACATAGCTACTCACGAATGTTCAGCTGCTGCTATTTTAAAATGAAGTAGACAGAAAAATACATGCCACGAAAGTGTAGCACAAGCAGGTATCCTTCCACACAAATAAGTAGCGTCCTTACAGAAGTATTTCAGTATATTCTTTATTAAAAAAAACCAAACAAAAATCTTTTCCAAAACTACAGTTATACTGCATACATGATTAGATATATCTAAGATTACATCCAGACTGGGTTATCAGTAAGCATGATTAGCAGTTTTTATTGACCTGGTGACAAGATAAGTCTGTGCCAGAAAAAAGACATCCTACAGTACACGCAGCTAATTTTGGGCTTGCGTATCCTTCTCTATGGATTCTGCAAAGAATTACAATAATTACAATATTGCATTCAAGAAAAACATACTAACAGTCAAAACAATGTTTAAATCTTTATCTGCTGGGCTTTCTTTCCTACCACCTTCCTGAAAGAATTAACAGTCTGACTCTACACACATATGCAAACTCAGTATTGTTCTACATGATTTTCAAGAACAAAGGGAGTGGAACAATACAGATAAGATATATTTCTAGAACAGTACTTGCAGTTACTGAGAGACATACTTCAGCAAAAATACTAACAACTTACTTGTGAGAAGTTCTCTTCTTCATCATGCTGGCAGACACTCCTGCATGACCTACAATGTAAAAGATGCTGGAATTACTAAAAAATGACTAAAAAATACATAGAAGTCTTCATTTTGAATGTCAAAATGTAAAGAATCCAAATAATTCATATTATGACTGATCAATGACCTGCCACAATGGGAGAAGGCTCTGCAGGGATAGACATGGACTATGTGCTCATCAAGGTGTAGCAGGTTGACCCTGGCTGGATGGCAGGTGCCTATCAAAGCTGCATTATCCCATCTCTTCTTAGCTGGACAGGGTAGAGAAAATAGAGCTAAATGTTCCTGGGAGAGGGATAGGGAGGAATAACTCACCAATTATCGTCACAGGCAAAACTGGCTTGACTTGGGGACTATTAGTTTAATTTATTATAAGTTGAGTCAGAATAGAATAATAAGAAACGAAGCCTAATCTTAAAATACGTTCCCCTCACCCCACTCGTCTTCCTGGGCCTGACTTCACTTTCAATTTTCTTTTACCTCCTTGCTCCCAAGTACCACAAGGACACATAATGATGGTTGCACTCAGTTAATCCTATGTTGTCTCTGCTGCTCCTTTCTTCTCAAGGGGAGAACTCTTCACACTCTTCCTCTGCTCCAGTGTGAGATACCTCCTACAGAAGACAACTCCTCCAAACTTCCCAGTGTGAATCCTTCCCACTGGTCACAGTTCTTCATAAACAGCTGCAGCACAGATTCTTTCCACAGGATGGCATCTTTCAGGAACAGGCTGCTCTGGCATGGGTTTCCCCCTGCATGGTCACAAGTCCTGCTGGCAAAGCTGCTCTACCATGGGGTCTTCTCTCATGGGGACACAGGTCAGGCCAGGAAACCTATTGCTGTGAAGATTTCTTGCAGGGTCATGGACTTTTTCAGTTGCATCCACTTGCTCCAGTGTGGCTCCATGGGCTGCAGGCCCACAGCCTGCCTCACTTCACCATCACCTTCCCTACAGGCTGCAGGGGAACCTCTGCTCCAGTGCCTGGAGCACCTCTCCCTCTCTTCAGCACTGACCTTGGTGTCTGCAGGGCTGTTGGTTTCACAGTTTCACTCCTCTCCTCTGGCTGAAATTGCTACTGTGCAGAATCTTTCCCCACTTCCTCAATACATTATCCCAGAGGCACTACAATCACTGATGGGCTCAGCTTTGGCCAGTGCTGGGTCCATCTTGAAGCTGGCTGGCATCAGCTCTACTGGACACAAGGCAAGCTTCCAGCTGCTTCTCACAGAAACCACTCTTGCCGTGAAAGCCCAAAACAGAAGCTCAGGGAGTGACTGAACACAGGAGTGACGGATGGCAACTATTAAAATGAAAGTTGAGCTAAACACAACAGGGACATAACTATAAAAGTTGAGATCATCAATCAGGTAAGTGAATCAACTGGCTGTTTTAAATTTTCATCCTAGAGTTAATAAAAAAAAGATGCAAATACACATCTTACTGAATTAGTCAGACCAACACTACCTGTGCCTAACAGGGCATGTTAAAAAAAAAAAACAACCTATGAATGAATTTTTACAGATAGAAGAACACTGCACTCATCCCAGTGCTATTTTGGTATGAATATGAAATTTGTAAAGCTTCTACTAAGCTGCAGTGAGGAAAGGGGAAAGCAGGCTTCTACTGGCTGCTAGAAAGCTATTTATGAGCAGCCACGAAGAATTCAGAAGAGGAAATATGCAAGAACAAGTTTACAGAAGAACAGCTTCAAAAGACAATATTATATATAAAAGATGATATACACAGTGAAAAAAAATCAAAGTAAGTTCTCAGAATGAAAACTGCAGCCTCAGATCATGGCCAATGGCCACATGTATAGGGATTATTTACTAGAGTTCACTGAAATAGCCCCTGTTAATTGAAGGCTGTGATGTCTGCCAAGGGTGGTAAGTGGCTAGAAGGTATCTAATATCTAGCTTGATCCTGATTGTCCCTGTCTTCCTCACTGTACTGGTTTTGACTAGGATGGAGTTAAATCTCTTCACAGTAGCTTGTTTCAGACTGTTTTGGATTTTTTGCTTCTTGTCTGCCATATCTAAAAGAAGCTAATCACAGTGCTGGACTAACACAAGTGTAACTCTAATGCCTCATGTTTATGTACAAACATGACTGTATTTTCAACTAAGGATGCTTATGTTAGCACTTACAGAAAAATACTTTAATTTCTTTATGTGCCTGAACAAAAAAATTCCCTTAAACTTAACACTATATTCATGTTCCAAGCATAGCTTTGGAATTATATACATATTGAAAACTTTCACAATATTAATAGCATCACGCAAGACAGTAAAGAACTGAAAATTGCATTAGCCTTCAGTATTTATAAATATTTCACTACTTTCATTTTTATATGAAAAATTTAAGAGAAATATATATTCAGAGTTACAGAAATGACAGAACTAAAATAATAATGTGTGTTATGTTTACTATGCTCAATCTTGTACCAGATCCTCATGAACCTGCATTTTCAGCAGTAATGACATCTGAAATGCCTGGATTTTAAGCCTTACCTACCAATTATTGCAGTGAAGATTCTACTAGCAATTTTTGACTGTGACAAGACCAAATAATTAAACTGTGTGTTTGCAAGAACTTAGTTGGAAAATAAATAACAGTATCACAAAAGATTTGATTAGAGACCTCAAAGACTTTGGGACTTTACTACAACTACTAGAAAAAGCTTTTCAGTCATGTCAGCTACCTCTTCTGTACATGAGATGATCATGTTCTAGTAATACATAATATAGCATGTTTCATTAAAAATATGGTGATGTTTTATTTTAAAAAAAAGGTTAGGAAAAGAGAACTTTTCTTACAAAACAGAAAAACTCCATCACCAGAGCATAAGCACATGCACTTTTTGCTTTACATTACTGGGTAATGAGAGAAAAGTAAGATTTTGGCTCAATTAGCTCAAGTAGTTAAAAACACAACAAAATAACAGAATGGTTCAGCACAAGAACTTGAGTTCTGTCCTCTGCGAGGACTCTGAAACCTGCATGAAAGAAAAGAGGTACAAGGCATTTATCTTCCAAAGAGAATAACAAAAACACCAGACCTATGTAGAAGGAAGATTTACTATAGTATCTGCAACAAATACAAAGGAGAAGCTATGCAGACCTCTGGGAAAGGGAATTTGCCCTGTTTGCTAACTTCCCTGCTTGGGAACCTCGTATTTTTGATATCAAGTTGTTTATTGACGTAGTGAGAGTTAAACTAGAAGCCAAACAAGATGTCCTTGCTGAAATCTCTTCTTTGAAAAGACCATTAAACAGAAATTCAGAGAAATGGCACAAAGCATGAGAAACTGTTAAAAACTGTCAGCTGCTACCTCAAGTGTCAGAAATTATACAGCTATATAAAAATCTACAAATATATAAAATATTAAAATCTACAAATACAGAAAAATCCTAAGGTATCAGAAGTACCTTAAGATAGCTTCCAGTTTAGTACATGAAGTTATGGCATTTGGGTGTTTAATACAAATATCAACTGCAAATATTTGGAGATCCTAGGTCAAACTCGCCCTCACACCAACCAAATCCTATTTACCACAATTCACCCTTCTATTTTCCGCTGTCTGAATTCAGTCATGTTTCACAGAGATGCATAAACTCCTTACAAAGACATTTCAAGTTACACTACTGAATTGCTTGGTTAGACATTTGCAGAAATTGCATCAAGAGTTTCTGCCCTCTACAGGAGCTCTAGATAGGGGGATGGAACAGCACAGATTCCTTATGTTTAGTACATTGTAATGAAAAGCACAAAACCAGAATTATCTCCCATGCTGAATCTTTCTTGGTCCATAGGAATTCCTTCAATATTAGTTTTTCTATCATTACTAGAAAGCTGCAAGAAATCTATGAGGTACTTTTTGAGTCAAAGTCCAATAACATCCTCCATTTGGAATGATATCTAACTTTCAAGAAAGGAGGAGGAAGACAGTTGCATAAACAGTGGAGAACTACAGAGAACACCGCACGAAATTTCTTTAGATAGCAATTAATATACTCTCTACAACTAAACTACCATTAACATAAAACCAGAAAAAAATCAATAGTCTAAAACAGCCAAAGTGGATCAGTTTTAGTCTTCTTTGTAATAATCAGAGAAGACTCAAACTTTGATGCATCTGACAAAAGAGAAAAGCTACATGCTTCAGTCACTTACATGCAGATGACACCAAGCTGAGCAGTGTGGCTTGCATGCCTGAAGGACAGGATGTCACCCAGAGAGACCTGGACAAGCTTGAGAAGTGGGCCCATGGGAACCTCATGAGGTTCAACAAGGCCAAGTGCAAGGTGCTACACCTGGCTAGGGGTAACCCCTGGTATCAATACAGGCTGAGGGATAAAAGGATTGAGAAAAGCCCTGCCGAGAAGGACAGGGGGTGCTAGTGGGTGAGAGGCTGGACACGACCCAGCAATGTGCACTTGCAGGCCAGAAAGACAACTGTGTCCTGGGCTGTACCAAAAGCAGCACGGCCAGCAGGACAAGGGAGGAGATTCTGTCCTTCTGCTCCACTTTGTTGAGACCCTACCTTCAGCACTGCATCCAGCTCTGGGGTCTTCCTCACAGAAGAGAAACACCTGCTGGAATGAGTACAGAGGAGGGTCACCAAGACAACTAGAGGGCTGGAACACCCCGTTTATGAGAAAAGCCTGAGAGAGTTGGGGTTGTTCAACCTGAAGAAGAGCAGGCTCTGAGGTGATCTTACAGCAGGCTTGCAATACATGAAGGGGGCCTACAAGAAAGATGGTGACAGACTTTTTAGCAAGACCTGTTGTTACAGGACACAGTAATGGTTTTAAACTGGAGAAGGCTTGGTTTATATAGGATATAAGAAAGAAGTTTTTTTACAATGAGTGTGGTAAAACACTCTTAGCAGGTTGCCTGGAGAAGCAGTGTATGCCTCATGCCTGGAAGTGTTCAAGTCCAGGTTAGATGAGGCTCTGAGCAATCTGATCTGGTTGAAGAAGTCCCTGCTAATTGCAGGAAAGTTGTGCTAGATGACCATTAAAAGGTCCATTCAAACTATTTAATAATCTTACAAGAGCACAGAAACGTAATAGGAAGTGAACACAAAGTCCACTAAGAATTAACGGTTTAATTGTCACATGGTCTGTATGTCTTCTGAGGCTCAGTTAATTCTGATCATAAGAGATCCTTACAATATATCCTTAAAATTCAACCGTAAAACTAGAAGCCATGTTTCTGACTATTTCTACTTTACTACAGACAAAGACAAAGAGTAAGACAAGACTAAAAAAAATATTCTTTCAGGATGTTAACTCCAAGGGAAACACAAATGTAATTTCAGCTGGGGCTGTAAGAAAATATGGAGAAGGATGGGAGAAAGCTACTGGCAATGTTTTTTCCATTATGACATCAGTTGGTACACTCCATGCAATCCATGAAAAATCAGACAGGCTCTTCAAAACACACCACCAAGATTTTACTTCTCTGAATACCTCCTGTATTCACAACAAGCAGTAAAGCTAGATGTTTTAGGGTGTATTTCAGAATCTCCTGTGGAAATAGGAAACACCTACTTTACAACAAATAAAAGCACTTCCTCCCTAGGTATTCAGACAGTACAGTTAGAAATTGGCTTTGTCAAAGATGCCACCAGACCTGGAGTGTCACTGTACAACAGGATGAAATCAAACTCAGTTGAAAAATGCTTTGGTAATGCATTCAATTTTTGCCCTGTATTAACACCTGACACCATCACTCATTTATCTATACCTCCTGACAGTTTTCTGCAGCCTGTACATGATGCAAGAGTCTACCAGAGTCCCACAACTTTATGATTTTACATGATCAACAGATCAAATGTAAAGTTCATATTTTCATCCTTTCACCATATCTTTTTCTATTATTCATTTTTCCTCCTGATTAAGATGATATTAATGCTGTATTATCTACTCCCCAATGATAGCAATTTTATAGGCAAGACTTGAAATCTTACTTTCTACTTCAAAGATCTAGTTGTTCTGGGACACTGTTCATTAAGTTTCTTGGCAAGGGGCAACCATGTTTTAAAAAGGAAGGCAAGGAATAAGATACTTGTATCCATAATGCTGCAAAGCACAGCAAATCCTACTTAAAAGTTTCTTTTTTCTTTTTTTTACTGCTGTTCTAGGTAACCTCACATACCCTCTGCAGATTACCTAGTTCAACCCCATGGTGGGGGAAGGGACTTTTCACTAGGTCAAGTTGCTCAGTTTCCCATTAAACTTAAAACACCCCCAGTGATGAGGCATCCATATTTGGGTAACCTGTACCAGTCTCTCTCCATACTGACTGTAAAAAATTTCTTCTGTATACACAAATCTAATTGTACTTTCTGCTTAAAACAATTATGCCATGTATTGTCACTACAGGCCTCTCCATCCTTTTTGTAAGCCCCTCTTAAAAACTGAAAGGTTGCACTCCCTGGAGTCTCCTCTTCTCCAGGCTGAACAACCCTAACTCTCTCAGCATTTCCTCACAGGAGAGATGTTCCAGCCCTTTGGTCACCTTCATGGCCATCTCTGGACCAGCAGGTCTGTGTCTTTCCAGTGCTGAGGACCCCAGAACTGGACATAGTACTCCAGATGGGGTCTGATGGGAGCAGAATCACTTTCCCTCAACCTGCTGGCCATACTTAATTTAATGCAGCCCAGATCTGATCAGCTTTGGGGCAGCAAGACTACTTGGCCAGCTCATGTTCAATTTTTCACCAGTACCCACAAATACTTTTCAGCAGGGCTATTCTCACATTCACTCATCTCCCTGTCTTTATTGATACTGGGGATTGTAGGATTGTAAACTTAGCCTTGTTCAACTTTTAAGTGGTTTGCACTGGTCCACTTCTGAAACCTGCCACAGTCTCTTTCGATGACAACCTTTCCTTCCTGGGGAATCACCTCCCCAGGCGTTGGGCTGTTGACTGTAACTCTTTACACACAGCCATCCAGTGAATACATCAAATCTCTAACTCTCTAATTACCAGAACAGAATGCTTTGCAGTCAAAAGGACCTTTCAAATACCACCTCATTTTCCCCTGCTCTGGGCAGGGACACCTTCCACTAAATGAGGATGCTCAAAGCCCCATTCAGCCTGCCCTTCAACACTTCCAGGGATCTTCCAGGGGCATCTACAACTTCTCAAAGGAACCTGTTTCAGAGCCTCATCATTTGTACAGTAAAGAATTTCTTCCTAATACTTAATCTAAACCCATCCTCTTTCAGTTTAAAGCCATTAAGCCTTGTCCTGTCACTACATGCTTTTGTTAACAGTCCTTCTCCACCTCTCTTGCAGATCCCTTCAGGTCCTGGAAGGGCATAACTGGGTGACCCCAGAGCCTTCTGTTCTTCTAGCTGAACAACCACAGCTCCTGCAGCCTGTCCTTGTAGGAGAGGTATCCCCAGCCGTGTGATCATCATTGTGGCCCTCCTCTGGACTTCTTCCAACAGGTCCAAATCATTCTTGTGCTGGGGGCCCCACAGCTGGATACAGTACTCAAAGTGGCATCTCACTGGAGTGGATTAGAGATAATACCACCTCCCCCTCCCTGCTGGTCACGCTGCTTTTGAAGCAGCCCAAAATGTGATTGGCCTTCTGGAATGTAAGTGCACACTGTCAGGTCATGTTGAGCTTCTTGTTCACCAACACCTGTAAGCTCTTTCTAGCAGGGCTGCTCTCAATCTGTTCTCTGTCCAGCCTGTATTTGTGCTTGGGATTGCCCTGCCCCAGGTGCGGCACCTTGCACTTGGCTTTGCTGAACACGTTTGCACAGGCCCACCTCTCAAGGCTGTCAAGGTCCCTCTGGCTGGCATCCCTTCCTTCCAGTGTGTCAACTGCACCACATACCTCAGTGTTGTTGGTAAACTTGCTGAGAGTGGACCTGATCCCACTGTCCTTGTAAACTGACTAGGATGTTAAACAGCACTGGTCACCTGAGGAACACCATCCATCACTAGTCTTCACTTGGAAATCAAGCTGGTGGACCACAGCTCTAAGTGCAACCATCCATTATTTAACAGAAATATTTTAGTATTTTTATGTCAGGCACAGTTTGCCTTTCATGAAGCCATGATGGCTGTCATGAACTACTTCCTTATTATCCATGTGCCTTGGTGTAGAATTCAGGAATCTCTACTCTGTGATCTGGCTGAGCAAAGAGGCGAGACTGACTGGCCTGTAGTTCCCTGCATATTCCTTTTTTCTCTTTGTAAAAATGGGGGTTATGTTTCCCCTTTTCCAGTCAGTAGAAACCTCACTGGACCTTATGGATAGTGGCTTAGTCACTTTGTCTGCTAGTTCCACCAGGTCCCATGGACTCATGCGTCTTCAGGTTTCTTAGATGGTCTTGAATGTGCTCTTCTCTTACACTGGGTGGTTCTTCATTCTTCCAGTCCTGTGTTTGCCTTCTGTGGCTTGGACAGTGTGGCTGGAGCACTTGCTGGTGAAGACTGAGATGAAGTCACTGAGTACATCAGCCTTCTGTCTATCACAGGTAACCACGTCTCCTGTTTCCTTGCAGAGTGGGCCCATATTTTCCCTAGTCTCCTTGTTCATCTGTGCAGGCCTCCCAATGTGCTTGCCTGCCTTCCTGTTAGAATGAATTGCTTCTGAGTTTGGGAGGAGGTGGTCCTTGAGTATTAACCACCTTTTTTGGGCCACTCCTCCCTCCAAGGTTTTAGCCCATAATAATGCTATCAAGCAGATTCCTGTAGAGACCAAAGCCTGACCTCTGAAGCTCAAGGCAGTGAGCTTGCTGTACACCTTCCTTGCTGCCTTGAGGATCTCACAAAAGCACCATTTCATGATCACTGCAGCCCAAGCTGCCCTTGAGCTTCACATTCCCCACCAGCCCATCCTTGTTGCTGAGAACCAAGTCCAGTAAAGCACCTCTCTTCACTGGCTCATTGGGGGATGAAATGGTCATCAGCGCATTCCAAGAATCTTCTGTACTACTTATGCTATGCTATGACATCTCTCCAACAGATACTAGGATGACTCAAGTGCCCCATGAAGGACCAAGGCATGTGAATATGAGAGAGACTCTGTCTATAGAGCTTCTCATCTGTTCAGTCTTCCTGGATGGGAATCCTGTAGCAGACACCTACTAATCTGTCACTTATCCCTGTCCTCCTTTTATCCCTGACCCCTAATCCCAATGCTCTTGGTCAGCCCGCACTCAACCCCAGGCAGAGCTCCAGAATAGCAGTAAAAGATATCTAGCCTCAGGAGGGGTAGCAAAACCAGCAAGGAGGTCAGCAGCTGTCTTCCTTGAGAACGTAATAGCCAGTGACTGAAAGCCAGACTTAAAGGCCACAACTATGTCAAGAGTCAAGATGGACCAAATGTGCATGATTTATGGGTGCTATTTAAATGACAAGGATACCATGTTAATCAATTTAAGGACTTCTCACTGAAGAGTAAGAAGATACATTCCAACTTTTGCATAAGAATATTAAAAAGCAAAACTGGCAGCTAAAGATATCTATGTGTCAATTTTAATGGCAATTTGGCATGATGCCAGTTATAGGACAAACAATAATGAACAACTAATTGAAAAAGTGACTCCAAAATTAAATATACAAATTTTCTTTCCTTTTCAATTTTTAAAGAGACAAAAAAACAAATAGGAAGCAATTTTTTTCTCAGTATATTTAAGTAAAATGTCCTAGCTTAATATTTTGGTTTTGAGAAAAAAAGGAAAAATCCAGTCACATAATCACCCTTTATGCAAATTTCATGCTATGACAATTCAAAACTGTGTTGTAGTTTTGTTGTTCATTACAGGCCACATTGAAGTTGTAAGATAAAGTTCTCCTAACAGTTTCCTGGAAAACCTAATGCCAGGTCTTCAAACTTGGCCACAGCATCCCATTAATGTTTAGAAGTCAGCAAGACTGAAGTACCAGGTCCCAAGCCTGCTCTCCTACTTCCTTTCCCCTCTGCTCTCACAGGCATTCCAAATGCCTCAAAAGGACTCATCAATTTGGGTCTCTAATTTGAAACAGCTATACTTACCTCTGGAATCAGTAGCTGTTTCAAACAAGTGACAGCAAATTGTAAGCCAGTCACAGTAAAATACAGGTTTGAAAGTTTCCAGAGGGTTACAGAGAAATTTTCCAGTACCAGTAGCTTCAATTCTCAGTGAATCACAAGCCTTTGGAAGCATCAGAATGGAATATGCTTTGGGTATTTTGGGTATTTTAAAAGTTAACTGAGCTTTCCCAATTACACATAGCAGTTGGTTGTTTCCCGAGAATTTTATAAAAGCTCCAATTTACAATGGTTGGTGATTAAAAATATGCTGCATTATGCTTTCCCACACAGGTCACTGATTAGTAGCTTTTGATGCAACACACAATGAAGGTAATGTCTGTACTGGCAATTAAATTTTTGTATGTCTTCAATTCATCAGCTTCTAGAAAAAAAGTAACTGTTCTTTAAAACAGGAGTGATAATATATGCATAAAATCATTAACATACTTAAAAAGTCAATAAAGTAAAAACACTGTTATCCACTAAAATAAAAGAAAACTACCCAGAAAAACACCTCACCTGCATCAGCTCTGGACCGCTGACCTGGTGATTTTCCAAATGGGGTCTTCATTCATCTGTGTTTAAGTGAGCAGCAAAGCTGCTGGACTAGGGTGAAAATCCAGTTCTTTCCAATTCCCAAGGTATCTTCTTACTCTTAGATTAAGAGCAATGCTTATTAATCCACCATTCAATCAAGAACTTTTACTTTCTCACATGTAGAAGATGCACTTTCAGTTACAGTACTGTGAAAAACAAAACAGGCGAAGTGTAAGTAGCTTGATTTAAAGAAATAATATTCTTTTAACCAAGTCTCACTTTAATGCTCATTTTCATACTCAACAGGAAGTACTTGCATATTCTGTTACTCTGAAAACATTCAGCTAACAGAGGGCACATACAGCAAAACAAATACTAGGGCTGCTACTTTTCACTTATAGTTACAGTCAAGTTCCAGGTTATCATGTCAATTACATATAGCAAGGAAAGCTACTTAAACCCCACTGAGCTAATAAGAGAGAAGAACGACTGCTAGCTTAGAAGAAACCGTACTACTTTTACCACATGTAAAGCAGAAATCAACAGTTTCTGTTTGTTAGAAATAACATGTTCCCAATCACATAGGAGAGTAACTTTCTTTCACAGAAGTTAGAAAAAGTCTGTAGAAAAAAATCCAACACAAAAGATAATTCAGAGGAATCCACTACACAGTACACACTGTAGAGTAAAGCAAACCTGTATTCAGCTGGGGCACATATAGGGGTCAGGACCTCCCTGTACACATCCGCTGTGTGTCAAAATTCCAGGGTGTGGTCGTTTTGGCTTTAGTTTTAGCTAGGCCTCAATTTAGCAGGCTCAGAGAATCCACGTAGATTAGAAGAGACAGGTATCACCTGACTTAAGTAACCAAAGAAGTATTTCATACCAGATGATGCAAACCTGAGATATAAATACAGTAGAGTACGAGTGTTCTCTCAGTTGGCATCATGGCTACAGTCCTGAGATGATGTGCTGCTGCAGTGGTGCTGAGGTGGGCCTTGGCTACTGCCCACTGCTACTTTGCATTTTGTTTTAGTTCAGGGAAGTAGAAACATTTTGTTTTTATTCTTTCTGTTCTTTGCTGGGTGTCTTTTGGGGTGCTTTATGAATCTAGAGTAATGGAATCTGGTTTTGGTGGGAGGTAGAAAATTGTTGTTGCATCTAACTTGTGTGTGTGCTATATTGTAGTTTCTTTTAATTTTCTCTTTTCTGTATAAAGATATATATATAATTAGTTTAAGTATAAATCTAGTTTGAGTTTCCAGTTTTTTTACTTTCTCCCTTTTCTCAGCGGGAGGGGAGGGAGGCTTTGACTTGGTATTGGGCAGTTGGCATTTTGCCAGCTCAACCCAAGACACAGGGGTTTTTATACCCTGGAACAAACAAGTACTGAATTTATCTATCCCATACATTCTTGGTGGGTCAGTACAAAGGCTGGTTTGTGATTATCTAACTACACTTTCAGCACCTTATTTTCTATACTTGCTTATTACATGGTTGTTATAAACAGTACTATCATTTCAAGCAACTACCCTACCACCCATCCACCAGCCCCTTTGTAAAGTCATTGATTACGACTGCTACATGCTGAAATTTCCTGGTTTTCTCTTACCCTTTCAGTTGGGTAGTTCTGCTTGTGAGCAGTTACATTTTGCAAAGTCACACTCATGCTAAGTTCTAAAGGTTATGCTGACATAGCCAGGCCTTAGGCCTTCATCATAGATCTTTACCTCCCCTGTTTCAATCCCCCTTTTTCTTTAAACTAGCACAAATTCTTTTGAACTAACCACAAAACACGTACGTGTTGAGCTACTGTCCAAAGTTGCCATCACATCCAGAAGTTCATGACAGTAAGTAACAATGTTGCCAAAACCAGTACTAACATTGCTGTACTAAGAAGTTAAAAAGTTGTGCTATTGTGGGTGATTTCAATGAAGCACACCCTAGGAATATGTCCCATCAATGATGCTGTTTTTTCCACTTCTATAATAATATTTGTGATTTCAACAGTTTTCACTTGCCACAGCATGTTGCATGAAGTAGCATTCACCTTTTCTATCATCTGTTCAATATCGGGATTGTAGAGCATCTTCCAGAGGATATTAATGTTTATACCTATTTATAACTCACGCACTCCATGATATAACATATAATTATCTGAGATTAATTGCATGGTGGTCACAGGAGCAGTATTGTTAAAATCGCATCTTTGTACCTTAGTGAAACTGCAAATGCAGAAGCTAGTGCTCTTAGTTAAGTCTTCACAGTCATCAACAGTTACAGTTGTAGAACATGTCCTGATACATGCACATCCTTTACTCATGTTGCATACTTGAGTGTGTGTGTGTGTGTGTGTATTTGGAAACATGCCAAAGGTGCACATGCTATCTTCTGTGTCTAAACATAAATCCTCATTTTCCATTATAGCATTTTCACAAACACCCCAATTGTTCACTAGGTATAAAAGCTTCTGTGGTAATAGTTTGCCATCTTCCTGTGTCAATGTTGTATCTTGCTGAAATATTACGTCCCACGGACCTAACCAACACGTCCTTGCAGATTGCTACTAATGCTAAGACAGGAAATACGGTCCATTCCCTTGCCTTGTGGATGTTAAGAACATATGCTTCTATCTGCTCCTGCTTTGAATTTTAAGGAAAACTTGTTAACTGCCACCATGCCTGATGTTCCTTCTCAAATTTGGTTGTGGTGGCCTTTCTAGCTACAATTTCCCTTAATTCCTGAGGCAAAATTCCTGACATTCCTTCAATAATGATTCCCACAGCTACTACCTGTATCCATAGTTGAGTTTAGATACATTGCCACTGAAACATTTCCTTGTAAAACTTGCACAAAACCAGTCACCACTTGAAAATCTTCAGATGTGTGACTAGCTAATTGCTATTTAATGAGGTGGTTCATTTTCTTCATTTGACCACTAGCTTTTAGCCTATAAGGAGTGTGCAATTGCCAATCAGTTTGTATATTCTTGTTAATCTTCTGAACCACATTTGCTATGAAGTGGTGGCCTCTATCTGATGTGATAGTGGCTGGCACCTCAATCTGGGAATGGCTTCATTTAAAAGTACTTTTACTGCTTCTCGAGCATTGTTACTTCTGGTAAGAAATGTCTCTGGCCAACCTGAGAACGCATCTGTAAGCACCAATAAAAATCAGTATCCTCCTCTTCTAAGCAGTTCAGAAAAATCAATTTGCCATTGCTGCCCACAGAATTTCCATTTTTCAGTTTCTCCAATTTCTATTTTGTTTGTGGTGTGAGGGTTGTTTTGCAGGCAGGTTTTACACTGTTTAGTTACTGTATGATTGTAGTGCATACATATTTTCCTACTATTTGCCTCTAAATAATTACAGAGTGGTTCTGTTTCCCCAATGTGTGCTGTTGTGCTTTTTGTGTATTACTCTCCATAGTACCTTTTCTGGTCTTAAAATTTGCCCTGTACTGAAACAATACATACTGTCCTTAAGCTGAGCTTTTTGATCTTTAATTAATTTTAAATCTTCTTTTGAATATGATACACTGGAGCTTACCATTCTATGCTTTTTCCATGGGGGATTAAGGATGCAAATCCTACATGGCCATTTTCTGCTGCCAATCTACTGCCCCTTTCCTAGTCCATACTACCTTTATGATGTCCACTGCAGTGCATAATAGCAAGCTGCCTTGGTAATTGGACATACTCAAGCAGCTTCAAGATTTCTTCAGCATGTTTTATTTGTTTTCCTTCAATATGAGCAATCCTCTTTAAGACTGCTCTGTGAGCATGCACTTCACCAACGGCATATTTAAAGTCTGTCCATATATGAGTATCTTTGGTCTGCCCTATTTGCAATGCTCTGGAGAGTGCAATTATTTCTGCCTTTTGTGCAGAGGTGCTGGCAGGAAATACCGGTGCCTCAATAACATGATCTAAAGTTGTCACTGCATACATCATCTCACAGGTTTCATTTTTCACATAGCTGGCTCCATTGGTGAACCACAATTCTGCTTCAGGCAGTGGTGTATCTTTTAAATCCAGACGATTAGAGAATGCTGCTTCAATTGTTTTGATGCAATCATGATGTACTCATTTCCATGTAGTCACTGAAATGGACAAAAAGGTGGCTGGATTGATGATGTTAGTGGAAATTATTTCAGCATCATCTTGTGTTCTAGTAAGATGGCTTGGTATTTGAGGTACCTGGAAGGTAAGAGCCAGTGACTCCCTTTCTGCTCTAGTACAGCTGAAAAAATGTGTGACACTAGAACAGTCATCTTCTGTCCCATTGTGAATTTTCATGTGTATGTTTAGTACTACAGCTGCTACTGCCCCTCAAGTACCTTGGCCATCCTTTGCTTACTTCATCTAACTGTTTGGAGAAGTATGCCACTGCTCATTGATATGGTCCTAGGTCCTGTGGCTAGGACCCCCAATGTAATCCCTTGTCTTTCATGTGAGAAAAGCCAAAAGGGTTTGATCACATCTCGAGGGGATGGCGCAGGTGCTTGCTGAAGTTCCTTCTTCCATTGATGGTAGGCTTGCTTAGCTTCTCCAGTCCACACCCACCGTTTGTTCTCATCTTGCAGGATCTGGTATAAAGGTTTGACTATCAATCCATATTGATAGATCCATGGTTGGCACTAGCCAGTCATTTCTAAAAACGTGCAAATGTCTTTTGGAGTCTGAGGTAAAGGCGTTCTGCTGATGGCTTCTTTTCTCTCTGGTCTCAGTTGATGTTCTTCCCCTGAGATCTCATATCCCAGACTTCTTCCTAGGTGACTTCTTCCTTGACAATTTGGGCTTTGTTTTTTGATACCTTGTACCCTTTTAGTCCCAGAAAATTTAATAAACTTACTGTCCACTCTTCCTGGGTCTTGGTGGCAATTAGCAGGTTGCCTACATACAGCAGGAAGACTCCATTGTCTGACAGTTCTGCCCACTTTTCAAGATCTTTTGCAAGTTGATTTCTGAAGATTATGGGGCTATTCTGAAAACTCTGGAGAATAGAGATGAGATGAGATGAGATTGGCAAGCTGTGTCTGGGGTTTCCTATTTTGAGGCAAACAGCTTTTGACTTTTAGGGTCCAAAGGCAGGCAGAAAAAGGCATCTTTTGAATCTAGGACAGTAAACCACACATATTCATCTTTTAGTTTGGTTAAAAGTGTATACAGGTTTGCTGCTATGGGTGGAGATCCTCAACAATTTTATTAATAGCTCTTCAGTCAGCCTATAACTTTTGCCATCCTGCTTTTCAGATTTGCAATGTAGGGTATTATATTCTGATTCAGTCAATCAACAACCGGAATTTGATAAAATTATCAATTGCTGCCTTGATCCCTTTTCTGTCTTCTAAATTGAGAGGATACTGTTTGATTCTTAATGATTGTGTTCCCAGTTTTAGCCTTATTTGTACCAGTTGTGCAGTTTTGGCCCTTCCTGTGGTTGTAAGCCCACAACCCAAGACAGACTCGATCAAGGATTGATGACGGTACTTCTCCTGCTTCAGCTGCTGAATTAGAGCAAGACTTAAAGACTTCGATTATTTTGTTTACCCTTACTTTAATCCGTGTCTCCCTATTTTCAAACTTAATTTCTGCCTTCAATTTGTCTAACACATCTTGTCCTAAGAGCAATTTAGGTGCGTTTGGCGTATAAAGGAACTTGTGTGTGCCTATGGTCTTACTAGTTTGAGACTTAAGGGTTTCATAAACAATACCTTCTGATGCTGGCCAGTTGCTCCTACAACACTCAAAAATACATTATCCACGGCATTTAATTCTTGATTTACCACAGAAAATGTTGCATCGGTGTCCATCAAAAACTCTATAAATTTTATGTTTGTCTTTCCCCAGTTCCACTATAACCAGAGAGTCTCTGGAGGGTGAACCTCCCAGTCCTCCCTAGTCATGATCTAATTCTGCCACCAAGGCAGGTTTTCATCTATTTTGAGAGCAGTCTCTTTTCCAGTGTCCATTCTGCTTACAAATCGCACACCAGTGTGGTCCCAATTTTTGATAGTCATGCCATGCTTCCTCGATTTTCAGTATTCCTCGATTTTCAATATCCCTCTCATCTGCAGCCTTTAAATTTTGTAGTTTATATCACATGTCATGCAAGGATTGGCCCAGGAACAGTGAGATTACCTGCTATTTACCCTTGGTCCCCGATGGGTCCAGGGTGGTGTAAGTTCACATTGCCTCATGCAATCGACTAAGAAATTCAGTGGGAGTTTCTCCCATATTTTCTTTTACTGCATACAGAGACTCCCAATTTACAGAGTGGAACCACAGCACAGGACTGCGCATTTGCTTCATGCCTGTTTGCACACCTCAGTCACACAGCAGAACAAACAACACGAGCTTTTAATTACTTTTGGTTTCCATTTTGTCTCCAGGCTCAATTAGCCCTGAATGTCGAGGCTTTGTATAAAGAAATTAGCTAGTAATTCTAGAGCTTCTTGCTGTGTGAACCCAGGATTCTCCCTCCATAAAATGTTACAGCAAATAATACTTTTAGGTATCATCCCAATGTTTAGTCATGCCTTTTCAACCCGACAATGGAGACAAAGGTAGGTGTTACTTTCTTGGGTTATGCCATTTTCCCAAAAATCTACTGTCTTTACAAATTATACACAACCAGACAGGGTAAACCTTCAAATGGGACACTCGCATCTCCTCCTTCTCTGAGTTCCACGGACTATTGCCAGTCTAATGTTAAATGCTGGAACAGAACAGTGTCCAAATTCATGTGCTGCATTCTGAGTATATGATCCATGCAATCAATAAAGATCCTCCACCAAGGGTTCCAACTTAGGGCAATACCTTGATAAAAGCAGTTGCCTTTACATGTGCAGTTGCCTTTGCAAGTGCAGCGGCAATCATCCTCCCAAGTCTAACTTCCCTATAGCAATTCCCCAGCGCTGATTAACATGCTTTTTGTTCCAACAATATACAAAAATCATTAAAATTCTAGGACAGCAACTACTACACTTAGGACACAAATAGATGCTAGCAATTTCATTTGCTGTTAGCTGTGATACCGACAGATTGAAAGTCTGAGGAATTAACAAGTGGACAACACACCTTGGGATCTAGCCCACATAGGGGGGAGGGGTAGAACCCCCCTGCCAATCTTCCCCAAATCACCTTTAAAAAAACTTTCAGTTCCCTGTTTCCTATACTTGCTATTACATGATTGTTACAAACAGTCTTATCATTTTAAGAAACTACTCCACCACCCATTTATCAGCTCATTTATAAAGACATTGATTTCCACTGCTATGTTCTGAAGTGCTCCTTTACAGGTTTTATCTTTCCCCTTCAGCTGGGTAGTTCTCCTGCTTGCGAGCAGCTACTTTTTGCAAAGTCACACACACTCTGAAGGTTATGCTGACACAGCCAGGCCTTAGGCCCTGGAAATAGACCTTTATCTCCTTTGTTTCAAGCTATCAAAATACTGATTCCACTGCAATGACTGCTCAAATCACCAATTTGTCGAGCAAGTTGATTGTTCATATATCTCCTAAAGTTTTTGGCAATTCTCTACATCTAAACTCATCAAATTCCTAAAGTGTTTACTTAGCCATCACATTTCTCTAGATGAGGGAGATCAATGAGGACAACTTTTTAAAAGTACTTTTCAGGACTTAATTACAGAAATTTGTGATCATCTGAATAAAAAATCCCCAAATAATTACAGGTTAGCTTATTTCACAGTAACATTCCTGGACATTTACGTAAAATAATCCACTACTTCAGTGTTGCCCACAACTAAGGCAAGTGAGACCTCATAATTTCCTTAAGTAATTCACTGTTGTGATCATGTCCTCTCTAATCTGTGAATCAGCACTGGTGTTCCTTCTTTTACTTCAGTTTTGGAAGCTGTTGTCTATTTTCATACAAGGGTAAAAACCAGAAGAATGCCCCTAACTAGTGATCCAGCTGAAAGAAAACGTGTACCTTAAGCTTGTGCCTTACTGAATAAGGGAACATACAAGGGACACACCTTGAGGAAGAGTAAACCCGTTATGCAGAAAAATACATTTACATCTAACACTTGACAATTCTTTCGTGAATAGCACCCATTGAATTCTAGGAATAATAAAGCAACACAGAGGAATAAATGTAAGAATAAACAGCAACAGGGAAACAAATATTCAGTAACCTGTACTTTCTAAGTAAGTTGGTAAGACATTGGTAAGACATTCACAGTGAGCAATTAATAAGAACCACTGAAATTAAAAATTAATTTACAGAAACTTGCTACTTTTTCCACATTTCATCTCTTCCTGAAATCTACCACAATGATGTTAAAGGACACCAGCACAAAAATACTTAACTTCTTAAAAGCACTTGAAGACGTAATAGGAAGCAATTATTTTGCTTAACTACTTCAATGGAAACACAGTGTAGGAATTGTTTTTTCTACTAAACTCAAAAACATTTGCCTATGGATTAAAACACATTAGTGCAGAAACATCATAGATTATGAAAAACCAATTCTGAATTCAGAGCACTTCTGTAATATACTACCGTACTCAGTTTCACAGTACTGCATAAATATACAAGAGATCATCTTCTTCCCCTCCAGAAAAGCTATTAGTTGAGAAACAACTGCAATCTTGTCTTATATATTCTGGTATAAAAAACCCCACAGAAACAAAAAAAAAAAATCCCCCTTCAAATATCAACCAAACTACCACCACTACACAAAATGTGAAAATTCTTCAGATTTAGAAAATAACACCCTTTTACTGTAAGCTGTTGAGCTATTATTCAAGGAAGATGTAAAGATTTTTTAACACCTGTATTACATACTTCTCCCTCACAGTATTTCAAATTCATGGCAAAAATAGAAGGTATTTTTATGAGGCGCAAGTCCCTCTGAGCCGGGGAGCGCGAGAGAGGTCTGTTCAGTCAGAGGGATGCATGGTTCAGTTGGTTAAAACTTGGTTGTAATAACGCCAAGGTCATGGGTTCAATCCCCTATGTGGGCCATTGACTTAAGAGTTGGACTCGATGATCCTTGTGGGTCCCTTCCAACTCAGAATAGTCTGTGTGTGATTCTGTGTGTGGTGAGAACACACTTATTGTGAAATCACAAGGGTTTTTAAGGTTTCTGAGGGGAAGGTGCTGGAACCAGGACAGGATTGGGTAAGGGCTCCGGAAGGGGAAGTGACTTCGGTGCTTGGCTAGCGAGTAGGGAAAACAGGAGGATCAAACCCAACAGAAATTCAGGGACTGGGGACAGAAGGGTGAGATAACCAATGGGGTTAGGACAGAGGCAGAAGCCGACAGGAGCTGCGGCTGCACCGCCTTCTCGAGGCAGGGGGATCCTGAACACAGTGCTGCCCTGGCTCGTCCCACCAGGCACAGCACTGGCCCGGACTGGCAGGGACCAGCCTTGGCAAGTTCCAGCTGCTGCCACGTTGGAAAGGTGGGGGGATAGGGGGGCACCCCACGGGTGGGGCCATCCTGGGCCTGGGAGAGACATTGCCCAGGCCTCATCAGTGCAATGAGTCACTGGTGAAAATGCCTCAGGGGAACACTGGGGAGGGGGAATGACAGCACTGCAGGAAGGGGGGGATACAGAAATCTTTGAGAACTAAACAGCATACAGGTAAAATGCATAACTTTTAAACTCCAAGAACAAGCCTCTCATGTATGTGGCTGGTCAGTATGGGCTGCTTGCCAGCGTTGTTCTCTGTGTGGGCCTATATCAGAACTTGTTTTTTCCATATTTCATAGCCCTGTCTGTTTCCCACATATTTTGATGATCAAGTAGCTACGTTTAAAAATATAATTACACCAGCTCAAAAGATAGAAAACTATCAGTTTCTCTTATGGGTTATGGGTTTAGCTAAGTAGGCCTAAATTTAGGTTTTAGATTTCAGACTAGGCCTGGGACTGTTGGCTGACTTGAGCTGGGCTGAGCTAGCTGACAGCTGACTTCTTCTAGCCAATAGTATTCCATACTATGTTCCGACATAATCTCAAAGAGGTAAGAGCCAGTGTGGGAGTGGCTTGGTCAGTTCCTTCGTAGTTGTTGTCCCAGGAGGGACAGGAGGCCCAGGCCCAGAGCACCGGCTCACCACCATGTTGTCTTAAGGAAGTAAAATGTTTGTTCTTAGTCTTTATGTTTAAGTCTGTCTCTCTGGGGATTAAGTTCTCTGGAGTGATTTGTAGATAGAATGGTGAGATTTGTGTTCACTGGGGAGTGGGAAGTTATTTCTAGTTATATCTATGTCCTAGTTTAGCAGGTGGGACCAGTTGGCACTGTGTGGGGGTGATCACGGCCGTGTATTCTACCCCCTCTATTCATTTCCCACAAACAATGGACCATCTGCCAGAGGTGCCCAGGGAGTCGTTAGCACCTTCACGCCTAGCCTGGGGGGGGCGTGGCTGCTAATGGGCCATCAATAGTTCGGGAGTCCTCTATGACTCACAGAGTTAATCA
>JAWWEV010000095.1:31706285-31722687 GCA_035583235.1 Hafferia zeledoni
GGTGCCTGGCAGGGTTATGGAGCAGATCATCCTGAGTGCAATCACACAGCACCTTCAGGATGCACAAGGGATTAGACGCAGCCAGCATGGGTTTAGTTCTGGGCCTACTGGAGCGGGTCCAGAGAAGAGCAACAAGGCTGGTGAAGGGACCTGAGCACAAGTCCTATGAGGTAAGGCTGAGGGAGCTGGGGTTGTTTAGCCTGGAGGACGCTCAGGGAAGACCTTGTCACTCTACAACTACCTGAAAGGATGTTGTAGTCAGGTGGGGGTTGGTCTCTTCTCTCAGGCAACCAGCAGTAGAACAAGAGGGCACTGGCTCAAGCTCTGCCAGGGGAGGTTTAGATTAGATATCAGAAAGAAATTCTTTACAGAGTGGTCAGGCATTGGAATGGCCTGCCCAGAGAGGTGGTGGATTCACCATCCCTGGAGGTTTTTAAGATGAGACTGCATGTGGCACTGAGTGCCGTGATCTAGTAATCAAAGTGGTGTTGGATCAAGGGCTGGACTTGGTGATCTCAGAGGTCTCTTCCAACGCAGCTGGTTCTCTGATTCTATGATTGTTAGACTTGGAGACTGAGAGAATGTCTCTGCTGTAAGAGTAAGATTCATTTGAAAAGTAACCTTTCTGATTTCTCTTCCCTTTATTTCCCTGGACACTGGCTATTAAAATTCACCAACCTGTCAGGGAAGTGATTTATTTTCTCTATTACAAGATGGTTTTGGCTAGGATAGTGCTAACGTTCTTTACAATATTTAGTATGGGGCTGTGTTTTGCGTTTGTGCAGAACATAGGGTTGGATACAGAGCAGTTTTTGTTATTGCTGAGCAGGACTTACACAGAGCCAAGGCCTTCTCTGTTTTTTGTACTGCTACACCAGCAAGAGGGCTGAGAGTACATGGGAAGCTGGGAGGACGCAGCCAGGACAGGTGACCTAAACTGACCAAAGGGATACTCCAGACCATATGACATGATGGCCAGTATATAAAGCCAGGGCAAAGAAGGAGGTGGGAGAGGGGGAACATTTGGAATAATGGTGTTCATCTTCCCAAGTCACTATTGTGCATGATGGAGGCCTGCTCTCTTGGGAATGGCTGAACACCTCACTGCCCCTGAGAAGCAGTGAATTTTTTGCTTTGCTGCTTTGCAATTCTTTTGCTTTCCCTATTGAACTGTCTTTATCTTAACCCACAAGTTTTCTCTTACTCTTCTAATTCTCTCCCTGACCCTATTAACTGGGGGAGTGAGTGGGACTGGGTTGCTGGCTGGGATTAAACCATGATACAAGTTGCAACACTTAATTCTGCTCATATAGAGGTAGTTCAATGACCTGAAACAGTAAGAAAATCCTGGCCCTCAGAGCAAGATAAATTTATAACGCCATACAGTTCACTTCATATGCCTTAAGGAAAACATTATTCTGACTTTTCTGGATAACAGCGGAGGAACATCAAGTGGAGAACAGTGATGAATGGTGTTCTCAGGTGCTGGTATGGGGACTGGCACTGTCCACCATCTTTGTCAGGACCACAGACACTGCTATCAAGTGTACCCAGCAAGTTTGCTGATGACATCGAGCTGTATGGTACAGTCAACATGCTGGAGGGATGGAATGCCACATGGACCTTGAGCGGCTTGAGAGATGGGACTGTGTGAAACTCATGAAGGTCAAGAGAGCCAAGAGCAAGGTCCTGTACGTGGATTAGGGCAATCCCAAGGACAAATACAGGCTGGGCAGAGAACATACTGAAGAGTAGCCTTGGAGAGAAGGACTTGGGGGTGCTGGTGGATGAAAAGTAGTTCAACATGCATCAGTAACGTTCACCTGCAGCCTGAAATGCCATCTGCATCCTGGGTTGCATCAAAAGCAGTGTGTCCAGCAGGTCAAGGGACATGATACTACCTCTCTAGTCTACTCTCATGAGACTCAACCTGAAGACCTGCATAAAAGGCATCAGGCCCCCAGACACTGACCTGCTGGAACAAGTCCAGAGAAGGGATCACTACACTGGAGTACCATTCCTACAAGGCCAAGTTGAGAAAAACTGGAGTTGGTCAGCCTGGAAAAGCAAAGGCTTTGGGACAACCTTAGAGCAGCCTTACAGTGCCTGAAGGGGACCTACAATAAGGCTGCAGAAGGACTTTTTACCAAGGCATGTAGAGACAGAACATCGGGGAATGTGTTCAAAGTGAAAGAGGGGGTAGGTTTAGATTAGGTATTAGAAAGAAATTCTTTACTGGGTCTTTGAATGAACTGGAAACAGTCTGGGAACATTTGATCAAAACTTCCTTCATTATATTTAATTATATGCTGCTCTATATCATCCTAGAACTCTTCACAGAAAGAAAAAGAGCCAGAAAACGTCTACAACCCACTATTAAAGGCACCATACACAAGTGGTTACGGCGTTTACATCCAAAGAGCATAATCTTTAAAATGCCAAACCACAAGTCATATGGGCTGATTACAAGTAAGTAACAGTGATAACACTACATATTAACTAAATCAGACATCAGCTGATGACTGCAATTAATAGGCACAGGATTTTGTCTGAAAGGGAAGGGCTAGTTATCAATATGCACAGGTGAAAAAAAATATTGACAAAACCAGTGATAAATTAAAGAAAAGTGATATTTGTATGGTAAAAGGAAGCAGAAAAAGATGCCATATCCAGAATGCAGAAAAAGAATAAAAAAAACCTCTAACTCATACTAAATAGAATTTAGTCTCAACACTAAATACAATTTGGTTTCTAAAATTCTCCCAAGGTTTCAGAGTAAAGGAAAACTGTAGGCCTACCTTTTTAAGCACTCATAAATAACTTCCTTTTGTTTCCTGGGTTAGGTTCTCAAAAAATTTATTTCAGAAAAGCTTGCAGGTTTAGTCTTTTTTTACAACTGATCAACACGAAAGTGATGTAAAAGTAAAGCATTTTACTAAAATTAAACTGAATAAAATTAAACTGAATAAAATGTAATAGTTTCTTATTTGATCTGCTTTCCACACAGGCAATGTCACAACCAGGTATCTTACTAATTTCTACTGTGCTAGTCAAAGAAGCATTGCTCCCAAGTCAAAAGGATCACTCAAACATTCTGGAAGAGCAAGCCGAGGGCAAACATACTGTTTTACCTGGTGTCAGAAGGCAATGGAGTGGTTGAGTTACTGCACTTAGCCAAGTCTGTTGGGTTGACTGATCACAGCAAATGAAACTCTTTGGTTTACATTTCTTCTGGAGGCTGGCTGATCTTACTAAATATCACTTCAAATGTATAACAACCAGTTCTCAACGATCCAGGCTAGCAGTGCTGCTACACATACCTTCGAACCTTAAGGGAACATACATTTCCTAGAGTTTTAAGGGACAGGAGGGATGATCTGCCATTTGATGGACTACTTTCAAGTGTTTTAGGCCACTAGTAGTCTGTGCATCATAAGTACTAAATTATTTCTTGGTACATGTTCTGAGTATACTGACAGGATGCAATTGCAACACTAAACTGAACCTAGGCATAATAAAAATATTTTCCCAAACCAAACTCAAGAATTTGTGACATCAGATGGTTTTGCAAGATCAAGTATTTTGCTGATACACTGGAAACTTTTTTCTCTCTAGTGCAGCGTGCCTCTACAGCTTCATTCATGAAGTCCCACAGTAAAGAAGATATTTTCTTTCCTGCATCAGAAGTGATGGTTCATGCTTTATCAATTATTCTTACTAGTTATGTCCAACTTTTGCAGCTGTTTCAAAACTTTACTCTTGACATAATCACTATTTGTCTTCAAGATGAGCTGTGGCAGTCCACCAGTTTGGAGTAGAGGGCCAGCAGACACCAAAACCTGTGTGTGTGAAAGTATGCCAAGTAATTAATACATCAATCCTTAATACTTGTGCGACAGCAATGACCCACAAGTTTTAAAGCAAAATGAAGCATTCAAATTCTTATTAGGACCAAGTATTATTCACAGCATTGACCAGAAAGTCAAAATTAATTGTTATTAATCCCAACCTAAGTAATCAATAAGGAAATTGACAAATAAGTAGTAATTCAGCACTTGGCGGGGGAGCAGCAGGGCCACAAGATACTTAAAAGGGACGTTACCTGTACTAGCTCTGTATACAACCAAAACTATGACAATACGTACCACAAGTCAATTTATTCATGGATTTGAGACACATGTCTTCTCCCATAATCAACATCACAGTAACTACAATCATAACAGCATTTAATGAATCAGATGTTAACTTGGGTCTCCAATGTACACACTGACTGCCTCTACTCTGATAAACATACAGTTCTATCTCTTAAATCAGCTGGGAGTAGGAGCAGGAATTAAGAGTGAAATTATTAGTAAACTAAGGCCTCCTCAAGTCACAACAAAATACACAATTTTGTTACGAGTTACTGTGATGAAGGAGCAAACAACACAACTTTTGCAAACTGAAGCATGATCACACTGATAGACACTAAGCTCATATTCAAAGCATAGAAAAATTTCTTACTACATACCTGGTTTTAAGAAAACTTTATAGACGTGATTAGACAATTCAAATCATTAGTAAAGGTTTTTCAACCTATCTTTGTAATAATCAGGGAAAAAAACCCCAACAAAACTGAATAAAGGATTCAGGGAAAATGAACTCTTACCTTTACCTTTAATGTGCAGCTTGAAAAAGCTAAGCAGCTAGTTATAAACTGAATTTGTCTTTCCTGATTTCTTCATCTTCAAGCATTTTAGCTTATATTAAATCAGCTCTCAAGGGCATTCACATAACTGTTTACATTGGAAACGCAAACTACTTAAGCAAACGCACTTGTTGTTAGGAATGACAGGTCTCTTGCCATGGCTACTAACTAATAAAGTGATCTTAGTTTTTCCAGATCAACTGCAGAATATACACACTCATTATCTACAATGTTAATACAAACCAAGTATGGTATCTGCATACTTGTGAACCTAATGAGAATGATGACCTGCTTCAAGTTACTTTGAAAAGTTATTTACTGTGAAAAAATGCACTTTAATACAAAATCTGCAAAAGTTTGAGTATATGAAAACTTTTGCTCAGAAATAGTTGACTTTAAACATTGCATTGCTCTACCACTGTAGCTGCAAAAAGGTGACAAAATGATGGCAAGAAGGAAGTCAGAGTGCCTTTCAAAATGATGACCACCTTGGAATCACTTGTTTCCTACCATGCCTTGCCTGACTCACAGTAAATATGGTTTCCTTTCTTCAGCTTTGGTTACAAGCTCTATTCGAAAGCGCTGCTTTGAAATTAGTCCACTTTGCATACAGCACAAATGGAAATGAAACAATAAATTAATCAGGACAGGACTTCAGAGCTAGAACTTTCAGCCTCAGAAGCAACAGGTAGTCCTTTTTTTTAGCTTCATAATCTAATTTTCTTTCCAGAAAGCTCTATATCTGACCTGAACTAGATTCACCAACAAACATCTAACTGCATTTCCGGAGACTCAGCATCAACCTGCATACTGCTAATAACAAGAACAATCCTTCCAAAGAACCCACACTCCTCCCTTTTGGAAGTAAATGATGTGGTGCTTGAAACAAGGTTGAGACTGCTCAGCTGAGCAGCAGAGAAGGGGAGAAATAGAAATTTGCAAAGGACAAAAATGTGGCATCTTCCAGCAAACAAGATCTCAGAAGGTAGGATATCCTTCCCCATAAAAGCAGGTGAGGCCTTCTAGATGTCCGTCCTACAGATATGCATAGTACACTAAAGAACAACCCCACCTCTGCCTTTTATGCTGATGCCTGCTTCATATTGCACCCACCCAAATATCAAGTCTCCTAGAAATGTGGTTAGAGGCCTAGGTATGACTGAAAAATAAGACATTTATTCACACCATCACTTTCCCCGCTTCAATTAAGTTACATATAAGAGGAAAACAAGAAACCTGCTTCAAGTGAATCCATTTAAACTCCATTCTTCAGTTTCTAGCCTAAAACTATCTGTAATGTAATGCCTGTTTCACCGTGGTTTGCCAATGAGGTTACAGCATTTGAATGTGTACTTTTCATCCACTGTTAATATAGCCATATATTCCTAGTAACATGAAGTACCATTAATCTGCCTCATGTCTCTCCATACAAAGCACTGATGTGTGCACATACAGGGGGAACTGGAGGCAGGAGTGAAATTTTCCCCCAACATGAACAGGTAGGAAAGTCAGTTTGCCCACTTTTATCTTCTGTCTAGCACCTAACATAAGTATGCTTTACTGACAAAATGGAGGTGCAGAAGACTAAGAGATGTAATTTACCTGAGATCTACTCCTGCAGTCTAGAGACTAAGATAGATTTCTATGCTTATTCACTCGTCCCTTCAGCAGTAGAGAGATACAACCCAGAGGTCAGCCATAGAATATCCAATAATCTGTGCTTTCCAAGTATATCAAACATCTGCATATTCCTTAACCCTAAAAGCACTTAGGAACAGATTACTATGAAGTCATATGAAAGGCAGATTCTACTGTTAAGATACTTTTAAATATATTCCTGTCAGAGTAAGGATTTTGGCCTATCATATCTCACAAAATCTCATCATCACAGTATCTCATCTGTAGTTCCGGACAGCAAAACAACCCTTAATGAATTTGTGTACCATCTTTCTTGGTTAAAGAATTTCTGAAGGGGATTAGTGAAGAAAAAAGTCATTACATCCATTTAACAAAGCTCTTTGCAAATGGAAGGTTTTGAGGAGGAAGTAAATTGACCTCTAACATATTTGTCCCCATTCTGGTTTCACTGTGATGTTCAGATCATTGTCTAAAACATATGGTTATGAAACAGGACAAGCAGCAATTGTCCAGAATGAGGCACAGCCAACCCTCTTCCAAGCATAATTACATGATTTACACAACCTGTAGATTTGAAGTATTATTTTTATTACTTTATATCTTTCCTAGAGAACTCAATAAAGACAGTCTAATCTGCAGACATTTTTACAGTGCACAATTAAGGCCAGATATAAGTAACAGACATGCAGAAGAACACACAGAATACTTCCCAGTCCATGCTAGGCACTTAACCTTTGCCTCCCAGAGAAGCCTACGCACTATTCTGAATTTCAGCAAATGCTGTGTTTGTCAAGGTACTTGGAAAAGTTTATCAAGAAAACTCTGTGGAATTGTCACTGGGGAACTATTCCAGAACATGCCTTTTCCTGTGCTACTCAGCTCACAAAACAATATATCTAGAATGCCAGAAGTTTCCATATTTAAAAATCTCAACCAAAACCACAAGATAATACACTGAACTTAAGCTGCCTTGGTTCCAGATACTGGGAAACAATTTTGCACAGGAAACAAATGCCAAATTACTAGATTACAGTATACTGCCAGTAACACTTGAGTAGCAAGCAATCTCAAGAAAAATTAATCAGAAAACATTTCAACAAAATTTCAACCCATGTTGCAGAAACTGCAACAACTAAAATACGGTTAGGTAATAGTTAATGCCACAGGTAATCACAACTATTTCTAGACATGTCAGTATTTTGTGGAATCATTACAATAGTAAAGTTTCCAAGTCAGTCATTCAAGACCTCATATAGCATAGATTTACAGCAGTTTCACAACATACATTACAGGAAAGAATGTAACCTGGATTTGTATAACCATACTCCACAACCTGATAACCAAATCCACATAACTCCTGAATTCTGTATGTCATTGGCAAACACCTTTTACACTGCAACAGGAAATTAACTGCAACCACTACTTGCTGAAAGCACTTAGTTCAAATTAAATCATTTCACCATTGTTTGAAATAGATCAGTGATGAGGCCCCTTTTGTCTCCAGAAATCAGCTGTTCATAGATATACACAGGTTAACTGCACTGTTTCAAGGATCTCAATACATATTCATGTCACAGAGATAAGGAGAGAAGCAGTCTACACATTTAGCCAAGAAAAGTCACATTCCCCATTCTTTTAAGGCATGTGGTATGCCGACATCTAGATGGCCCCTGAATAGCAAGTGGCACATCCTGATACACAGGAAGTACTCACTAGGAAAACTAGTGTGAAGAAAGATCAGCATTTGCCTTCTGATCATAAGATGACTGAACTCAGAACAGTAGTAAGCGAAGGAAAATGAGAAAAACAACAAAACAAAAATTCTCTCACACCTGTAATGAGAAGCTATCTAAGCATACAACAGGAAATAACTTTTCATAAGAATGATTCTCTCTTTTGGTTAAGCTTCAATAACAACATCCTAAGCTGGTTTTTAAACCATTTTGTTGAACCAGTTTTAGTCACCTACAAAAACATATTCTCATGCCATATCATCAAGAAGTCAGGTTTGACCTATTACCTGAGATAAGAAAAGAAAGACAAGGAAAACCAAAATGGAAGCATGATAAGTTTACAGCAACAGGATTCATTCTTAGAAAAAAATTTAAAAGTTTACAAATAATGTTTTGCTTCAGTAAATAGAATCCTACTAAAAATCGTTCACTTGTCAAATATTAAGCAAATCATGCATTACATTAGAACACACTTTAAAACAGCTATTGCATCAGCTGGATGTTTACAGATCTGAAAATGTCAAAGAGTGCAGCCTGGCAACAAGATAGAGGGTAAGTCAATGGAAGAATACTTGGACTCAGAATACACAGAAAGTACTGAAAAGATCAACAATTGTTTACTACCTTTAGGACTGTATCTTTTAACTGGTAATTTTATAAGTATTTAGTACTACACTGAGTCAGGATTTATTTGATTGAAAATACATTGAAAAGCGTGCCTTGTTAAATTCATTAATTTCTAACATCTTCCAGCAAACTGATCAGTCTCATTTGCCAACGTGCAAAAGTAAACAGTTTTTGAAAATAAGATTTTACTAGTATTGGGTTTTTAATTTGGTTAAACACAGCCTAGCATTACTCACAATGGCAGAAACACTGGAGTGTCTTCACTTAGTGAAGACACAAAGATTTGGCAAGTTCTTCAAACAGATGTGCTCCTCATGGCATACGAAGGCCCACAATCATTGATTTTTGACTCAATCAACACAACCAAGACAGAAAGAAAAATCTCCTACGTGTCACAGAAAAGAGCACAACAGCATGGTAGAATAAACACGCTATAGACGAGAAACTTTACAAAGCTAATGAAGTACCGCCAAATTTTACAGAATAAAATTCATTTATAGAAAAAAAATACAATGTACAAGAGTCAAACATGACTATTTTTAAATGATCAAGTATTTAAACAGATGTGTTGTGAATGGCCTATTTTTATTTTGCTTATTTTGCTCTTTGGCCTACGAATGGGTTTAAGGATGCAAAGGCCTATTCTGAGAAGTAGCCGAGTACTTCAGTACATTTCACCGTTTTAGTAAGAGAGCAGTAATTTCAAAATGTGGTGGCTGTCATAATGAACGACTAATTAACTACAACTGGTAAAGGAGTCCCGTGGCTTTACTGATACTGCCTCAGGCTGTAAAATGTAAAAAAGTTACGGACTGCCGCAGGAATCCACAGATGTATCAAGTTACAGACTTTTACTCGGACTTTTCCATCTAGAAGTAGCACAGTTGGCTGAGAGGCCGTGACGTAGATACACATTCCAAAATGATCTTGTAACTTGGTTGGATGGCATCTCTTAAGTTTTATGTTGTTGTAAACTATCTAGATAGCATTTTCTCCTCATCTCTGATGAATCAGTTTGTTAATGGGGATGGAAAAAGTAGCAGAAAAAAGTATTAATACATTATATTTAATTCCCATATTGAAGTGTGGTATTTACTTACACGTCAGTAAAAGCTGTATAATTACATCATACCAGTGCTTGTGTGCTAGAAGTTTCTAAAGTAAAGCAGACAAAGATAACACAGCCAGGACATTTACTACTCTAGGGCATGGCTATCCATGTGTGTATGATTCGATAAAGACCATGTCTTTAAATATAATCTTTAAAAAAAGAAACATTTACTGGGAGTTACAGTAACATGTCTAGAAAGCAATATAAAGCATCCTGTCTTTGCACCTTCAGCATTCACTCTGAAGTTACAATCTAGAAACAAAATTGTTTCATGGCAGATCATTTTAGATATGCTCAAATTACCTTCAGATGTTGTTTTGGTTTTACGTCACAAAAAAAAAAAAAAAAAAAAAAGGCCGCCAGATTTATCGAAGCCAGAAGAGGGTGGGCTGAATAACTGAGGTGGGGGTACTGAACTGAGCATTTGCCTTGCACTAGTAGAGAGGTCAAGAGCATGCTGTCTTGTTTTAGTTTCGGAGCTCATTTAAGTTCAGTTTACCATGCCTTTTCTACAAACCGCCCCCACCCCAAACCAACAAACAAAAAAACCAGCCCAAAAATCCCAAACCAAACAAAAAAACCTGAAAAGCAGGCACGCTCCTTTTTTTTATACCAAAAAGGAAATGCTTCAGTTTGCGCTAGTGTCATCACAAGGGCAAGTTAATCTGTGACAGAAAAGTAGCAACACAAAAGGCCTGGCAAGTGTTACAGTTTTGTATCCTACGATTTGCAAGCTGTTTAAGATACTGACAAGGAGATACAGAGAACGCAAAGAAATCCAAAAAGCCTACACGCTACGGGTTTTACCCACACAATACCTATTCTGACATAACTAGTTCAGATCTTTTTAATGTGACTGTGCCGAGTTGATCCCTTATACCAAACTATGTCCTGAAACGAAAGAAGCGGTCCTAGATCATTCTGCAAGTGTAACACAGTATTTCACCTCTGCCAGCACTTTGGTGCATCAACCTCCCCCCATCCAAAACGAGAAAAAGATACGCACATTCCAATCAAGCCTCTCTCAGCGGGTCTCGCCCAGCTGCCCCTTCCTTCCTCCCTTCCTCCCTCGCCCCAGGCCTTTCCAGGTTCCCAAATCACCTCTGATTTTAGATTTCATTTTGTTTTGAACAGCAAAACGAAAGGAGAAAGCTTCCAAAACGAGGATCCTTACCCTTGAAATCCCGCCATGCGCGCAAATAAGGAGGGTGAATTGGTTTTCCTCCTTTTTTTTTTTTTTTTTTTTTTTTTTTAAGATGGGCGATGAGGGGGGAGCGGGGAAGAAACAAAAGCCTACACGGAGGAGAGGCTAAGCGGCGGAGACGGAGGGAGAAGGCGGAGACCCTGGTGGAGGCGCAAGGCAAGCGTCAGCCATGTTGTGTGTGTGTGTCTTGGTCCAGTATTTACAAACCTGCAGCTGCAGCAGTGTTTGGAGCCTGGGAGAGAGAGGAGAACGCAGGGAGGGAGAGGGAAGGGAGGAGGGAGTAAAGGAGCGAGGGAGGAGGGAAAAGCGGCACGGCAGACAAAGGATCGCAGCGGCGCAGGGCGAGCGGGACGCGCACACCCTGTGTCGGCGCTGCCTCCCGCGGCTCCGGCTCCCGCGCCGCCCTCACGCCCCCCTCGTCCCGCTTTCCCGCCTCCACCTCCCCCGGGGCGGCTTGTGCGCCGGCAGCCCCTCGGCGGGCCCCAGCCCCAGCCCTCACACAATAGCTCCGCAGCGGGGAAAGGGGGAGGGCAGCGCTCCCCTCTGGGTGAATGCGACGCGGGGCCGTGCCGGGGGAGGGCGGCAGAGCCCCGGAGCCCGGAAGGGCGGGGGGGTTGCCAGGCAGCCGGGGCGCTTGTGGTGGAAGGGTGGGCATAGACGGCAACGCCAGACCGGGGCCCCAGCAGCCCCGATGTCGCCCGTGGCTTCCGGGCGGGGCGGGCGGGGAATGAACGATGGGAGCCCCGGGAAAGGCGAGGCTCGGTCGGGCCGGGAGCGCCGGTACCCCCACAGCGACTCCCTCCGGCTCTGCCCGGTACTGGACCGGGCCAGGCCAAGGGCGGCGCGACGGACTGCGCTCCCCCCGTCCCCTCCCTCGGCCCGCTCGCTCACCTGCCGGCGGGGCGGGCGCCGGAGGGTGCGGGCGCAGCCGCTCAGGCCCTGCCCGGCCGGGCCGCTCAGCTCCTCCGCGGCGGCGGCAGCAGCGGCGGCGTGCGCGGCCGCTCCCCTCGCCTCGCTTGTCCCCCTCCGCCGCCGCTGCCTCCTGCTCGCGTCTGCCACATTTGGATCCCCCTGTCCCTACACGAGCTCAGATGCCAGGATAGAGGCCTCCTCACCTTCCTGCCAAATAGTGAGCCGCCCGCATCGCGCCGTTCAAAACACAGGGCCGGGCCCCGCCCTCCTCCCCCGCGCGCCCTCCCCGCGGGCGCGCAGGCGCACTGCGCCCCCCCGATGCGGCGCGCGCCGGGCGGGCCCCGCCCGCCCCGATCCGGTGGGTCCGGCCCGGCCCCGCCGCGCCCGCGGTCCCGCCCGGCCGGCTGGAGGGACCCCTCGGGCCCGGAATCACAGGGTACGCTGAGGTGGAACGGACCCACCCACACGTGTCACCGAAAATCGGGAGCACAATGCCTTAACACCCATGTAGCACGAAGGAGCAAGCATTACTTTATTGCAGCGATAGATGCGCGCTGGGGTGACTCCGCCTGACGTGCGCGCTGGGCTCACCGTGATGCACGTTTTTATGAAGTCACTGGTGTCCCTTGAGGGGTGTTCTGGAGGGGTGTTATACGGGCCCCTGGTGGTGGCTGAGCCTCTGAGCCTCGCCCGACCCCCCACCGTAATCCGTGCGGTGCTGGTTTAGCTGTGGTTATGTAATCTCTGCAATGTGTTCCGTGCAAACCGGACTGAGCTGGTTTGACTTGTTGCAAGGGTGGTTACAGAGCCCTCCACTTTTCCACTCTCCATTATTTATTCCTGAACTACTTACAGCACAAGGATCATCGAGTCCAACTCGCGGCCCTGTACAGGACAGCCCCGAGAGTCACACCATGCGCCTGAGAGCATTGTCCAAATGCTCTTGAATCCAGACAGGCTTGGTGAGGAAGAAACCCAAGAGTATAGTGTGGGTGCCAGAAGACCCACTAACATTTCACCTGAGCAGGTGAAGTATTTGGAAGCAATACAAGCAAACAACAACATGTTGCCACAAATTGTCTTCTCATTTCAAGTGAGGCAACACTACTGGGATGGAGAAGTAATTCCTTCCAAACTTAAGGGGCTCCTTTAAAACACCTACTCATTTATGCATTAGGGAAACAATAAAAGGAGGTGGAGAAACACTTCAAGAATTAGTGCTGAACAAAAGCACTAGTTCCAAATTCTTTACTCTCTCTTAATGGGCTGTCCCGTGTACTACTGGCAGACTGAGAGTGCCTGAGGGGGCAGTTTACAGAAAATCTGCAAGTAGTCAAGATTTGTTCAGCATTGACAGACAACAGATAAGTGTCATCTTCTGAACTATTACTGTTAAATGCCAGAACATCTAGGATAGAAGTGGCAAGCTTCTTAACTCACATGGGGGGAGTATTTTCTAATTAAAGAAATGTGCATAATCTAGATGGAGTAGGACACAAGGAAGAAATTTGGTAAACCATACCAGGAATTTTCAGATTAAACTGTGTCTAAGCCTGTAATCATAGGAAGTAAAAAAGTAAAATCATCTGCAGATGTTCTGATGAAAATATGGTACAGTATCATCACATCCTAGTCCATCGATTTGGTAAATTATTCAAAGTAGACCCCCAAGACCTATTCATAGCAACAAGCTAGCAAAATGGGAAACAGCAGTGACATTATGTTACCTTCTGATGATTATATTTGTTCTGCAGTGAAAGCTGGTGAACAGACAGGGCCTGGTCTGCCTTCACAAATCAAACTGGTACCGCTTTTAAAGTAGGGCTTGGCAAGTGTCTTGTGACATGATAAAACCTTTTCTGTTTCATCGTAAGACAAACTTCCATTCATTGAGGGACCTGTAAAGTATTGTATATAGGGCTTTTGCAATGTGGCTAAGAGCCTTATGTGCACTCAGAGTCCAAGAAATTAAATCAGGTTGTGGAAGAGATGATTTGGTGTAAAGGATAGATTTGGAATTTCTTAGTTCAACAGCAGCAAATGCACAAGGTAAGATCCAAATCACAATCACAAATCTCATCATTCATGAACTCAGTACACCACATACAGATACACTTTTTCAGTTCAGGTGCTTCTAAGTATCTGAGGAGCCAGACCATAATGTGCCTTGCCGGTAACTGCTGTTACCACCCCGGCTGACAAAGTCTACCACAGGACTTGTCTGTTTATGGGTCACAGGACAAAAATGGGATGTGGCTGCTTCTTGAATGAAATACTGTTTGATTGCAACCAGGTGGTGTCTTGTTGTTCCTGAAGTCTTCAGACTAAATGTGAAATCAACAAAGAGTAATTTCTGGAGAGAGATACCTGTGTTCCAGGAGCAAGGACTGCCTTTCAGTCCTGCATACAGTGCTGACAATCATCATCATCATGTTGGGGGGGAGTGGGGGGCGCGGGGCAAGGGAAGGGTGGGAAGGGGCGTGAAGAGCAATTTAAAAGGGAAACTGTAACTGGGAAAATGTTAGTCGTGGACTGTGTCCAAGTGGTTGTAGATGTTTCTCTTGCAAAATATGGGAAATCCATTAGCTTGGAAAACCCTCAAAGACAGGATCCTCAAGCACTATCAATGCTTTCAAGAGATAACCACTCTTCCAAAGTTCTCTGTGGATACTGGAAATTGTCCACAGAAGGAGAAGGCATTTTCATGCCTTGAAGGAAAAAGGCATGATCATGAATTCCCATTCCCATGCCCATCAAAGGTACTGTGATCTCTGAGGCATGGGAGACTGATCACTTGTTTAAGAAGCATTTGAAATTAACTGCCCTTCAAGGCCATTAGTTCTTTCTTCTGAATTGCTAACAGCTCCTGCTGGACTCCCTGTGGGCGTGTCAGTGCTGAACAAACTGTGTAACCCTTGCAGCCTTGGATGTGACCTTCTGCTTCAGCCAGCTTGTGTGAATCTGTGGATTGCCTGAGCCTTGGAGCTCTCATGTCCATTCAGGTTACCTGAGGAAGTGTAGGTGGTCATGTCTGTACAGAGAAGGCCGAGAGTGTGCAGTTATCTGACAGCTAATTAGCATTTCATGTGACTACACAAAGTTCTTGTAGGAAATAGAGGCCTTCAGATGCTGACAAAAGCAAAACTAAGTACTACATTTTGTGCTAATTATTTTTTTCTTTATGGAAGAGGGACAGCAGTATTTCTTGGAATGAAGTTGTTCCCTCAGAAGGATTCCTTTAAAATTGTGCCCTTCCTGTTACCTATGTAACAAGGAAACAAAAAAAGAGGGGGAACATTTCAAAAATCCCTGCTGAAAAAAACCAAGCTACAAGTTCTGTACACAGTCTTACTGAACTGTCATTGGTGCTCCTGATTTTCTGTTTCCATTAGGCTGGAAAACCTTCCATTTAGAACTTGGCATGTATATTAGAGCATGACACAAAATGACTTATTTTAATACAACAGAAGACAAGAAGCTTTAATACTTGACAACCCACAAAACACTCTTCATTTGGATTGCTGTACCTGAAGAGTCATAAAGAATTAGATTGGAAACCATCATATGTGAACCCAAAATGCAACTCAGCACTATTAATAATATTCTAAAAAATGTCTTCTAACTTACCAATGTTTTGTTCCTGGGTTTTGTGTGTGTGTGTTTGTGGTTTTTTGTTGTGTTGGGTTTTTTTTGTTTTTTGGGTTTTTTTTCAAGGACTTCCTAGAATCTTGGAATGATCTAAGTGCTAGATAGTTTCCCTGGGACCAGAATGCCTGAAATCTCCACAGGCTTTGAAGGTTGTTGAGATGTTTTCGATAGGAACCATGTTCCTCCCAGTTTCAGAAAAATTTTCTTTTCCAACATCCTCCTAGCCTATTGTTGTAGTTTGGAATTATTATGTAAATTCTCTCCCCTGCCACTAACTGCCCATGCCAGTAGTTAACAAAAAACGTAGTTAACAGCTGATCACTTGGGTGGGGGCAGGTTGTCTCTTTTGTTCTTGGGGACTACACACGGCTCGGTGTGATGTGTGTGTGCAGGGGTGGCAGAGAGTTTTGCTGCTGCTGCTTGCTGCTCCTGGGCTGCTGTTTCTGCTTCTTCGGTGAGCCAGTTCTTTTCGCCTTGCCACGGCTGCTCTCCTGGTTCCTGCATTTTGGAGTCCCGGTCTCTGTTCCAGTCTCACCGCCACCTGCAGTGTCGTGACCGGCCCACCCCGGCTGGGGCAGCGACCCGGGAGAGAGAGGTCACGGCTGCTTTCTGGGACACGCTGCGGTTCTCCATTTTCCAGTTTTCCTTCTTCGTTCAGGATAAGGAACACAGGGGGAGAGACAGAATTCATCAGAGAGCTCACCACTCATCTGTCTCACTGGAGAGGGACTGGAAACTCACTCCGCAGCCAGCCGGGCTGTGACACTGACACTGCCTAAGTATAACTTTCCTCCTGGAGGAAAACCTGCTGGGTTTTTGCTGTTGTTTTGTTTGGTTTTCCT
>JAWWEV010000095.1:31750287-31765259 GCA_035583235.1 Hafferia zeledoni
TGGACAGTGACAGTGAAGTCCTTAGGACTGTCTACAGCACCCAGTACTAACCGGGGCTGACCCTGCTGAGCATCTGACAGGATCAGATGGCAGGGAGGCATTTAACTGCTGAGGCGGTCCCCTACTGAGACTCGAACTCATGACCTTGGGAGTCAGAGACCGGAGTGCTCACCACTACGCCACGGGACCGCCTACAACATAGTAAAGCACATCTTTATTCAGCTGGGGCACATGTAGGGGTTAGCACTTCCATGTATGTGTCTGACATGTGCCAAAATTCCAGGGGTTTTTATACCCTGGAACAGGCTTTTTATACCCTGAAACAAACAATGCTGAATTATCTTTCTCATACATCCTTTGCAAATCAGAACAAAGTTTGGTATGTGATTGTCTTACCTAACTATACTTTCAGTTCTCTATTTCTTATACTTACTATTACATGGTCATTATAAACAGTATTATCATTTCAAGAAACTACCCTACCACCCATCCACCAGCCTGTTTGTAAAGTCATTGATTACCACTGCTACTTGCTGAAGCACTGCTTTCCAGGTTTTATCTTACCCTTTCATTTGGGTAGTTTAGCTTGTGAGTGGTTACATTTTACAAAGTCACACTCATGGTAAGTTCTAAAGGTTATGCTGACATAGCCAGCACTCAGGCCCTGGCCATAGATCTCTACCTCCCCTGTTTCAATGTAGAAAGCACACTGGGTATCTATAAATATACAGAATCACATCAGAAAGGTCATTCCCTCCTACAAGGATCATGGTGAGTGCAGGGAAAGAAATGTGTGGCTATATTAGTGACATACTTTTATGATGGTATCTATAGGATTCTCAAATGCAAAAACCTTCCGCAATCATTGACTAGGAGGGAGAACTCTAGACATAAGTGTCACACATCACAAGGTATTCATGTTCACCTCCATATGGCAATGAGCCAAAGAGGAAATACCGTCCATGAATATGAAATCATTATTCACTGCATCAGCTCTGCCTGGAAACCTACCTGCTCCTGTTTTCTCAGTAATTTTTAAGCTTCATTTTCTGATTGAAAAGTAATAGTGGGGTGAAACTGTTCAGATTTTCTTCCTAAAAATTCTAAGAAATCAAAAAAGAGAATATTTCTTATGTTGATGCTTTGTAAGTCCTAGTGCAAAGATGCTAATGTTTTCAATTTTCTACAACAAAACCCACATTATCATTTGAAGTGGAAATCTGTTTAGAAAAATCTGATGTTGTAGAGCTATGTTTCTAGTAGGTGCACATGTAGAATGGAACAATATAAAATAGAGTAAGACACGGGAAACATGCTCAGCTTGCAGCCTCTTCTCATTTTTTAAGAATATAGTAACCATCATCACCCACTTCTTTCTAAAAAGTAGATACACATAGAAGATGCACTACAGCAAAAAAGCATTTTTCATAATACTGAGGATGCACCCGAATCAAGACTCAAGCACTCTATTCTGAACTGGCTGTAAAAGTGTTCTTCAAGAAAGATATTAGAGACAACAATAGCACATAACACATCCCCATCAAATGAATTTATGCATCTTAACAAATTTAGAAGAGTGTGTTTAGTTGAATATTTAGTATGTTGTGATATATAGAGGTGAATTTTCCAAAATAGGAACTCTGTATCTCAGATGCTTTCCAGATATCTGTTAAGGAAACTTCTCAATCTGACCATTCAGGAGACTCCCTGACAGTCCCACTTCCAATGCCAGAGACTTTCAATGCTGGAGCCAAAGCCTTTCGCATGAGGAGGCTCCAGGGTGCCCACTGGTGCCCCTTCTCGACTCCCCAAACAACCTCCCCTCCTCACACAGTCAGACCAGGTTCCTTTACTGGTTTGGTCCCAGGTTTTCCATAGGAGAGTCACAGACATCTCATTCCATAAAGCAATTCATTCACGGTACTCTTACACAGAAACTGCCTTAGCTGGTGCCTCCTAGTAGGACTCCCAAAAAAGGAACCCCTGGACTTTTATTACTTCATAATCTACCCGCACAAATCTGACTCTTCCCCCTGAGACCTAAGCTCCTGCTGTGCATATCAGCGTTCATTCCTCTGGCTGGTGCCACCTATCTTTGTGTTCTTTGTTATGCAAAGAGTTGGCAGTTCACAGCCTTTTGTCTGCATCTCAGTCAGGTCAGTCTGCATCTCAGTCTGGGTCTCAATCTGCAGTTTGCAAATGGAATTTCCTGCATCAGATGTATTTGTTTCTCAACACATATTTTCAGAGTTTTTTAGTCTGTGATTCCAGGCATATGAGAATATCCTGAAGCCACATCAACCAAGACCGCTACAATTAATTTCTAAAATCATGGCTTTTAGTGGAGTTGGGCTCCAGAGAGAAGCCTGTCAAAGACAATAAATTCCACAAAAGAAATGTTGCCTAAAATGGTGGAAAAACCCCTTTTGATTCAATGTTAGTATTGATAAAGTAGACAGCAGTTCTTTAATGAAATTGGTAGCACCAGAATGCCATTTGGTGTTGCATCAAACTCCAGACACACCCTGCTTTCAGTAAAATCCTAACTGACCCATAAATTAGTGACTGGCAGTCAGTCACTTTTTACTATAAATGCTTAACCCCTTTCATACAGACAATATGCAAGAATCCCAAGATTAGAGGTTCCTTTGGGAACTGCTTGAGATTTGCACACTTTCTACAGAACTTAGGTGAGTGGCAAAGTATGAATGCTACTTTCAAAACACAAATTAACAAAATTTGTCAAGAAACATCTATGTCATGGGTCCAGGCCTTGCCTGTGACCTTACTGAGAATCTGCATACAACTAAGATGGAGAGAGAGTGTAAGTGCCTATGATTCTCATATTCACATAAGGGAAAATTGATATTCAAGGTTATTTAATGGTGTTAAGCTCTACTTTGCAAAAAATACAGAGATTTGTCATGTTATCCAAACCCATAGGATTGGACACTTCTGTTCATCTGTTCCAGCTCGGGCACTGAGTCATATTAATTAGTGGCACACTGACACCCTGCGTACTATCTGGAAAAGAGTCATCTCAGGTACCATTGACTACCCTCACCACAGTCAAGGCTGCTGACAAAGGACCCTAGACTCACTACTCCACAGTAAAGAAGGCCTCGGCTCCTGGGGTAAGTGGAACAGAGACTGCTATACATAGAGAAAATGTGGTTTAAACTATTTTTCTGTATGTAGTGTCTGTATTGCTAGTAAACATGAATCAGGTTTGGAACAAAAATTTGCATTTGGCTCTACTCTAGTTCAAAATGTCTTAAAAATATTGCTGGATTTGTATTATGAAGTAGAACAGGCATCTACTTCTTGTCCTGAAAGCAGGGCTGCGATTCCTTTTAAGTTCAAACTTGGATCATATGCAGTCTTCCCTAAAGGAGATAACTCTGCGTTTAAATTAGTAATAAACAATTTGCCCATTATGCAAATATCTCACAGTGGATTCTTTAGCACTTTCAAGTAATTTAGGATGAATTAATTGTTTTACTGAGCAATGTTTTAATACTTGAACACTTATTATATACCTTATTGGGTAAATAAAGTACTTGATAATTTATCTGTTTACTACTGTTGTTACTGGGTAATTGGAAAATTTTCTCAAGTAAGTAACTGATGGAACACATGACACATTTAAATTGTTCCCTCCAGCAAATAATTTATGTAGTAATTATATTGTAGCAATAGTTTTGAAATTATTTTCACAGAAGGTCACATGCAGGTTGTACACTTAGCCTGCAAACTCAGATTTTCTTGTGATACCATAAAATGTATGAAATAGACTTTAATAGTTTCTATCAAATAAGGAGTTTATTAACTTTTAATTTGAAAGTTGCTGTGGAAATTTCCATCTGTGAGACAGTAATGAAGAAATATTGTCATCTGTTCCATTTCTGCTGTCTTTTTCTATCCAGTAATAAAGACCTTATGAAGCTGAGTGAAGCTTTGTAGAACTGAAATCTTAACCAGCAAAAAATGAAACTTGTTTGAAAGACAAGTAAACTAAATGTCACTCTTGTTTCCTGCAGAATGAAGGCTATTTACATGTCATCCCAGTCCAAAGCATATATTAGTACTGTTGAAAAAGCTTGAATCTGTCAGATATCAAAATGTGTGTATTTCTCACTTTGTAAAGAAGTTCACACTAAAAGGAAGTCTTAGGTCAATGCTGGAGTCTGCCTAAGTGCATTTAGCCTTACCATGTACCTTAAATTTATTGTTCACAGTCATGGATTAACAAAGTGCTGATGGATCTATCCAGCACACAGATTCAGAAGTAGGTGTAAAGATGTTCCCAGTGCTAACACTGGCATCCTTTCCAGTTTTCTAAAGTAATTCACTGTGAGGATTATAAAGGTTTTTTGAGTTAGAAGGGCTTTGAGGCTGCAGGCAGCCCTCTAGGCCTTAGCAGGCTGGCACCTCTTGGTACCGTATGAGAACAGAGAAAGTTAATTAATCCTGTGAAAAAAACTAGCAAGCTAACTAAAACAAAGTGAGATAAGGAGGATTGGAGAGAAGCAAACATGAGAAGGGAATGTGCGAAGATAAATTTCTCATGAAAAAAAGGTACATCTGAACAGGGAGTAACATCCAGTTAGAAGCTGTAATAAAGTTTATGAACACTGCTATTCAACTTATGGTAGCTGGGATTTTACAATATATATTGTGTAAGTTGTAATTAGAGTTTGCTTGCTGTTTTCTATTTTCTTTCTTTTTCTTCTTCATGGTGTGATACAATAAACTATCTTGTGTGTGACACCTGTGATCTGTGCTCCTTTTTGTCCGCCACAATGAAACTATGAAAACAATTCACCTCTCCAGTAATGTTTACAGGATCACTTCTGTATTTATTGTTATAAACTCTTCTATGTGACAAAAAGAGTATACTTCCCTTTTGTAACATCAACCCTTCCTTGCCTGGCATGGATGCTTGTCTGTGGAACTCCAGCCTGCTTCTATTCAACTCTCTTGGGCTCATTTTGCAAAGTCTGAGAACAGAGGAGCAGGAGGACTGGTCCTATCCACAGAGCTTTGCGAAGCTCAGATCTGTCTTGCAGATAGTTAGCTGGGAGCAAATATGGATATATTAACTCTCTGAGTCACCTTTGCAGCTGCTGCTGAACAGGCATATGTGGCCATCAGCCACAAGTAGTTCAAGTCCTGCAGGAGACAAGCTGCCAGAGGCTAGGGAAGTGGAAAAGGAGCAGGCATTACCACAGGATGCCTCAAGTATCTCTCCATAGGCCATTGAGGGTTTTACTAAAGAAGACTCACCCTTCCCTTCTACTCTCTCTGAGAGGCATACAAGTTCTGATATTTGAGTGTTTCTCCTGTGATTCTTTCTATACAAAAAACATGCACTTTAAGGACCCCCAAAATAAAACTCAGCTCTGAAAACATAAACAAATAGGCAAAGTCTATCTGCAAAGAAGACATTTTGCATTTGCCCAGAGGTAAAAGAAGATAGAAATTATGTCCAGTGGTTTCAGTGCACCTGTTTTTCTTGCAATAAATGTGAGGGTTACTATCATAGAGAAGGAGATAGGTGCAATACCTCACCCTTTTCTGCTTTACTTTCAGATAAAAATGCACTTCCTTAATGTATCTAAAAAACCTATATGTCTACTAAGTGAAAGAAATGGAGAATTTATCTTTGTTGATAACAAGTTGAAATGGTTATTGTGCTACTGACAGGTGCCCATCCTGCTGCAGGGTGGTGATTCTGTTGATTGTATTTCTCTTTGCAGATTTTAGGTGGAGTAAACCTCCTCACACAAACATACAAACACACAAGACTGCAACTGGACAGATCTCAAACAAAGAGAAAATTGCTCTGTAGGGAATGAATGATGCTTTCCTTTGTTTTGTCTGGAAATCTGATTTAGTGAATGGAAGCCCAACTCTTCATATCAACAGAATAATACCAGTAGATATTACCATTAGGTCAAATCCTGCTTATTTCACAAAACTAGTTGCACTGCATTAGAAGGGACTGTAGCAAATAAAGAAAGATTTATTGATTATGTTTTAGGTTCTACAGTGGTGAAAACTTTGCAAATTTGATAAATGTCCCTTATGATTGACCAGGCTTAAAAATTACATAATTTTGTACATATTAATACAAATTAGTATTATTAATATGTCTATATACATAGAAGTATCTGTTACAGATATATACTTTAGTAGTTAAGAGAAAATTATTCTTCTTTAATAGTGAAGAAAAAACAGGCCAGTTTAAATTCTAAATATGTGATCATACCTTAAAAACATTTCAGTGGACCTAAGAGTAAAAAATCAGCTTTGTTTCACCTGCTTGGTTTAATGTTCTATTATTTAATTATAATATTTATTATTCAGTAGTGTTTTGCTGTATGATCCCTGACATAGAATTCGTCTGAATCCTGTGAGGAGGTTTTTAACTAAAGTCATCAATTCAGCTGCTGCATCTAAGTCTGACAAGACAAATAAACAAGCTGCTGAAGCTCATAGTCTGCCGTATTAACACACTGAAATGTTGATTTGTCTTTATACATGAAATGTCTTAACAGCTCAATAGCATCCTTGCTACAGATAGAGCTCTCTTGATCAGAAAAACAGAGTGGACTGCTTATATGGACAACCAGAGATGGTGATGTGCACCTGTTACAGTTTGAGCAGGTAAAATGCCAACTGCCTGGTACCCAGTCAAAAAGTCCACTCCCAGAGAAGGAGAGTGAGGGAAAAGAGCAGAAACGAGGCTTTGAACATGGTGAGGTTTGTATATTTATACAGAAAAGAGGAAAACTTAACACAGAATATGAAATAACACATAGTGAAAAGAAACAACAACACCTTCACCGAGGTCACCCCAACTAACAAGCGAAATTCCAAACCAACCAAACCTCCTCCCCAAAGGAAACCTCCCAGCAGGGAGGGAAAGAGAAATTAACAGGAATATGTTCACTTCCCTGGATAAACAACCACGTGGATCGGCAGCAGGGCCCTAATTTCAGGAGTCAGGGAGCGGGAAAACCTCCTGATCGAAAGCATGGACCGAAAGAGAGAGAAACTCCTCCCTCCTTGCTTGTTATACTCCCCGACACTTCCTGATGATGTCAGATGATATGAAATACCTCTGTGGCTGCTTAAGTCAGATAATACCTGTCCCCTCTAATCTATGTCACATCCTTTGAGGGCTGCTAAAAACTGAGGCCTAAATGGGGACCTATGCTGACAAAAACCAAAACTACCACAGCACCTTCTGGTTGCTTTCTATGCATGTGATGGCACAATGAGGAAGACAGAAAATACATTTAGACTAGCTTAAGCTCACAGCTCTTTAAAGTTACAGATTTATCTTTGCATTTTTCATATACTTCTGTCACTTGGAAGTACAGACATCCAATGCTCCAGCTTCCTCATTTTCAGGAAGGAGGAGATACTTATTCCATACTTGCCCTTGACCATCATCAGGGACACAAAGGAAAACTAATGGTCTTCAAATAATTTCAAGGAGTGACTGAAGATCAGCCTGTTACAAATCTTTTTTCTTCCTGACACTTACCATTCACTGATAAGACAGACAGGCTTCTTTTGGTATCCCAGTAGTCCACTGGAAAGGGTAAGCCTGAGGTGAGGGCTATTGGATGCAAAGAGGACCAAAACAGAAAAGAAAAAGAAAGGAGAACAGAATGCTAACTATTGTGTAAGGGAGTCTGAATGTCAGTACCTCATGTCTAAATATGAACCTGTTCTATCACTATCATTAAATGCTGGTCATTGGCTACCAGGGGAAACTGAGACGGCTGAATCTCCACAGGCACAGTTAGAATGTGCCTTTATTAAAGGCTTTAAGAGGCTTCTGCCTCTATCATTAAATAAAGCACTGACTGCATCTAATTTTCAGTTTTTCTTGGTAGTTTATTTTGTCATTCTCCTTGTCATGGGTTACAGCTACTTAGGGAATGGTGGAAAGAAGGAGTAACTATGTTTACAATAACATTTTTTATCCATTCCTGTGCAGGAATTTACAAACTACAGAAGGGGCTACATGTAAAACTATTTTCTCAACAGTTACACACAATTCTAAAAATTCCACACACCATCCAAACTATCTAACAACACACGGCTATAGCTGAATTTTACGTAATATATATCTCATAAAATTGCTGGATCCAAGCAGTTTCTATATAACTTATTTTAACTTTATAAAAAGACTCTTTAGACGTATTCTTCCATGGAGCTTCTGCAGGCTTCATCTCTCACTTCTGCACCAGCTCAAGGACTTCAGATAGATTCTATTCTTACCTCAGCAGCTTGCACCTGCAAATTTGTCCTTGTTTCTGTAGCCTGAAAATGTATGTGTTCCAACAGGAAATGACTGCACTACTGTATTTCTCACTGAAATTGAAACAATAATTAGAGATGGGTCAGAAACAAAAAATTACAGTATCTAGGTGCATACTTAAGATGATTTACAAAGAAAAATTATTTTATTGCCCACACGAGACAGGGCAGAGAAACTACCAGGATGACAATATCATAAGTATTCAATTCCTTTCTTAGTTCTCCTAAACTCCTTTAAGAGAAAGAATGAAACAATGGAAAAGTGCAGGGGGTGTCTGCTGCTTTTTGCTTGAATTTCAAACTCCAAAAGAATTTCTTTCACTACAGAAAATGTCAGACATTTTCCTTAATGTACTGAAGTCAATTTGCAAAGGAGGGCTAGACCAAGAAGCTGTATTTATCATAAAAGGATTGTATACAGAAAACTGTTTTTACCCTCTTAAACTTAAAATCATATAATTGCAGTGGCATTGGTAGATGCTCTACTTATAACATGATGAACTCTTGTAACTACCACAAATACTTAATAGCAGAGTGCATTTTGAAGTTCTCACCCTTAACGGTCACATACTTCAAGATCATTTGGAAAATGCAACCAGCTTAAACTGTGACTGCCAACTGTGTTAGTGAGCTAGATGGCGAAAAGTGTAGTACACAATTTCTCTAAAGAGCATCCTGGATAAGTACTTGCATGTCGATGTTTCTAAGGTGTAGATACAAGCACCTTGGGACAGGGGCTATTGATGCTTCTCTGAAAGAGATATAACTACATTCTTATCCTATGGGGTAGTATTTCCTACAGTAACATAAATATTAACTAATAATAAATGCTATCATTCTATCTGTTTCAGCAATTGCTTCTCAATATCAATACAGTTCATCAACTGATTATCTCCTGGACCTTTGTTTTTTTTCTCTCTTAACTTTAATTTTCTTTGATTTTGCATTTTCTTACTTACCAGTTGTAAATGTTTCTACTTTGGCATAAGATTTTCAGAGGTATGGGGGATGGCGACTCATTTTTCTCTTTATTTATGCTGCAGCCTGGCTTAGTAATATAATTTTTGTTAGGAATAGCATGAATACCTGCAACAGAGCATTGTACCTTGATATACATACATATGGCTCAATGTGTGCTATAGTTCATTCGCAGTTAGCATTTAGTAACTATTAGTCCATTTCCCCCCTACTTGGGCAACTCCTTAAGGTTCACATCATGCTACTGATACTCACTAAGTTAAAGCATATTCCTTTTTTCATATTCTTGTTTAGCATTGCTTATGAATTTAATTTTTTTTGCCATTTTCTTTAAGTATGCATTTGAAAATAAGGTATTTGAAAATACAGGCTAAATTCAATTCCATTTGAAAGCTGAACATTGTGTAAATTAAGCATAATGAAGCTGTGTTTATAATAGACATTATATCATAATTTTGCATGCTGTTTGTAATTCCCTCTGTTTACATTGAACAATGCACAAAATCCTTTTACCCATCTCAACATTACTTTACATCCAGAAAATAGACATGATCCATTTTTGCACTTGCATTGACTTCTGTGACAAAGAAAAATATTTACTTTTGTGGCCTGTATAAGTGCTACTCTTCAGATATTTTCCATCTGTTTTGAATGCATCATAGCTCCTTGACATGATAGAACTCACCCTATTCATTATTGGCTGAGTATATATATTGCTGGTTTTAACAAGGCTTTTTTGTATGAAGGATTAACATAGGTTAGCCACGTTTACCTGCTCTGTGCCCTTGTTTTGAAAATCTAGTTTGAAAATTAAGGCAGACAGGAATAAAATCACTCTTGATCCAAACATTTTGTTGTTGTGCTCCATTTGACAGCTTGCCCATAGGGAAGGCTCATAGTCTTCTCTCCGGCTGCTGTACTAAACAACCATGACCTTGATGGGACTTATACCTCTTTGAGTCTCAGAATGCTTCAAATATGAGATTGCACTTCATCCTTGACCTCAGAAAGACATATGAAAATGCATTGTAGGATGAAAAGCATAGGAAATTTCATGGGTTAAAGAGATGCTACCAGGAAATTGATTCTTCACAGCTTAAGACCCATACAGCTTGTTTCCTCTTGTGAGTTCCAGGATTCTTAAATTAAGGGTTTATACATCTCTAAAAATAACAAGAAACACCCATCAGTGCCATGCATAGGTGCTTGGGTACCATCATCTTCAAAAAAGATATGCCATTGAAATTGAAGAGCTACTCATCTTGTGGGAAAGAACTCTCTTACCTTTTGATAGAAGAGACTGAGTCTAATGGGAGACAGAACTGCAGCCTGCTCAAAGGTAAGTTGCGATGTGCTATAAATGGTGCAGAGGTTAGAATTTAGGCTTATACAGTGCCGATGTACTTTCTAATGTTATTGCTAATTGTAAAGCAGAATTGTAGAGTTCATGTCAGCAAAATGGCCTGCAAAGGTGGATGGCAAAGGCAGCTGGAGCATGTTTCTGTGCTGATATCTAAGGGGTGGCATAATGTGATGACATTTCATTACAGCTGAGAAAATTGGTCACTCTTTAATACGCAGGTTCAGGCTAGAAATACAGTAGATGCTATATTCCTGAGGTGTTCGTTACTAACCTCTGTAATTCACAAGAAGAGACACACGCTGTTATGATTCACCCAGTCTTTTATGGATGAGACACAGAACTTACTAAGATATTACAGTTGTCTTTATAATGAGCTAAAATCATTCCACCACTGCAAGTGAGCCAAAGTTATTGATGATATTGTGTATGTGTTTACAGATGTAAATACTGATATTGTGTCCAATATGGGCATTATTTCAATGTGGTGAGAATGGTTTTTAAACCTGATTACATTTGCATTAAATGGATCAATGACAGCCAATGTCTTGAAGAGTGAGCAGAAACTGATGTGCTAAAGCTGTATTTTTAATTGAAGTAAAATTCTACTTATATAGTATCAGAGCTTAGTAATAAAAGAAGATCTGTAAAAAAGAGATTCCAGTGATCATAGCTTAATCTTCAAAAAAATCTAGTGATTTTAAAAGGTTAATATTAGAGAAACATTTCTTTATAGTCCTTTTTTGATCTTTCCTCTATCTGAAGGCAAGTAGACTTTTTCTCAATTAAAAGCTAAAAAAAAAGAATAATAATTTTTTACTATTTTTCCTTTACTGCTTGACTATTTGAGAATAATCTTGTCTTGTTAAATTGCTAAATGGTTAAATAATCCTGATGTACTACAATGAATTTCTTTTATGCAGGAAGCATTTTCTCCCTACAAATAGCCACTGTAGGCAGTAAAACCATGTACTGTGGCTCTTGTAGGACAGAACTCTGCAGAACAGTCAAAATGCAAATATGTAACTTCAATTTAGCTGTGTTCTTAAGTCTTGCCTGCTTACATAGGGCTAAAGAACATACTTACAAAGTTTACTGAATTGAAGGAGGGTGGTCACTAAGCTTTAGACTGCTTGTAAAAGGCATGGCAATTTAAAGCACGAGTAAATGGCAGCCAGAAAACAAAGTATTACAGCTTTTCAACTTTTTTGTGTACTGACTGGTGAATGGGCTGCAGTAGGTAGAGGTTTCTTCATTTGTCCTTCGTTGTCTTAGAACCTTATGCGTAGGCAGAGTTTCTATGGTGTTACTGCCTTAACACAGGGTCAGTGCCCACACTAGTTTAAATTTGAGATGGTTTGTTTCTTATTAATGATCTGCCCTTGTTAGGGTCCCAAATTGATGTCCTAGTTTTGAATGGAATGTTGCAAAGATGACAGAATGTTTGAAACCCTCACACACTTGATGTAGTACTTCTCATACTCCTCTGTTGATTTCAAAGCAATTCACTATTTCTACTCGCCTTACACCATCTCCAGACCCTCGGCATTAGACTGGGGATGAACATGACCAACAGCTGTTTTTCACTTGACTTAGATATGGTTACACTACCCATTTTAGAGTTCTACAGAGTAAGTGGGGCACTCTGAAGGTTCTCTTTACTTAGGATTGAGTATTTCAAGGGAAAGCTGCATTTCCTAGGTTTCCTTCACAGTCTTTGTTCAGAGAAACTGCCAAGCTTTTACTGGGAGAATCAGTTGTGTTTCTTTTAGCTCTTTTAAATCCAGTCCCATATATGAAGAGAATTGGAGGCTTGAGCTCTCTTCTACAATAGATCTTCTGGCAAGACAGGTGTTTTAATGGATTTATATAGAGAAAAAATGGGCTAGGATATGTATACTGATCTTTACTGTTAGACAGATGGAACTTTGCTAAGTTTCCAACCTGTATGAGAAATTGAAACCTGCATTTGTTTGTGTTATTTTTCTTGGAAGGTACTTAAGTATTAGAAGACCTTTAGGGAATCTTTTTAAATCAAGAATTAAAGACAAATTTATTATCCTCATGAGTGTGATTTTCTCCAGTAAATAATGTTGACTTGTTCAAGTGCTCAGCTCAGTTTATGAGTTTTAGATGAATGTCTGTATAAATACCTTGGGTTCTATTTACTGATTGATCTGGGGTCTGTTTCTTCCTTTCATGGTAGTTGTATTTTTTCATAGTAGGGTTCAAGAATATGCTAAAAATATGCTCTACAGTTCTCTGTGTAAGGGCATCCACTTCTCATTTGAATTACAACCTGTAGTCAGAAGCTGAGGCAGTCTTTTACCACCTAGCTACAGAGTACTCTCCTTCAGAAGCAGTAAGAAATGCTCTCACAGAATTTAGTTTCAGATGACAGCAGGGAGAAAACGAAGAATCTCTACTAACTGGCTCAACCTTAAGTCAGGAATTTACCAGCTGTCCATCGGAAGCTGTCTGCCATTATATCATTCTTTTGCTCTGCCAAAGATTTAAAGGTGGAAATTGGAATGAAAGGGAGAGCACATGTCAGGAGTACCTAATGAAATCAACATAGATTGAGTACCTAACTACAAAAAGCAAGTAAGTTAAAGTGTGTTGTTAACCTTTGTATTCTTTGTATGCTTCTGATACAATATTGCTTCAAAGCCTTAAGATGAAACTCCTATGAAAATTACTCAATGCCTATTTACATTACAGCTCTGGAATAGGGAGAGGAGTTATTAAAACTGATACAATATCTATCCTGTTAAGGAAGTGTAAATGAAGATGTGGACGATGTCTCCAGTCTCTCTAGGCCATGTCATATTTGGTAATTCGATATTCTTTTATGCAGCTGGAAGGTTAAAAGTTGTTTCATATGTACAGGAGGACCTTCAATATTTTGTATCTTCAGAGCAGTGAAACAGCAATGTAACAACCAAGTATCAAAATGGATGTCAGTTTAAAGGAAAATGATATAGAGACAGCCAAGAAAAAGTGATCAGTTTGCAGTAGTACTATGAAAAAGAAAAGCACTTTGACCAAACAGGTTTTTCATTCTCTGAGCAGTTCAAGGCATCAAGCAAGCAGATCAATGAAAAGTTTAACAGTACCGGAAAAGTTCCCCTAAGATTAAGTACTGGAAAAATGTGTAGAAGTGCCCTGGCAAAATACTTGTGTAATCTAAAAACAGTGCCAGAGATGAGTGGAAAAGGTAATGCAGTCTTGGATACCACTATTAAAAATCTCTTTCACTAGACAGACATTAAAAATAGACACTGCCGGGGTCTGGAGAGAAGATCAAGCGCAGCTCATACATTGCATACCCTTCTAAGTGCCCAGTTTCTCTCTGCAGATGTAAAAGACGGGAATGTTCGGAATCTGACTGCAAAATCTCAGAAGTGATGATAATGCTGTTAAATCAAAACACTGGTCATTGTTACATCCTACAGATTTGCAACTAGCTGCTAAATTAAGGATCACACATTGATTAGTGATGTGTTTGGATTTTCTTTTATATAGTTCTGAGCAGATATAGAGAGGAATAGAACTTTGCTTTGTTGCCTGAGTGTATGTTTATCTTTGATACTTCTGAAGGGTTTATTATTCTATCCAGTAACCAAGAGCTATGCATCCTGACTAACCCATCATTAGAATTGTACTCATTTGGATTCTTATATCATTCCACAAATCAATTATGCCAAAGAGTAAAAGGTGAGAGAATTTGAAAACCTGCCTGCCTAATACATACATAGTTACTGCCTACCTATTGCAATAATTGTTTCACTTGCACGACCTTACATAATACATGTCACTCCTGTGTGGGTCTCTAGTGGTCTCTTGTGGTTGCTTGAGGAGATGACCTCTACTCAATTTTGAGCAAAATTGAGTTCAGAATGCGCAGAACAGGTTGCGTGCCAAAGAAGATGTAGTCTGTAACTTTGCACCACATATTCTCAGACAATTACCAAGCAGGTCATAAATCACAAAAGCTTTCCATAAACTTCAGGAAATATCTGCTTAATACACCTGATAAGCAAAAACACTGCAAAAAAAAAAAAAAAAGTATCTATTAGCAGTAAGAACATTGGAGGCAAGCCAGTTCATATGCCTAATTTGTTTGTGGAAAATAAGCTATTTTATAGTCTTAAGTTCATAGTTAACACCTTCTAATTTCCATATTAATTACTAGGCAGAATCTTGGGTGGAGCTTTCTCTTTGGCTTCGAATTTGGGTAGTGGTCTCCTGACTTCATCCCTCAGGGTGGTCTTGAAGCGTCTTCATCACTGCTGGA
>JAWWEV010000095.1:31768042-31782113 GCA_035583235.1 Hafferia zeledoni
TATCTATATCTATATCTATCTATCTATCTATCTATCTATCTATCTATCTATCTATCTATCTATCTATCTATCTATCTGCAGAGAGAGCAAGAATCCAGATAGTTACTTAGTTTGACAATAGAAAGTTTAATCTATGAGAGTCATATCTTGTGTCTGTTCTATATCCAATATTGACGTCATTGAAACCAATGGAATTCTTAAAAAGAAGGACTGCTGCTATAGGCCTAGTATGACATTGGTATAGTGATTGCATGGATCATAAACACATGCTTCAGGAACAGATGGCTTCAAAATCCACTGATCTCAGATGTCATCCTGATAGTACTCCTGTATGTCTCTCATGGTTAAGGACTCCCTGCCATGAAACTGGCTCTCATGTTTTTCATTTGTTTTTGTGGCTGCACCACAAGAAATCAATTACAAGTAACAAAATAAAATATTTTTGAATGGGTAAAACAGTCACAACCTTCATGTACTTACTACAACTCCAGGATTTAAGAGAAAACATGTTACAATAACAAATAAATTCAGAGTCCAGAGACAATTTCTGAGAATCAAAGTTCAAAGCTTCTGGGCCTTATATAACCATAAACTTTCAAAAATATTAAACAATTTCTGTTTCTCACTCCTTTCATATTTTAAAACTAAGTAATGCTAAGCAACTTCACAGGAATGCTGCAAGTTTTGGTTAGCCAATACTCTAAAGAGCTTTAGTATTAGAAGTGGCAAAATGTTAGCATTTCTTTTAAGTTTAAGAATTCAATTTTTTCTTTAAGAATGTATGTCACTCCAGTAGAATAATTAGCTCCATATGGGAAAAGCCTGTTCAAGAGGCAATGAACACAATGGCATAAATAAATGTTAAGGACCCTTACAAATGATTCTAAAATTGTTGACAATCGTTGATCTTTTGCTGGGGGATATTTTCTGTGATGTGTTTCCACTTAGCACTGAGGTTGTGTACTGCACCCAGACATATGGAGTTCTGTTGATGTGCATTTTCTGAGAAGCCTGACACTGAAAGGAGTTTTGTTTAGCTTAGAGACAGTTGCACCAGCAAATGCTCTTCTCCACCTAAGTGCAGTATAATGTGCTAGAAAATTGCTCAGAAATACATCAACATAATTGTACAAGAAAAACTGTCTCTAAATTACCCCCAGCTGAAACTTCACACCACATCATCTAAATTTTATTCCCTTACACCATTGTTTTTCCATGTTTAAAATTGATAGATCATGTAACCTTTCCGACATACACACAGCTGCACACCTCTTTTGTTAAGCAGCAGGCAAAATACCTGAGCAATACTTTATATCATGCATGTAGAAAAAAATGTTATTACTATATAAAATTGTGGTTTATCTCAAAATTAGAAAAAACTAAGTGCAAAATACAACAACAATGAAACAAACAACAACAACAAAAAGGTGACAATTGGGATGATGTGCCAGAAGTCATCCACTGCAATCATTAATTAACTCCCAATTTTCCTTCAGGGCACTTTCTGTTTCTCTTATTGCAATATTTTTATGGATTATCTTCTCCTGCCTTACTAATAACTTTTGATGTATGGAAATGGGATAAATAAGACTGTAGATGTAGTAATGAGCTTCTGATGAGGAAAAGAAAATACAGTTAGTATCTGGAATTAGGTGGAGTGGGAAGAGGGATTTAAGCCTACTGGAAAGGTATTGCAAGGAAAACAACTATAAACAGTATCTGTATGTTTAAGGGAGGTCCCTACTGATGTCCTCATGCAATCATTGAGATGTCCAGCTGACAGCACTACGCCTCCATAATTTTCAGGTCATGTTGGCTTATGCTTCCACCAGGAGGAAGAATTAGTGTCCTCAGGTGAAGTCCTGAGGCTGCAGTCTATAAATCATATTGGTTTCTGTAAAATACCAAGTCCAGTTCTTTGGATGCTCAGGGATCTTGGAAGCAAGTCATGTCTAGCACATCTACCATGCTAGCAGAGAGCATAAGTTTGAAATCGCTATTGGAAAAGAAAATGCTTTGCAATTTTGTATGTCAAATGGGCACGAGACTCCCTGCCTCATATTAATAAAAGCTGTTACTCTAATTTTACTTTTTTTTTTTTTGCTCAGGAAGGAAAGAATTCATAAGTGATGTCACCTGGGGTACAGAGTGCTTCTTCATTTCATTAACAAGGGTTATAATTGCCTGGTATTTTTGCTCCACTCCATTTGTTGCTGTGGGGGGCTGTGAATAAGAATACTTTGGACTGCACCCTTGAAACAGCAGTTTTAGCCCTGTAAAAAACCCAAACATTATTCACTTTTTTTTTTTTTCTTAAGAGGAAGCAGCATAGAGCAGAGAAGTCATTTATTACATGAGTAAATGTGAACTGCAAGTTGGAAAGGGGAACATGTTGTGCAAAATTTCTGCTTTTCTCATCTCTCTCATTGTACCTTTTGAAAATTATAGAGAACTCCAGTTCTGTGTAGAAGGGAAAATATTTCTAAATTGATTCTAAAATATACATATACTTCAGCAGTTCTAGGACTGCTTTGGATTTCTAATCTTTTCTGAAGGTCAGAGGGCAATGCCCAAGACAGCATATTCAAAATAAACAAAAAAAAAGACCCTGTGAAAGAACTGTGGAAGAGAACCAGATAATCACCCAAGGGGGAATTCTGAAATCTGATACAGGTCTAAACACAGCTGCAAGGGAAATAACTGATTTGACTAAAACTGAACGTTCTCTGTACTGCAGTCACATGTTGTTAACTTCTAAGTTTCTCAAAAAATGCTATAATCTCACAATTTCTCTGTATCTGAAATTTATATGGATATACTTACTTAGTATGCTGTGAGTTTACACAGTAATTTTCATTAATGAGATTGATTCTTTAAAATGCTACTTTGTTACTCACTAGCTCTTTGTGATAGTTTTTGTCCGGTGAATATTTTGAGAGCCCTTTTCTTTAAAGTGAGAGAGAATTCAAAATAATGAGTAATTTATAGAATGGTATTAAAATTCCAGTAAAAAAAAGCTGAAGCTATATTGTTGCAAGGTATCTATATGATCATGCACTAACACATGAAAACTGGAGCTAGTTATTGTATGAATGGGACACCCCATAGAGCACTGGAGTCAAGAGGTGAACAGTGGTAGCCACTATGACCATTCCTGTTGTGGGGAGATACCAAACACTGCTCTGTAGTGCCTGGGCACATATGACTCTCTCATTCAAAGTGCAGTGCTGTGAATGCTTCATCCTCTAGGGTCTTTCAAATAAATTAAATGTCTGTAATAATGAATATTATATTATTTTAGTAAAAAATATTAAAAAGTGACAAGTGTATTCTTCTTCCTTACGTGATGACATATGTGATAAGTAAGTCAGAGATATACACAGTCAAAATATTAAGGATGGCTTTTCCACTACTCTAGTAGTAAGCTTAAGGTCAAGCTATGGCTTAATAAACTTCTGCTTTACACCAGAGAAGCAGAGGAACAGTAGCACCAGCAACAGATTTATTTAACTAGATAAGGACAATGCCAGTTAAAATTTCAATAGAGAAAATATCTGATGTGCAGCTATATATATTTGAATTTTTGATATTTCCATTTTCTGTTTCTTAAGCAAATTCTGATTTAAGTAAGTATGTTCTACCATCTTAGAATTTTTGTTTATTTCAGGTTGACTCTCCTATATTCTTTATTTTCTCTATTAAAGTAAAGAAACTACTGCAAACTGTTGGAGAGCAGCTATTTGTGGTTGAGTAATTGTTGTAATATAAAGCAAGTAAGCAACACCCACTACAGTTGTGGCTGAGCTTCTATTACCATCCATCATGTGTAGCCAGTAAATTAATCTTAAATGACTGTACTCCACTTAAATGAAGGAGGATCTGTCTTGATAAAGGTCAAACACCATTTCCCTTTTTTCTAAGTCTGAAGCTTGAAGTCTTGCACTTAAGTTTCTAGTGCTGGCACCATAAGTAACCTGACATTTCCTCCTGACAAGAATTCTTTAGTATTTTAATCTAGTGGCATTTTTTAAATCATTCATTTCTGTTACTAAACACACATAGAGGGAGGCATATAAATTCAACTAGTAGAGATATTTTTAAAACAGAGACCAATGAAAATTAAATGTCCCTTATTTGTTGCAACCTGGATCTCACTTGATGAAACTGTATTTTAATATTGTGTTAATTTTCACAGCATTTCTTTTCCTTTGATTACCAACAGATCACAAGATGTAACACACACAAAGACCTAGCACACTGATGGATATGTGAGTGCCTTCGAAATATGACATCAGTATCAACCTTGCTGCATGCCTGAAGCATTGCTGAATGAGTTATTCCCTTTCAGAGTAACCAAAAAAATAAGAACACAGAGAAACTTTCTTCTAACATGTTTCCCATCAGAAATCAGTGAAATGACCTTCTGGACCTCTAAATAGTAGCCTTTTTTTTTTTTTTTTTTTTTAAAGGAGCACTGTGAGCCATCAAAATTTCGCATATGGGCCATGTATGCATTCTCCTTGATGTTAACACCCCTCTTCAGACTGAAATCATATACCATTTTGACATACAAATAGATTTCCTGGTTATCTTAATCCTCCTAATGGATCATTCCAAGACTATTATAACAGGCTTACTTTCAATATTGTCCCAAGAATTTAGCAGACAGTATATTCTGATTGGAATCAATATGTTCATTAATAATAGGAATATTAATATGTTCATTAATAATAGGAATAATCTGTGTCTTAGGATTAAGTAAATTATTTGTGACTGCACAGAAAGTAACTACTATTTTAATTAAATCAACAAAAGAATGGTTAGTATTATTAATGTCTTAATAGAAAAATGTCTTCAACAATGACATGGACAGGAAGATCAAGTGCACCCTCAGCAAGTTTCCAGATGACACTAAGCTGTATGCTGCAGTTGACACACCTGAAGGATGGAATGCCATCCAGAGGGACCTGGATAAGCTTAAGAAGTAGGAATCTCATGAGGTTTATCAAGCACAAGTGCAAGGTTCTGCACTGGAGTCAGGGCAACTCCTGGTATCTATACAGGCAAGGGGCATGAACAGATCAAGAGCAGCCCTGACAAGAGGGACTTCACAGTACTGCAGGGCAAGACCTGGCAATGTGTTTGCAGTCCAGAAAGCCAATTTTATCCTGGGCTGTATCACAAGAAGCATGAACTATAGGTCAAGGGAGGGGATTCTTCTGCTGTCCTTAGCACTGCTCAGAGTCCACCAGAAGCACTGTGTCCGGTTCTGGAGCCCATAGCACAGGAAAGACACAGACCTTTGGCAACAGGGCCAGAGGAGGGCTGTGAAGGTGAATAGAGAGCTGGAACATCTCTCCTATGCAAAAGGCTGAAAGAGTTGGGGTGTTCAATCTGGAGAAGTGAAGACATTGGGGAGACATCAGTGTGGCTTTTCAGTACTTGAAGGGGGCTCATAAGAAAGGTGGGGGCAAAGGATCCATTGTGATAGGATGAGTCATGGTTTTAAAGTAAAAGAGAGTAGATTTAAATGAGATAGAGGGAAGATATCTTTTACAATAAGGGTGCTGAGACACTGGGACAGGTTGCCCAGAAAGGTAGAATGCCCTTGAAACATTCAAGGTCAGGTTGGACATGTCTCTGAGCAACCTGATCCAGTTGAAGATGACCCTGCTCATTGCAGAGAGGATGGACTAGATGAATTTTAAAAGTCTGTTCCAACTCAAGCCATTCTGATTCTTGCATTTTGAATTAATTACAGACACTCCTTCAGCAGTACTGTCAAGTTGATGACCAGTCATATGTTTTCAATCAACATTAATTGAAGCTATTGTGCATCCTACATTTGGCAATACAGAGCTTCTATATTGAACAACTGTTTTAAAATTGAGGTAGAAGTTGAAACAGACAATACCACAAGGGAAAATGCTAATGCTCAGCTGACTTTTCATTAGTCTCTTGCCATATGTAATTTCACATGAAGCAGCAAAAAAACCCATTCAAGCCAACTAGTTACCACAATTCATCAGGAATATGACTTTAGAAAACATCTGCATGGAAATCTTCCAGATCTTCTCTGAGTACACTAACTACTCACACAATAACTCATTGGTAGTCATTAGCAATGACATTTTCACAGTTTTTAAAAGGACATTTACCTAAACTTGATTATATTACCTTCAATATTTTCATGTATTTAACATTACAGTATGAAGTAAAGAAATACCCAAGACTGTTTTGAGCAGAAAACTTAAATTGCCGTCTACTCCTTGACGTATTGCTATAAAAAACCTCAGGGGTAAATTAAAATCTACCTATTGCCACATTTATACTATTTCTGAATGATAACTGGCTACCATAATTTTGTACAAGCTATTTGACAAGTATTAGTAGAAATGATGGAAACTACATCTCCATCACTGCACTGATAAATCTGAAGCAAATCCATTACAAACTTTTTGAATACTCATGCATATCACTCTTACGGCTGTACACAAACTAAATGAAATTGAAAGTTGTTTCCACAACTGCTGGTAAAAAGCAAGAAATGACCAACATCCCCTGCAGCTGTGGATCCCAAAATTACTCAAAATTGCCTTTAAGCATGTTAGCCTGAACAGTTGCAAGTTATCACTCATAGGCAACAGCAAAGGTAGCTGCAGATGATCTCTTGACTAATCTCTCATTTTTGTCACTAGTTTTTGCTGTATGTTTTTATATGTTGCACATCTTATCCATAACAATAGTCTGTACTGCTTGATGCAGTAATTTTCACCTTCTGTCTATAAAATTAAGGAGACTGTCTAACCAAACTGTATGTCCTTTTCTGACACAAGCAATATGCCCTTCTTCCTCAAAGTTGTAGAAGGATAGCAATAGGGAATACAGTGTGTGACCATTGACAAATAAAAATGCTAAGTAATTGACATTATATAATTCCATTATTCTTCCATAATAATTTGACATATATTGATAATAACTTGATTTTTTTTTTTTAATTTGGAAAACAGCATGTTACATGTTGTGACATAGATACTTCTAGTAAGATATGAATTACCTATAATCCAGAAAGAAAATGTTCTTGAGCTCCCATCTCAACATGCTTCCTTCCCATCCTTGCTGAAGCATATCACTTGTCTGCAACAGTCCTGCAGAAAAATCCAAAACACAATCATGTATTTTAAAAGGGATCAACAAAAAGTAATTTCATATGTTCTATGTCTGGCAGCAACAGCAAACTGTTCTAACTATATACAATATTCCTACAAACATGTGTGAATACAGCAGGTTAGCAAAAAGCAACTGTTGAGTATGTCTAAATAAACTCAGAATCACAGAATGATTGAGGCTGAGAACACTGGAGATTACTTGTTCAGGTTCTACACAGGGGGCACCTAGAGCCAATTGCCCATGACATGTTCACAAAGCTTTTGAAGGTGGAGGTTGAACAACTTTCCTGGGCAATCTTTTCTGACACTCAGTCACCTTCACAATGAAAAAGTGTTTTCTGATGTTCAGGAGTAAATTCCTGTGTTTCAGCCCTCTGTCTCTTTAAGGGGGTGTAGTAAACTGCAGAGAAGCAAATAGATGGAAGCTTGCATATGTATTTCATTGTCCGATTGAAATATGTAGCCCAGGAGACTCCCTGGAAAAAACCTCCATAGTTCACATCAGAAAAAGAAAGACATGAATCCTGCAGTTCATGCTGAAAAATTCTTAGCAATGTAGTGTTGCAGAATTAAGTCATGTGCTAGCTCTGGTGTTGTGCCAGAAGGCAGCCTCCAGCTCCTGACATCAGCCCTGGAGATGTTTTGGTGCCATAGTAAGTCGAACACTGACAGTGGCATTCAGTGATGATGACAGTGCAAGATTGGTATGAAAAGGGCTGTGCCAGCCCAGTCTGGCAGAGGAGCTGTCAGGTGAAAAGGGGAAAGGAAGCATAAGGGAGCAGCTGCTTTGGATTGCAGTTGGCTGGCAGATAGGGAAGCCACTAGGCCACAGTACACTCCTATCTACTTATTCCTCTTCCACTGAGCTGTAGAGTTGTCAATAATCCACAGGACAGATAAGAAGGCATCGGCCTCTACTTTATGGTGCTCTACTCTGTGGAAGCTCCCTAAATCCTTGGGGCAAAGGCAGGTCTGAGCCTTTATTTCACTGGGTGCTCTGGGGCTGAGCTGCTGTCCTGAGTTCTAGTGAAGTAGTGGCCATATCAGAGAGGATACAATGCTGGTGGTGGCCAGTACAGTTACCTCAGGACGGGTGTCTCTTGGCCATCACAGAGGCATGTAGTGGACAGCTTTGTTGTGAGGCTAGGAGAGCCATGGGTGCAGTGGCAGGGGCTGCTGGTGTCCTCCTCAGAGAGTGGATGCTTCAGTTGGTGGATCTCCCGTCTTTGAGAGCTGCAGCCCTGAACAAGGACACGAGCAGATCTTCTGTGCTCTTCTTCCTCCTCCACTTAGCCAAGGAATGCTGCAACTTTTCACAGGGATATTGACTTAAACATAAAGGAACACCTTATCTTGTGCCTCTACACCTTAGCTAGTATCCATGATAGAGAGCATCACAGGCCTACAGGCAGCTGAAAGGTCCCCAGAGCTGCAGAAAGAAGTTCTGCAGTATCCACATTTTTTTGTATGATGCTTATCACAGGGTGAAGGCAGTTTATCAACACAAATTTTCTGTGTTTTATTGAACCCAGTTTTCCTAAAGGTTAGTAAATCTACTTTGCCGCAACCAATAAAGTAAAATAATGTGGCTATGAATTCTTCATTTAAAAAAAGACCCAAACCACTATGCAAAAACTTTATACTTTTAAAAGTATTCTGGGTGTATACATACACATTATTTCAGGATGCAAGTGAAATTGAGTAACAGTAAGAGCAGGTAAATTTTTGAAACAAAACTAGACTTTGATTAAACTGCAATGCTAAACTCCTTAATTGTGCAACTACTGTAATAAATGCACGATGTAAAAAGTAACCAGAAAAGATCAAATTTTAACAAATTACAAAATAACAGGGACAGGTGACTTTCAATTAATTCTAGGATTCAAGCACAGAGAAAAAATAGAAATGGTAAATATAAGCAAAAGATGACTTTCTTACTCATGAGTCAAATAACTTAGCAACACAAACAAAAGTTTCATGGAAGCTGAATTATAATGTAATGCAGACATGAAATTGGAAGACATCGGGCAAGCACTATATAAATTAACATAATGTGTTTGGGATTGGACAATCCCCAATGATCTCTTCCATAACCCAGTTTCCACCTGCTAATGCCATTTTTGAACAGTGGGAGGAAAAAAGTTTTGTTAAGTTCAGCAAGAACATTCAGAATTGCATTAATGAACTCAATTATTTCACTTAAAAATTTTGGAAGAAACAAATTGCCCTTGTATATTCATTCCGCTTGTTATTGTTATTGTTTACAGTACTTGTGACAGTTCCCAAGCTAGAAATCTCTTTTGCTGGAAAAAAAGAAAAAGTGTAAATATTGAGAGTCAGGGAGTCAAAAGTGAAATAAAAAAATCTTCCCACGTTATTTTCTTTTTTCCTTCATCTAATAGTCTTCTCATTTGTTGCATGTGTTTACACTTACAATGTAATGACTGACTATCTGTACGTTTAATATAAAGTCAGAAATTCCATTCTCAGAATTTGAACTAAATTAGAACTCATCCTATGGCTAGAGATGGAAGATGTTCAATCACTTTTGAAAATAGTTTTGATAAATTTTAGGTAAAGTTAAAGATGTTTTATTTCTCAATACCTCTTATTGGAATTCACATTTCATATTATCACTAGATGATTTTTAATTTGTGTTCCTGCCCTTGTTCAGTTCCCCTCCTTTTTTTTATTTTATTTTTTTTTAAATTTTCTTCTACTGGTTTTAAAAGTTAAATTTAACTTGTCATCTTTTGTACTAAAGATTGTGAATAGAAGTGATTTACTATTCATCAAATTCAATTAACTTTATTACAATAGACATGACACTTGAGGTTGCCATCACATTCTTAAAATGTAAAATATAAAGGCATTACTATAAATACTGATTAAACTGATATAGGAATGAATATGTTCTAAGCATAACAACAACACATATGGTACAAGAATATTATTATCAGTTTTTAAACAGTCATAAACCAGGCAATGTCAAAATGTAATTTTGTCTTTTGATCTCAATTTGTTTTCCTAGGATTTTTGTGCATGTGTTCTTCCTTTTAGTTATTAGTACATTTGAGTAATTCTCATTTGAGAAACTTTTTAAGAAATTGAACAGTAACAGGGATCTAGGAACAGAATTATTTTATACATTCAATATAATTATTTAATATTGCCTTCAGGATAATTCAAACACAGTTATAAGGCACCCTTGTGCTAACCAGTTTTCTTTCACAAAAATAAAGAAATAAACAAAAATTTTGTTCCAAATAGTTTATAGGATATGGCACCAATGATGTTACTAATGCCAAATTAAGAAGATTTGTGCCCTGGTTTTTGGGTTTTTTTTTTTGTTTGTTTGGTTGTTTGTTTGTTTGGTTGGTTGGTTTTGAGTTTTTTTTTTCCTGTAACTGCTATATGGTTGCATATAAAATGATACTGAAGTAGTGCTAGGGACAGAAAAGAAAAAAAACAAATTTCAGCCATGAAAGCTATGAACAGTGACAACCATGCCCTAAACACACAGTAATTTACTTAGATAAAACTGCAATAACTTGTGCTGAATGTAGGAATGATCAAAAAAATCTACTGGTGAACCAAAGAGGTAAAGATATGTTCTAGTTTCATAGACACAAGTTCTCAATTCAAAAAAAATAGGAAGTGAAAAAGTACTTTGCCTCAAACCAGATAAGAAAATACTCTCCCTTTGAAACTATAACCCCATCTAGTGGGACTCCCTTTTAATAGCTGATAGGATTTGTTCTATTCCTTGCTCTGACTGAGTACTTTGTGTTGCTAAAGACCACCAAATAAAACTGGGAGATTCCCAACTTTTGTCTATATCATATCTCTTAAAGTATTCTCTCTTTGCTACTGTTGTAATTGCTTCATCAGTTACAAAGGGTTCATGCATACTGGGAACTATCTACTCTACTACCTAAATGAGCTCTGGAAAAACTTAGTATAACACTGTGGAAAAAATGTTTTATGAGATGTAATTGATTATAGGTACAAAAGTATCATGTAGAAGTTGGGTTGGTCAATGGTCCCTAGATTACTTAGGTTGTATGGATTTCCTTCAAAGTCGTCTGTGCTTATAGAAATTAATAAAAATTACTGGGCACCCCAAGAGCACAAAAGAAAGTAATTGTACTGCAGTGAATGTTGGAGACCAGGCTATACTGAATTTGAGCAAACTAAGAAGGATTCCTCACAGTGTGCACACTTTGTGGTACATTGGGGTATGAGAATAGTCCATTGGTTTTGTTCTTTGCTTTTAATAACACAAAGAAATTGAAGGGTAAAGATGGCTCATTGGTTCTAAATACTGGGAGCTGTAACACATGGAGAAAGGAAAGAGTGGAGGGTGTTTCTGCTCCGTAATACCTATAGCTCACACTATTGTAACACATAGTTCAGACTGAATGCAGAAATGATGTCAAATGTCTGCCCTGCAGATTAAGCTCGTTCACCTCTTGCACACACTTGCTCCATTGATAGGAGCCCTCAAGTTGTTCATTGAAAGCTCACTGATTAAGGCGATCTTCCTCAGCACCCTGCCAACACAGAGCACACTCACAAGCTGCAGGGATCTCTTTCACAAACAGTGTTTGCCCAAGCACCAGTATCATCTATGTTCAAATAATTCAGTAATCTTTGATATTTCTTTGATCAGTAGTAATGGCTATCAGCACCAAGATACAAATTATCATCGATTTTCTAGAGGATATACATCCAGTGAAATAAATGGGGCAGTTATAATTCTGTCAGACTAGCCATTATGTGCTTGGCAAGTTGGTCAGACAGTGCAATTGTGCTTTCTCTTTCAAAGGCTCTGAGTCTGTACGACTCTAAAAGCTTGAGACTTAAAACAGAAGAGCAGATATGTAGAGCTACACCAAACTTGCGCCTATCCTGGTTCTGAAACATAAGTGTAAGATTATGCAAACAGTGGAAAATATGAGCAACAGCAGAGAGACTTTCCAAATAACTCACCCACCTTTGTGCAGCCAGCAGCCTGGGAGACTTTGTATGGTTAATAGCCCTTAACAGGGTTTTATTCCACAAATTTGTGCATTTGTCTTTTAAACCATGTGTGCTTTTTAACCAAAATATCCTGTGGAAATGAGTTTCATGATTACAAACAACTGGACTAGAAAAACTCTTGCTTCTGTTTGTTATAAACGTGTTACTTGATAATCCTTCCTCCAGAAGGAAGACTTGTCTAACCCTGGACAAAGAAAAGGCTGAGGTTGTCAGTGACTCAATTTCTATGCCTCAGTCTCCAATGGCAAGCACTCTAGCCAAGCCCCCCAAGTCAGAAAAGACGATTACAAGTACTTGGAGAAAGAGGACTCTAAGCCCACTGTAGGAGGGGATCAGGATCAAGAGCATCCAAGGAACCTGATGAGATTAATCCAAGGGTCCAAAGGGAGATGGCAGATGAAAATGCTAAGCCACTGTCCATTTTTTTAAAAACTGTGGCAGACAGGTGAAGTCCATGATGATTGGAAACAGGGAAATATAACTACTGTTATTAAAAAGGAGAAAGCAGAAGACCCAGGGAGCTACAGAGCAGTCAGTCTCACCTCTGTGCCAGGCAGGACCACGGAGCAGATTCTCCTGAAAGCTATGTCAAGGCAGACAGAAGACAAAGATACAACTGGTCACAGCCACCATGGCTTTACTAAGGAAAAATAATGGCTGACAAATTTGGTGACCTTCTGTAACAGGTCTGCAGCATTGGTGGATGGAGGCAGAGCAACTGATACTGTCTACCTGGACTTATGCAAAGCATTTGGCACTGTCCCACATGATATCCTTGGCTCTAAATTGGAGAGACATGGGTTTGAGGGATGGATGACTCAGTGCATAAAGAACAGGATGGATGGATGCATGCAAATTGTTCTGGTCAGTGGCTCATTGTCCACTTGGAGACCAGTGACAAATGATGTCTCTCGGGGGTCGATGTTGAAGCTGATACTGTTCAACATCTTCGTCAGTGACATGGACAGCGGGATCTAGTGCACTGGGAAGTAAACCACTTCTGATTCTTATGATAAACTTAGGGCACTGCTTACCACCACTAGCTGGCCTTGAGGTACTTCAATCAGAGGAAATCAAGCTCACCATTACACCTGCCTGGTGACCAAGCACTGAGGAGCCCAGCGAGGTTTAACAGAGCACACACGATGCTAGCTGAAAGAGATTTGCCTTCTGTATCAGAAACAGAACCAGGGAAGTTACTGTCTCCCTGTACTCAGCACTGGTAAGGCTGCACCTTGAGTCCTGTGTTCAGTTCTGGGCCCCTCAGTTCAGGAAGGACACTGAGGGGCTGCAGTGTGTCCAGAGAAGGGCAGCAGAGCTGGGGAAGGGTCTGGAGCACCAGTCTTATGGGGAGCAGCTGAGAGCGCTGAAGAAAAGGAGACTCAGTGGAGATCTTAATGCTTTCTGTAAGGACCTTAATATTCTAAGTACTCTCTGTAGTGAGGTGGGGATTGGCCCCGTTTCTCAAGCAAATAAGGTCAGGATGGGAGGAAACAGCCTCACCCTGCGCCAGGGCAGATTTAGATTGAATATTAGGAAGAATTTCAGATTTAGATTGACTCTTGGGAAGAATTTCTTCACAGAAAGGGTGATTAGACATTTGAAGGGGCTGCCTGGGGAGTTGGTGGAGGCATCATCCCTGGAGGCGTTTAAGATCAAACTGAAGTGGCATTTAGTGCCCTGGTGTGGGTGATATGGTGGTGTTTGGTCATTGGCTGGTCCCCACGATAGCAGAGGTCTTCCCCAAGCGAACCCACGCCGATTCCCCGCGGGAATCCGACGGCCGCGCGCCCGTCCGCGGGAACGCGCCCCAGGGGCGGGGCGGGGCGGGGCCGCGCGGTCACGTGACCCGCCGCGGG
>JAWWEV010000095.1:31791100-31831953 GCA_035583235.1 Hafferia zeledoni
GGGCGGCGGCGGCGCCAGGTGGGGCATCTGCATCATGCTGATGAAGAAGGTCGGCCTGAAGGCGGGCGGCGTCGCGGTGAGTGCGGGATAGTGTCGGGGGGCTCCTTGAGGGCGGCGGCTTCGTGCGGTTCCTGCCGGCCCTGGAAGCGGCGGTGCGGGCCGGGCCGGGTCGGGTTGGGCGGCCCGTGGAGGCAGCGGCGCCCGCCCCGGCCGTGGGGTCCGGCTGCCCCCCGGCCCCGCCGGAGCTCTGTGGGGCGGCCCCACAGCCCCGGTGCGTTCGTTACGAGTTTATGCCCGGCAGAGTAACCGCACCTGTGAGCGGTTCTTACTTTTCTGGCAGAGTCAGTGAATCCGAGGTGGTTGTATGGTAAAACTTAAGTTTTCCTTTGCAGTTCGTAGGAGGTGTCCCTTTGTGAACTGAAACCACGGAGTTACCGTATGCAGTTTTCATAACTTACGGCACTTTTTGTTTCGTCTCTTCATACTGAGCACTAAAATGCCTTTGTGCAAATGAAGGAAGCCGCAAAGGAGTGATCTTTGCACTCACTGAAAGTATCTCTGAGGAAAGTTGCATTTGTAAGCATGACAGTGGTGCATAATTATTTCCAGCAGAAACGTCCTTGTAGTGGCTTAAACCTGTCCCAGGATACGTGTATGCTCACAAGGTGCCTTAAAAGCGGATCAGAGATAACACCTCGTGAGCTTTCTGCAGTAAGTGGGGACAGGTGTCTTGTGCCAGGCAGGATGGTACTGGCTGAGGCGATATAACCCACTCTGTTTTGGTGGTGGCAGTGAGCCCAGAACTTAAAATGGGGTAGAAGAAGCCAGAGGAAGACACAAAGTAACAGAACAGATGACCTGTCACTGATTGTTTTTAAGGGGTGTAGGTGCAAAGCAGAGCAATGCTGTCCCATGCTGAATCTTTTTTGGCAAGTTGAAATCACATAATGTTTTTTTGCAGCCTGACTTGCTATCTAGTAATAACTTTTTTTAGGTTCTATTCATATTCAGGTGTTCCTGAATAATTAAATATTCATTTACTCACAAAATTAGGTATGCTTAAAGCATTGAATATGCCATAAGTTATAAACCAATATTAAGTTTGTGTCAGGGAGTTCATGTCTGCTTTGTGTGTTGCCTGCCATTCCACAGATCAGAGAGAGGAAAGTGTACTGCTTGATGTGCATGTGAAGAAGTGTGTTTAGCTGAGCATTAATAGTGTAGCATTAATGTGATCATGGCTAGAGTTCAAGAATGTAAAAAATAGTCTTGAAACCATGTGTTTGACACATGTATGTTGCTTGTACCATACTTGTATTTGATGAAGATGTTAAGATACTTTTAATACATGAATAAACCAGAGAAAATGTAAAAAAAATGTTAATCCATGGAATTAATTTGTCAGGTGATTTTATTTAAGTTAATTCCAGAATAACTGCTTCACACTTCTTGTAACCCATCATTTATTTCTGTGTTCAAGTCTTTGAGTTCTTTTTTAGAAATGGTTATGGCTTTCAAAAAGCATATTTGACTCCTTCAAGAAGTGCAACTGCTATCTGGTATGTTGGCTGTTCCAGGTTTGTGTACAGCAGGTTGCATGAAGGACTGTAGCATATATAAGGTGCTGTAACCTAGTCTGAAGTCAGACAAGGAAAATGACTCTAGAAGAGTTAACATTTTAGTTAAGAAATACCAACTTTCAGTTTTATCACTTCAGACGATGTGGTGAAAGAAATAGAGGATGATCTCAATATATAAAAGAAAACCAGTTGAATTTATTTAACTATGAACAGAGTAGGATATGGAAGGTACAGGTAGGAGAATGTTAAAAATTATCAAAGGACTTTGATTGCTTTCTCTATCTTTGAAGAGTAAAGCTCAAATGGAAATTAAATCCATACATGAGAAAGGTGCTAAACTGTTTTTTTATTAATGGACCGAATGTTTGTTAAAGTTGGATTAAGTGTTAAGAATGCCTTTAAATACTTAAAATATATTCGTCTATCAGTTTGAAAAATTAGCTTCTAAATGACATATGTTCTTGATTTTATAAAATGATCTCAGGTTTTGCTTCTTGAATGGTTTTTCCCCTCTCCCCCACCTTGTTGTGTACTTAGAGGACTTTGCATTTCTGTAAAGCGTCTCCTTCAAGAGAGAAAGGCACGAGGCTCCAGCCTTAACTCTTGTACATGGTTGTAGCAGTAGTGCAATTATACTGACATCATCTTGGGGTCTGTGTCTCAGTTCCTGAGTGAACAGTCTGTTTCCTACTTTGTTATTGCAGTTCGTGCACCTCCATGTGATCTTCATGTGGCTGTCATGTTGCTAGAACTCTCTCTGCTTAGACCTCATTGAAAAAACTTATTCACACTCAGATAAGAGGCGCTGGATCACCGCTTTAGATGCAGTTTGATGTGTCTGTTTGACATCAGTGGGAGTGCATCCCTGGCCTTTGAAAGGGGAAGCCTGCTGTGTAGGCTGCTGCTAAAGAAAGAAGTAAATACAGAAGTGAAATTTCTGTGAGTTGCTTCTTTGGTCTATGAAGAATATCTTAATTTTTTAATTTTTCTCCTTTGTCACATTAGATCAGTACAACAAAGTGGAAAGAGTATGACCAAGTCTGTGAGGTTGTACAAGGCTTTCTCCTTTTACCCCTCCAGCCTGGCATAACAAGTTTCTAGTTTTTGATTTATCTGTAAGTAACTTCACCCTATTGAATGCATTGGCTTCGCTGAATCAAAGAACTAAAATATAAATGCGGAACAAATGACTTTTTATGAATTGAGTTACTGGATCAAAATCAGTAACAACAATAATATGTTTAAGTAAATTCCAGTGGAATTAAATGAGTTTTCATTGGCTGTATTACCATCATTTCAATGAGGTTCAGAAATTGAAATAAATGATACCTTGGGGCATTTTATTACTGTTTATGCAATCTTGGTACACCAGAATTATGAACATTGATAGTATAAAATTTAGTGTGACATTCAGAATATTCATCCCATGTACTTAATTTCTATGCACTCTGTTGTCAGTAAAATAATGCCATACTAAGGAAACTTTTCAACAAAATACAGTGCCATACTGTCTAAATCAAGTGCTTTTATGGGTGAAGTCCCCAAATGGGATATCAGAGAAATCACACCTGTGTGCCTACTTAAGAATTAATCACACATTAGTTTAATGTGTTTGGACACTATAAGATGCCACAGCTATTATGAAGCCCAAGACCTTTATATTTTTTAGAAACATAATGAAACTATTCTGAACTGTACATCTTGGAAGTATGCCAGCCTTTATTATTGTACCTGTTTTATGCAATGAAGCACAATTGTATATACCTAAAGAATTAACAAGTTTTCACCCTTCTTGCTAGCATTTTTCCTTTTTACTTCATAAAAAATACAGAACAGTGAAACTGAGGCAGCATGATTTAATGTAATGAGGCTTCACTGAAACAGCTCTGAGTTCAGTAACCTGGTTTCTTAAATTTCTTCCTTGTAGGATTTAAATTGAATTGTTAGTCGTAAGCACTTTGTTCTGTTGTCACTTTGGGTATTTAGCCCTTTGTGGAGCAATGTTGTCTCCAACACCAGTTATTTTTCATGTTCAGTCTGAATAATTGGAGATGAATAGTATGGCCCTCTCAAGATCGCCAGTGTTGTTCTTAATCCTCTCATCATGTTAAATTCACACTGAGTCTCTACTGTTGTAGCAGTGATTAGCTGCTGTCTTTGAAAACAAATCACTGGCTCATATTTATACTGAGAGGGCACTTTTGCTGTTATGAGTCTATTGTAACTAATCCCCCAAGTTCTATGAATGTGGAGGGTTTTGTGTTCTGAGAGAAGTATATTAGGCTAGAGCAGCAGAAACTTAATTGTATAAGTATGACTTAGGAATTTAGTACTGAAGATCCAACCCCGGCCACTGGACAACGAGCTTGAGTAATTATCTGCCCCATGGAGAAGCTTGTAAATAAACTAAGCAGTGTGTGCTGCTTTTTGGAGGAATTCTGAGTGCCATATGTGTTTCTATATTTTAGGAAGAAAACTTTAGCAGTAGGTGAATTAGCTTGTTATTTGGTGTAGCTTAATATGCTGGTTATATGTTATTTCTGTAAGAAGTAGTTTAATTAGGCAATTAGTACTGTCTAAAGCTGAGCATTCAGAATGTGTCAGGATGTATGGCAACTGTTTTCTTGGTTGGTCTTCCCACCTCAGTTACCTCAGCCATGAAGACTGAACCAAAAATGGTGTTCATGTTTTACAGGCCATAGAAGATTTCTGCTTCATAAGCTTGTCCAGTCTAAACTGAGACATGAATGTGTTCTCAGCAGGAAATAAAAGATGGCAAGACATTTTAGACACCAAGTGTAAATTATGTGAAGTGCCACTTATTTTCTAGGATTTTAGTGTAAGAGAGCAGTGTCAGTTGTTTTGTCACACCCTTCATGTCACTTCCAGTTCAATGAATCCCAGTTGTATCTGCAGCTATTTTGACTACAGCTTGGAGGAAGCTGCTTCGGCATTCCTTCATGCTTTTGGCAGCATTCTTTTTCCTTCTGTGGGCCTTTTGTGCTTCTGTAAAATAGACATTCAACAATCTGTATTGCTTAAAGCTTCTGAACAAAACAAGCAGTCATGGGATAAGAGGAGGATCTTTTTGTAGGTCTAATAAAAATGTAAATCTAATCAAAATTGTTAGAACACCAGAAGCAGAGAGTTAGCGAGGCAGACACATCACATGTTTGTGCAGTATTATGGTGCTGAGCTTGTGTCTTTCATTGAACTGTTTTCTCCAGGACCACATTCCTACACAGTGGTCATCCTGTATGTGGGAATTGTTTTTTCATGCTTGCATTGGTTAAATTCAGCAGTGTTAATTTCAGTCTGCAGTCAATGTTTGTTGTTCTTCACTATTGCCCTATAACTTCCTGTGTGAGTTGTGTTTTGTCATCAGTGAACTTTGTCACTTTGCTTTTACCCTCTTTTACAACTGAGTTATGAATGTACTGAATTACTTAGCTACTGGGACTCATTTGGTAACTTTCCTTTGGTTTTTGTTTATGTATTTTCTTTTTAATTCCTGTGAAGAGTTTGCTTGCTTTAAGAGCCTTTGGTGAGCATCTTTGAGTATGTTTACTAAATTTTCAGAAGGCTTATTATTATGATCTCCCTTATCTATATATGTTCTTTTGAGAACTCCAGGAACTTTTTAAGGCACAATTTCACTTTACAAAATCTGCACAGGCTTTTCCATTTTGAACCAGTTGTGGCTTCAATACTCTAGACCCGTGTAATACGATGTAGCCTGTCTTTTTCTTGCATCATGCTCTTGCAGTCCAAAGGTAGAATCTTGTCAGGCCTCTGAAAGGGGGGAGATGAAGCCTTAAGGTCCTTAAGATTTTTACATACTTGTAGATTTTAATATAGCTGTATAGTTTCTAAGACTTCAGAATTGCTGAACCTCTTTTTCATGGTTTGTGCCACATTCTTGAAATTCTGTTTTAACTTTGTTTTCAAGGAAAAAAAAATTCAGCAAAGACATCTTGTTTGGGACACGTGCCTGGAACGTATGATTGTAGTCAAAGCAATATAGAAAGCCCCAAACCCTTGGAGAAGCTGCAAAGGAGCAGACCTGAAAGTGGCCCCAAGGGAGGACAATTTTTGGGTTGGACATATCCATTAGATATGATAATTAAGTAGTGTTACAAATTTGTTAGAGCCATATACTGGGTGTACACTTAGATATTTTGTTGAACCTGAAAATGCTTTCATTAAAAGACCCCTTCTGTATTTTATATATACTAATATTGTCTGGAAAGTTCTTTTCTCCCATTTTAGACAACAAAGGTGTTTCTTTTGCAAATGAAATACAAGTTTGGATAATGTATAACCTGAATTAATTACAATTTATATTGCAGCTTAAAAGGCACTGTTCTGGATTGGAAAGTACTTTCATTTGTGCTCTGTGGTTTGGGGGCTTTTTTACACTGAATTTTTGTCAATTCTGAAAAATGGAGCATTTGTGGGAAACAGCTGGAGTTAATGTTGATCCAAAATACTTCAGTTTGAAAATTAAAGGGGATAAGACACTAGAAACAGCTAAACATGCAATATCCCTGGATAGTTACCTGTCTAATAGATGTGGAGCAAGAGAGAATCCATGATGTAGTGAGGTGGATTGGTAGCATACTATTTGTGCAAGAATAATCTAAAATGATTAAATAGTTATGTAGAGAGGCATGCCAGGAAAAGTTTGCATTTGAAATAGTTGAATTTTGTGGGGAAACTAACAATAGTGGAAAGGGAATACACTTCATAATTTGTCAGGAACTTCAAGATCTGAGTGATTCATACGTGAAGGCATGTTTCTCAAAGTGTTTTACTGATTCTATTAGTTCATTTCTTTGTTTTCTTGAAAATATGAGAGTTGACATGTTGGCCTGCAGTGCAGGTGGTGCTGTAAAAAATAAGTACTTGTACCAATTCATTTTTGTTGGGAGGAAAAGGTTTCTGTAGGCACTTCTTAAAAAAAAGAAAGTAAGAAAATTGGTTATCCTAATGCACTTGAATGTTGGTTTACTTGTTATAGAAAGACAGTGGGTGCTGTTTGCAATGTGTGCCTGTACTGGAAGTAAACCAAGCAACTAGCAGGCTCTCCTGGGAGGCCCTTTTACCTCTTGGGAAAGGATTTCCAGAGGATGGTGTGGGGTGAGAAAGGCAAATTCCTGTGGTTTGTCAGTTTCTGAAGTTCAGCTTGAGTTTGTTTTTTATCTGCTTGAGAGATAATACGATTACTCGACTGGAAAGGTGCTTTAGGGAGATCCCTTCCCCTTCAGGACACGGTCAGCTGTGAGGCCTGAGCAGGTTGCCTTGGGCTTTTCCAGTTGGATATTGAAACAAAGGATGGTGAACTTGTGTTCATCTCTGTGAGCAGTGGGCTCTGCTGCTTCACCCTCTTGGAAGTAAAAACTCATGCTGTATTTATCCAATCGAATCTTTTGCTTAATTTGCCTAGCAGGAGAAAATGGCCTTCATCAAAATATGACAAGTTTGAAAAGGTGCTCCAGAGGACTTCAAACAGTGAGAAGTGATTTTGTTTTGAAATAAGGATATTTCTTAGGAGAAACAAATGTTTAAGCATGTTTGAAATTGAGGTTATGGTGCCTTTGCAAACAATTTTAATTATTAAATTACAGAATAGAATTAACAGATAAATAGTTACATAAGAAATATGTAAATAAATGAATACTGGCAATTCTAGCTTTGCTCTGGAAATATGGGACTGGCTATTTTAGTGCATCTTGTTGTTGAGTATTTTAGGGTGAATTGTACTAGCTATTCTTCAGAATGTCTAAGATAAAGTATTCTTGCTGAAACTATATTGCATTTTCTCCCCCCTGCTTTTCTATTAGCAATTCTTACCAGCTGGATTTATGATTTTGACATCCTCTCATGAATTCATTAGTGTTCAACAGCTGTTTGGCTTTGAAAAAAAAAATTTGTATTGCCTCCCAGTAGTTCTCCCTGTTGCCTTCAAGTTAACTTTTGGATTTATTCTGACTCAATAAAGGCAGAATTAAAAATGAGTTTTAGTTGTAATTGTGTAGTGAAAAGAGGCATAGAAAGAGCAAAAGTGTAAAACTGGAGCAATAAGTAGATGTTTTGTTAGAACTTCTAGGACTTCAGGTTTTATAATGATGGCCTTAAACTTGTATTGGTAAGCATCTGAGATTAAGTAATGCTTTACTCATTATTGATTATGCAATTATAAAAGCTTGACCAGCAGCTTCATTTAAAAGCAATTAATGTTCATACATAGTTTCTTCTCCCGTACACTGGTCTGCCATATGGAGATGATCCATGTGCATAGAAAATAAACCCACAACAGATTTTAAGGCTTTCCTGAGGGCACCTAATTTTCAATGTAACACTTTCAGTTTTGAGGGTGGTGGATGAGGCAAGCAATTTGCATGCTGACCATATCTTCACTGTTTCTGAAATCCTCTTAAAATCTCTTCAATCATAAGGAATTAAGTAGGTTGTGAATTTTCCTGGTTTCATGATTTAAGTTTCCCAATACAGCCATTTGTGCAAGTGTTTTTTAATTAACCTAGATGACACTCTAAAGAAATTTGCAAATCATGAGTTGCAGTCCATGTGGATCATAGACTGGTAGCTATTAGTATATTTGACATAGTATGCTTGTCTTACTTTTTACAGGCTCATGTTCCTTTCAAGATTTAAATTCTACTTTTCCAGGTCATGTCTTGAATCCAAAAAGTGATTTCTGGCCTTTTTTTTAAGTAGTTCAATGCAGCTAACTGTAAGCTGCATGATACTGCTAGGAATGATTTGCAGACTATTTTAATCTCTAGGAAAGATTCACTGAGGCTCCTTGCAACAAAAATACTTTTTTTTTCCCCCAGAAGATTTAAAACTACTTCTGAAGAAAGAAACACCCATGTCTTTCTCAGTATGTGTGTACATTGTTTTTCTGTTAAATCATGTAAATCTCAGATCAAATTTGCATATAATAAAAACATTATTAAGAAAAGAACAAAACCAAGCAGACCAAAGCTTTATTTTTATTGACATTAGAAATGTTTGCTGAGTACAGACCAGATGTTCATGGTCCAGCATAATGCTTGGGAATGTAAGGGTGTGGAGGACATAAAATTAGAGGCAGGAGATAGTCCGTGGAGTCCTTTACCTACTGTCTACTATAAAATTCGCATTTTTCAGAAGAAACTGTGGAAAGGATCTTTAGACTTCAGTGTAATCAGTGTTAAATGCTAGTCTGACTGGCATAAATATAGTCAAGAAAATACTCTTAAAATTGTTATCTTACTACATTATATAAAATTACTTGCAGATTTCTTAGATGAGGAAGAATCTTTTACCCTACAATCTTTGGAATCTGCTATTTAGAGTTTTAAAATTACATGTTAATCTATGGAGAAATGTTAAGAATGCTTGAAAGTTTCTTGGCCTCCCAGAGGTAAGATTTGGTATAATGTATTATTTTCTAGGAGAAAAAAACTGTTTTCTTCAAATGGTCACACTTGGAAACAAACTGCAATGTAGAAAATAAATTGAATTTTATTAGGCAGGATACACTCCTGCTTCAAGTTTTGATAAACTGCTAACTCTAAAAAGTATTAGAGGTCTAGGCATTTAGACTGTTTAGGCAACAGGGATTTCTCTTTAAAGTTTTTTGCTATACATGGTTAGTCTCAATGAATCTTGTGACACAAGCGTTTGCTAAACCTGTAGTTTCTAGCAATGTACTGAGCAGGGGAGAAACACCAAAGGTGTCTCTGTTCCACCTTCATTGTATACTGTCTTGACTGTTTTGGAGTTCAGTGGAAGACCCTGCGTTTCATGCTCTCCTTACTCTCCGCCTGCTGAAATGAGAGTCTGGTGGATACTTACCACTGGATGTGTCTCTTCATCTGAATCCTGCATTATTACATTGCACAACAAAAGAAATGTTCTTTTATATTTTGGATAAACCTCATGTATTGGGAGTACTAGCTGAGAATACTGTACTGCTGCTTTCTAAGAATTGCCAAATCCTGTTGGAGCATAGTGGCTTTGGATTGGCTGGAAACACTGAAAAACAATCTTTTGCAGGACAAGTATTAGAAAAAAGGGAAAGAGTAATTTCAGAATGCAAAACCTGTGTACCGTTACTAGGGAAGAGGCAAATAGAAATGAAAGAGTCATAGAGTTGGAAGGGTCCTTAAAGATTATCTAGCTCCAAGGCCTCCATGATGGGCAGGTGTTCCCACAAGAGAGGTTGTTCAGGGCCTCATCTAGTCTGGCCTTGGACATTTCAAAGTATGAGGCATCCACAGTTTCTCCAGGCAGCCTGTTCAGTGCCTTATTACTCTTTGAGTAAAGAATTTTTTCCTAATTTCTGGTCTCAATCTCTCCTCATTTAGTTTCAAATTGTTCCTCCTTGTCTTATCACCTTTTGCTTGTTTAAAAAGTCACTCTTCCTCTTTTTTACAAAACCTCTTCACGTGTTGAATGGCCACAGTGAGGTCTCCCCAGAGCCTTCTCTTCTTCCAGGCTGAACAACTTCAGCTCCCTCAGCCTGTCATTGTAGGAGAGGTGCTCCAGCCCTCTGATCATGTGTGTGTCCCTCCTCTGGGCCCACTTCAACAGGTCCCTGTCTGTTTTGTGCTGAGGACCCCAGACCTGGATGCAGCACTCCAGGTGTCTCATGGGGGCAGAGTAAAGGGTCAGAGATCCCTTCCCTTTACCTGCTGGCCACTCGTCTTTTGTTGCACCCCAGGATACAGTTGGTGCTTTGGGCTGTGAGTGCACAGTTCTGGCTCATGTCCAGCTTCTCCACCAATGAGAACCCTCAAGTCCTTCCTCGCAGGGCTGTTGTCAATGAGTTCTTCTCTCAGTCTGTGCTCATATCTGGGATTGCTGTGATTCAGGCAAAGCTCCTTACACCTGGACTTGAGAAACTTCATGAGGGTATTGTGGGCCCACTTCTCAAATTTGTTAAGGCCCTTCTGGATGGCATCCCTTCTTTCTGTTGTCAGCTGCCCTGCTCAGCTCTGTGTCATCTCTGCACTTGCTGAGGCTGCACTTGATCTCACTGTCTGTGTCATTGATGAAGACATTGAACAGCACTGGTCCCGAGATGGTCCTGAGGGACACCACTTGTCAACAGGCTCCACCTGGACATAGAGTCATAAACCACACCTCTCTGACTGCATTCATCCAGCCTGTTCCTTATCCACTGAGTAGTTCATGTTTCAAATCCATGTGTCTCCAGTTGGGAGAGAAGGATGTCATATGGGACTGCATAGAAGGCCTTTACAAAAGTCTAGGTAGATGACATCTGTCAGTCTCCCCTTGTCAACTGTTGCTGTCACTCCATCATAGAAGGCCATTAGATTGTTCATCAGTTCTGCTTAAATCTGCCTTGGAAAAAAGAAAGAAAGCAGCAGTTCTAGTTAAATATGCTTTACCCAAGGGTTTCTGTCCATTTAATCTAAATAAAAAGATTCCATATGTTTCATCTGGGATCTCGTCCTTGGATCTTGAATGACAACAGTTTGACAGGTTCATGAGCATTTCAATAGTTTGCTAATTCTTTCTGGGATTGTTGGCCAGCAGAAATAGCTCCTCAGTCTCTGTCATAAGCAGCCCCTTATTTTCTCATGCTTTGGCATTTTCAAGCAAAAAATTGTTGCTCTTCTGATTATGTACATAGTCATAGTTTTGTTGAAACAGTGCTGTGATCTTCGTGAAGTGGATCTTTTTCGTTGGCACTTGCGGAGGTTGCAGGTAGAGGTATACCATTTGTCACACTGCTATGGAAGTGTTGTGAATAATTCTTAAGGGTAAGGAAGCCTTAAAGGGATGCTGGAGGTGAGAGCAGTACAGGTCAATGTCAGAAACAGGGCAAATAATTCCTTTCAATCGGCAAGAGTTTGAGGGAACAAACTTTTTCGAGTTCCCTGGAGATGTTTATTTATTTTATAATGGCTTTTCTTCTCCTGTGTTTGACTTATTTTTGTTTCCAAGGGCACAGTTAGTAGGTCATCCTGAAAACTGGTTATGCTCAAAACATGTTCCTAAGAGATGTTTGTACATGTAATGAACTGGATGTGTACAACCACTGCATGTGTTTTTCTTTTTTAGCAACAAGGTGTTGGCCGGCCAAGTGTATACCATGCAGTGGTGGTCATATTTCTAGAATTCTTTGCCTGGGGGCTCTTGACGACTCCAATGCTAACAGTAAGTAGCATTCATTCATCAGCTGTTATCTTGGCAGTAATGACAAATGTTAATTTGCTAATTACTAGGGATTTGGGTTTTAATTTGTTTTATATTTCCTGCTTATCTCATTACCTGAATCCCAGAAGTCTTAACATTCAACACTGTGCAGTAGTTAGTGTACTACAGCTGAGATCTGGACTGCTGAAAGACTAAACGGTAATGAAAAATGAAATATTAATATGCTGTACTACTCTGTAACTTTCATTTGCCTTTTAGGGTAACATCAGTTAAGTTTGTTGATGAAAGTAGCTCTGGAAATTCTAGTTTTAAGACTTCATGGTTCAATCCATCTTCCAGTTGTGACAACTGAATAAACTGTGCCACCCATAGTTAACTGTATGCGCTATTGTGGTCTGGCTGTGCTGCCATCATGTATCTTAAAGCAAAATGTAAAGGCGTTCATGCAAGGAATGGATTCCATAAGTATTGTTTCCCAGATGTACAGATAATTGAGTGTTTGGTAACAGGATATGAACTGTTTCATCTGAAGACATGGATCTCATTCACTGAAATTAGGCCTGCCAGGGAGAAGCCATCAAAAGTTTGTTTTCATCAGTTATTGTCTGAGAGCACTTTGAATACCTGACAGCCAAAGGTTTGCGGGATTGAAAGAGTTAACTATTTTTCTTCCCCAAACTCCAAATAAAATAATCTACATAACTCTTGAAATGTGTTTATCTAACCTTCCTAAAAATTCTGAACTTTTAAACACAACTTAATAATAAGAAAGTCCATATAAACATTTAACATAAAACAACTCTGCCATTAAATGACCATCCTGTCATACTGTCTTGCAAGTGTCAAAGTATGGGGAAGCTTACTGGGTGATCTTTTTTATTTTTTCCCCTTTACTTTTTTTCTTTACCAAAGTGCTCAACTTCAACTTGCTTGACACTTCTCATTTAAAGGGATAAATATCCAAATAGTAATTCTTACACAGTCTGCAGAAAAACAGCCCTTCAATAAAACTACATGTTAGGTGGGTTCCTCAGTAGTTTCCCAGTAGTGTACTCCCTTTCAAATTGTTCTGTAGTTGCAGGTGCATCTTCGTTTGTAATCAGCTTTGCATGCACTGAAAGGTGCTGTTTGATTTAAATAATTTCACATTTGGTTTGGTACTTTGCACCCTTCTATCTTACCTTGGCCTGCTTATCAGCCAGCAGTACTAGAAGTCATATAGAGATTTCTCATGAGCTAAATTCAGCCTTTGAACAGTGCCAGCTGTCCACTTATGCTCAAGCAGGTTTGTCTGACAGGAGAGACAGAAATGGAAATGTCTGACCTGTTGATCAAAACTCATGATCACTCAAATTTTTTGTGGTTTTTTCATAATTGTTTAGGTCATTGTCAACATTCAATCTTACTAAAATGTTGTGTATTCTATGATAGCTGAGATTATTTCAAGTTCCCTTAAATTTAATTTTTTTAAATAGCTTTTCTCTTCTTTTGACATCTGTCAGCAAAGCTGGACTGTTTGTTACATGGCACTATACTTGGAGAAGAAAAGATTTGAAGCATTTATATAGCGCACAGAGGCTCTTCTGGTCACAGACTGCCCAAAGCTTATGCCCATAACTTTCATTTATTTACTTATAAACCAGTGTTAGTAAATCACCATAAGCAATATTAATCACTTACTGACGTGTTCTGTCTTCAATAGAATTTTTTTTCAATATGTGTCTGTTGATAGAACTGAAGTGAAACATTTCCCTTTACCCATTTGTCAACTTGCATTTGTTTCGTCTATAAAGTAGCAGAAATAAGTCTGAAAAACTTGAACTAATAGCAGCAGTGATTACCTCGCAGGAAAAAATACTGGAAAACACTTCACAGAAAGATCATTAGATTTGACTGTGAGTTTCCTGCACTTTTTTTTTTTTTTTAACTTAGAAAACATCGGCTTTTAGGTCTCTAATTTGAAGACTGACTTCTTTTTTTTTTCCCATTTGTATAAAGAGATCAAGGATCTAACAGGTGATACTTTTCCGTGACACTACAGTATTTGTTTTTTCAGTCTAATGGCTTTCCCAGTATGCATACCCGTAATTTTTGTAGTTGGTGGCACTTCTCTGTAAATAATGAGCAAATGAATTTTGTGTGAATGCTTGCTTTGATCCTTGCAATAACTTTTTTTAATCAACATGCTTGCACCTCTGAGGCCCGTTAACTCTCTTGCATATTTATGGTAAATCTGTTTAGTGTAGATTAACATTCTTGCCCTTGAGTTAAGACTGCTGGTAAAGCACCTTAAATGAATTCATAGCTGTATTTAAACACCTAGAACTCTTGCTAGTATTTATAAGTATTTGCTTATTCATCACTGGTCTTTGTAACTGTATGGCTATTGAATAGGTGCTGTTTGTTCAGTTGTGTATATGGAGCTGTTTTTACCTTGTCAGTGCAAGTTACCTGATCTCATTTTCCCTCCCATATATTATTATTGACTATGTTTTATTCAACCTTTTGAAGGAATTAGCTATATCAAAAGTTTTGTAATTTTTACTGCATGGAGATGCTTTTTTGTTACACTGATCCTCTTTCTTTATTTTAACAATTTCTTATGAAGACAAACAGGAGGTATAACAATTTTTCTAGGATTTTTTTTTCAGTTTTTATTTTCGGATAAGACAAAAGTTCACATAGAGCTATCCTGTTCTACAAATCAAATTTAAACTTGGAATCACCTTTCTCCTGTCTCTCCCGATTCAAATAATATTATTTTTTTTCCTGTCAGGTCTTACATGAGACATTTCCCCATCATACATTTTTGATGAACGGTCTTATTCAAGGTGTTAAGGTAAGATCTTTTTAGAATCCTTGACTGAAATATTCTGCATGTTCTTTTGTTTTAACTTGTCTCATTTGCGTTCTCCATAAGAACATACAAAACACTGAGAATGTGTTAATTCTTTAACCATTTTTTCATTGTAGTGGTTGTTTCTTGGGCTCAGTTCAAGTTTTATTGCTAAGTGGTAGCATCTTGAAACAAATGGAATGTTTCTCAGAAGTTTAAATTCCTCTCATTTGAATAGGTATCACTTGTAGCTATTGTAATTTTATAAGGATCTTTCTGAGAAGAGCTGGGTTTTTAATATCTGCTTCCTAATGTTAGATGACTTATATCATTAGCAGATTAACACAACCATAATGATGCCACTGAGATAGAAAATGAAGCACTGAAACACCACAGTTTTGTCTTAGATGTTGCATGAAAGCTAACTTTCATCTTTTTTTTTTTTTTTTTTTTTTCCCCTGTTCCTTTTTTTTAATCAACTTTTGAAAATTCTGTGATGGTCAAGCTGTTCAAGTTAGGTTACAGCTTACTTACACTACTGCATTCACACAGTGGTCGTGCTGGATTGTTGCCACAATCAAAAAAGGTTGCAATATTTTTCTAACATAACTAGAACTTGCAAGTTTCTTTTTTGCTAACTGTCATACTGAGAAGCTTCAAAGCCCTTACTGTAACTTATGACTTAGTTAATTTATAGCACCCAAAAATATTTACCTTTGTATCCTGTAACAAATCTAAAGTACTGCTTTTAGTGGTGAGAACATGACAGCTTTAGAATCGACAGAATCGACTTGCTGTCTTTTGTGGTGGATTGACAGAACACAATGCCCTTGAGATGCTGGTGTATATCAGACTAAAAGAGGAAGTTACCTTCTCATTGGCTTCTTAGAAGAAAACAAAGTTCATGTTCTTTCTTTTTTTTTTTATTTCAAATCTTTTCACTTACAATCCAGTGTAACTATGTGTATCACTTGCAAGTAGTAAATGGAGGATTCCCTATAGTTTTTTTGCAGAGCATTCCTGTATAAAAGTGCATTAATGTCATGGTCTAAGTGTTTGTATTGCTCTAACAGGTGTAATAAACAGAGGATCGTAGACTAGAGTGAGCTTATACTTCAGTGTCTAACTTTTCCTTTAAAATTCTGTTTCTGGAACATCAGAAGTGTTTTCAGTGACAGCAGAACATGTTAGTTTGTATGGTAGCGAAATCAGATTCTAAGGAGCAGAAACATTAATTTCAACTGAGTAAAACATTTAACATTCCAAAGATATAGTGATGTGGCTTTACAGCTTTTACTTTGAATTCACCTACTGAAAACATTGAAATCAGGGTTGTTTATAAGGATTTGGCAGAACAGGGATTTAGTGCAGTATTCTGTACACATATGTTAAACTTGAAAGTAACTATGTTTGCGTAACAGAGGTAAGCTAAAGTTACCTGTTGTAGACTTCCAGTGTACAGAACCATGCATTTACTAATGTTTGTACTTACAGCAGAGTTGGATTGATGAGTGAAGACTATATTAATTAGGAGGCAAATAGTCTTCTAAGCTAAAGTTCTGCAGTTTACAAACCTATGAAATCCTTTACTTATTTTAATTCTGTGTAACAGAGAACGAATTTGAGGCCTAGATTCTAGGTGCTCATGAAATGCTGAAAAATCTAGTATTTGATCCTTCATCAGGGATCCTATACATGTAAGTCTGACCTTTGCTGCTGGAATATTATGGTGTCCCATGATCTCAAGGTGTCAAGCCTGCTCAAATGGTCCTCATAGTTCTTGCAGCCTACAGATGTACTGTACATAATGAGTATGTACGATAAAACATTAAGTGTGCTGTTAAATTTGTTTCAGAGAACACTTAATGTTACTCAAAGCCCTCTCTTAGGACAGTGCAAAAGACCCTACAAATAGAGGGGAACTTGGGTTTGAAATCTAGCGTGGAGTCTCTCAGTAGAGGCTAAGAAAGTGTCCTTTGTGTAACTAGACTATATTTTGGTGATTTTAAAGAAGTTTTTTCAGTCTGTGATGCTTCTACATTGAGTAAAACGAATCTTGAAAAAAACATATGCTATCACTTTTTTAAAAAATTTGCTCAAGTTTCATAGATTCAAAACATAAAATATCAGAATCCCAGAAAACTGGACTGTAGAAAAAATTATGTACATTTTCAGTTTTTCTACAACTTTGTGTTTAATTTAAAATCTATTTTAAATTTTAGTTCTTTCTTATATAGTGGTTAAAGTGAGCCTTGGAAATGTATATGTAGACATATTAATTGTTTTTCTTCTGTCACAGGGTTTTTTGTCCTTTCTCAGTGCTCCACTAATAGGTGCTCTCTCAGATGCATGGGGAAGGAAATCTTTTCTTCTTCTTACAGTTTTCTTCACCTGTGTCCCAATTCCATTAATGCGAATAAGCCCATGGTAAGTGGTAGACTGCAGCAGCAAGTTTATCAATAGAGCACATATTCAGTCAGAGCAGTAGTTTGGGGGAATGGGAGAGGGACAAGAAGAGGAGAAGAAAGCAGGTGTACTTTCAAGGCGTGACTACGTTATTCTGGAACCTTTCTATATAAGAGATGTTAAAACTGTGTATCTTAAAAGTAGACATAACGAAATGGGATTTAATAACTATATTCACGCAAGTAAAACAGTACTTGAAAGGATCTGATAGTCCTGTCTAACTCAATTTTAAGCTCAGTTGCTAGTTTTTTTCCCTTGATGACTCACAATAATAAATGTCTTTAAAGCTAAATGAACCTTGGCACTTATTTGCCAGAGAAGAGTATAATTGCTGCAAATGATATCTTTTAACTCTTTGATTAGGACTTTGAAACCAAGTCAACACCCCTCAGTTAAGACTGCAGTTTAATTTACATTAATTGTGAAATTTGTGAGATTATAAAAGAAGGAATGCATTCCATAAAAGAAGGAGTGCACAAGGAATGCATTCAGAGTTCAGCTTCCACAGCATTATATATGAAGGTCTATTCCTTAACTGGCTGAGGAAATTAGTTCTAGGATAGATTGGTTTTCTTAACTTAAACTTGAGAGTGTAAAAATCTATAGGTACTGTGTCCTGAAGGGACCACTTCTTCTTTTAGGCTCATGTAAAGTAAACAGGAGAACATAAAAAATTAAGACGCTGTTTTCCAATATTTAAGTGAGACTGTGCAATCTTGCATCTCCAGTAAAGCCTTGTTTTACTTCTCGAGGAACACTTCTCTTAAGCTTAAATATAAACCTGTTTATTAGTAAGACAAAAAGCAAGAGATCTTAGCTCACACTTTCTGATTGTCGCTTTTAAATTATTAGGTGGTACTTCGCTATGATTTCAGTATCTGGAATCTTTTCTGTTACCTTTTCTGTAATATTTGCCTATGTAGCTGATGTAACACAAGAACATGAAAGGACTACAGCATATGGACTGGTAAGATATGCTAAATTTTGAGAAAGAAGGTCAGTTTATGATGCACAAATTTGATGCACAAATTGTTTTCTGGTTAATGTAAAGAGGTTAATAATGGAATGAACCATGCCTCTAGACACTGTGATGGGATTCAAGCAATGTGCTGTGTGCTCTTAGGAACAGAATAAAAATTGGACAACTTTACCTGCACAGAGGACACATGTAACAAAATGTGTCTTAAGTTTCATAAGCAAAACATGCAGTGTTGTTAAAGGCAGTGCAAGTTATTTAATACTGTGTGTAGCAATACCTTTATCACCCATAAATTGTACTTTTAGTTCATGTGACTTTTTTTAATGCAGAATGTCATCTTCTATAGTCGAAACAGCTAGAAAGGATGAAAATGCATAATGTAGTATTTTTAGTAACTTAGTCATGACCGTTCTTAATTAGCAAAAGATGAGGAAAATAGTTCAGTTAGTAGAAACTAGTCCTTTCAGTAGTAATATAATTCCTGCTTAGTTTGCTTTCCTGGTATCTATATTGGTTTAGGTTTTGGAGGCCTCTTGGTAGACACCCATAGCCTTTGAACATCATCTGTTTGTTATATGTGCATCTGTTTTCACCATACAAATATTTATTAACTTGATTTTTTGCTGATTGTGTGCTACTTTGAGCTGTTAAGGATTCCCTTTATTTTTAGCCTTATGGATGTATGATTACTGAAATGTTGATTTAGTGATTATAAAGGATTTAGTTCTCTTGAACTTGTGTGTATTGTTGTAGCAGAGCACAAAACAGATTTGAAAGGGAATTCCCACTTTATTCCTCCTGCATATAAAGAGGACCATAAGTATATCTTCTGTTCTTACTTACTCAATAAAATAATTATGATTTTATTTCGGGGACTGTAGAAGAGCAGTAATTAGAAAAAACAACACAACAAAACACCCTGCTGAGCTGCCTTTTAACCTTTTTCTGATTATTTTTATAATTGATTTTTCATCATACTCTGCTGTATGTGAATATAGTACATAATCTCTTAGTAGCTGCGTACTACAGCGTAGTATGATGCAAATGTTCTTGTTAAAGTTGCTGTCAAGCTGTTGTCATAGCTAATGACTTCCAGTTTGCTGTGCTATTTAAAATGCAAACTGTTAGCAAGGGCATTACATATTATTCTATGTATTACCCAGAGTGTGATTTTAGTCAATTTCAAAGTAAAAGACATTTTCCTTTGAGTCAAACCCACTCTTTGACTGCAAATCCTGTCTGGTATACTGTGCTGTTGAGGAGGTTGGGGAGATTATATTTGGACCCTTATTTATGGTAGTAAGTGATGATGTGTTATCTTTTTCATTTTGTGGTTTGTTTTTCTTTTTTTTAAACTTGAATTTTTACTGGTGTGATTTTTAAAACCATACTTCTGGGGAGGGGTGGTGGTGTTCATGAGTTTGTAAACTTCTTGTGCTGATGAGTTTGTGAACTGTTCCTGTGTGTAGGTATCTGCCACCTTTGCTGCAAGTTTGGTAACTAGTCCTGCCATTGGAGCATACCTGTCTGCCAGCTACGGAGATAGCCTTGTGGTACTAATGGCCACATTGGTGGCTGTTGTGGACATCTGCTTCATCCTGCTGGCTGTACCAGAATCTCTGCCAGAGAAAATGAGACCTGCTTCTTGGGGATCTTCTATATCATGGGAACAGGCAGATCCTTTTGCAGTAAGATGCGCTTCAATAAGTAATTATTAAATATTTGATGATTAATAAATAAAAATTATTAATTGCATTTTGTAATCTTGAGAAATCTTTAATCATATTGGTGGCTTGACTACTCAGTATACCATAATCTCGGTTCTCTGCTCTTGTGCAGAAAGATCTAGATAGATTTTAAAACCAAAATCAAGCCAAATTTTGTGGATTAAATAATTATTGATTTGAAAATAATGTTCGATGTGAAAAATGCTTTACTTTTCTAACTTACGTACTTTATTTTATTGTAAGAGAAATGCTGAATTCTTACACCACAAAAGTCAATATTTTAAAATTTTCCTTTTTCACTTCGTTTGTATGTTGGTCAATATCTCTCACCACTCAAGCTCTACTTTTGGTTATATGTGATTTCTTTCTAATACAGAATGAATTTATAAAGCCTGATTTTTCTACAGGCACATATAGAAAAGGCTAAAACATATTGTGCACTTTTTGTAGTAACTTGTTCACTTATTCGTGTTTGTGTTACACCTTGGTATTTTAAGGGAGGATGGGCTGACTGTTCTTCATGAGATCCACGCTGCTAGGAACTGGTTGTGAATATTAAGAGATGAATGGCATGCTTGAAAGACTGTAGTTACAGAATTTCTTTTTCACAATTCGTTTGTTCCTCAAGTAATTAATATGAGTGAATAACAACAGTACAAGGAAAAACACTTAATATTTTACAAAGAAACAGTTGTAAAGAAGCTGTGTTATTTGCTAGCATCTTTCAAAACAGATTATTATGGAGATCAATTACATGATGTTGTGCATTTCCCTAAATACTATGTGATGCTGGTTTTAGGGAATAATTGTAATTTGGCACTAAACGGTAGCTTCAAAAATCTAGTGGAAGCTTTGCAGAAGAATCAGATACCACAAACCTTATATAATGAGATTGTTTTTAACTTAACATTCAGCTTAACATTTCCATGTGTGATGTTTTTTGATACAGTAAAATGGATAGATAAAGGCATGGGTAAAAATGGATTTCAAAAAAGTAAATCTTCGTTCTATTTTCTCCTTGCTTTCATTAGACTTTGTATAAATGTATCAATTCTTTCTTTTTTACTTTGTTTTGCAGTCTCTGAAGAAGGTTAGAAAAGATTCTGCAGTTCTCCTGATCTGCGTTACAGTGTTTCTCTCCTATCTGCCTGAGGCTGGCCAGTATACTAGTTTTTTTCTGTACTTGAGACAGGTAAGTGTTTATGTCTTCACATCTTACTAAGGATGTTTAAATAAGTATTCTGTAAGACCTGTGTCTTGTTGAAGACTTTGTTCAGAAACCTGCTTTCTGGAAAAATAGAGCTTTAAAAGTAAAAGCAGGGTACTTTGCTAAGGGAAGAGCTGAATAGCACTTGACTTATGATAATAAACCCTACAATAGCTTTAACATGTGTTAACCTTAAACAGACCTTTGTTCCCATTCACTGCAGCAGTTTCTGGGTCTTGAGGTGGGATCTTGCTGCTTGAAGAGCTGTTGTGTTTATGGGAGGGATAGAGAGCTCCAGTTTCCAGATACATGACTTTCTCTGTCTCCTTTTTTTAAGGCAGTTTTTTTTCTCCTATGTTTTTCTTGGCAAGCAGTCAAGGATTATTCTTGAAAGTGGACACTTCCTGTATGGATTTAGAGCATAAGCAGGGATCAGTGGTTTCTTTAAAGAAGATATCCCTCTGCTAGTGATTGTCCTGGATTGTGTTTGACATTTGTTTTATGCATTTTCTGCTTCTCTACAGATTATAGGTTTTGGATCAACTACCATTGCAGCATTTATAGCTGTGGTAGGCATTATGTCCATAATAGCTCAGGTAAGCTTTTATTCATTATGGTGTTTTATTCAACAGCACAAACAGTGTAGAGACTTCTGACTATTAAGCTTGTCTATAAACTTCTTACATGTTCAAATATGTCAGTGTATCTTGCATTCACTGAAGGTTATACTCAGTATATAGTCTATGTAAGTTTCTTTCTCTATATCGGCTTTCCTTAGAAATACTGGATCTTGGTGTCAGAAAACAAAACTAAAATGTGCTACCCTTGCATCAGTACATTCACTGGAAATCTGACTTACAATTATTAAAATTATTCAGGAAATTGGTTACTTAATGCAAGGCTTTCTGAAAGGGAATTTATTTTTATTTTAAGTAACAGTCATGCTACTTGCACCTGTTCAATTAGCTCAAGTTATCAAATTTGCATATAAACAGTACCAGTATTGACCTGTCCTGTCCAGAGTTAATTAAGCTCAACTTGGAGGCTGAGCAGCTGTGAGGACTTGGTATGTTGCTGTCATGCCTCTTAACTGGCAACAATGAGCTGTTTTTTGAACAGGTCCTTTATGTCTTTTGGAAATCAGAGTTCTTATGATGTCATCTTTGGTATCTCTCTGGGTACAGTTCATGTTCCCATTGTGATAATATGAAGAGGAATGGCATATATTGTATGTTACAACCTTGCTGCTATCTTCAGCAGAGTGAGGATAGCACTGTTTGATGTAAACAACACATTCATTGGTATTTATCAGTTTTACTAGAATCTGTTCATTATCAAGTCAAGTAATTATGTTACTCCTTGCTTTGTGGTCTGTTATGATGCTGTTATGTGCACTGACATTTGCCAGTCACACTTTATGCCAACCAGTGTTTTTGCTAAAAATCTTTTCTGGTTTATAATTTTTAGTGTTAAAATGAGGAAACTATTGATTTTTGAACTCTTCTTTGAAGAGTGCAGCTTATTTCAATAGTCTTTGCTTCATAAATACCTATTTGGATTGGCATGAACACACGTAGATAGAAGTACTACGTTTTTGCTATTTAGCATTCAAACCTGCTTTGTCTAAGAATGAGAATCAAGAAAGCTAGGAAGAGAGACAAGACAAGAAAGGAAGTGTGCTTTGCTTTGCAGTCTTTCTGGTTCCTTTTTTTTGTCTTTTTACTTATGCATTGCTGAGTTTCTCACGTTAAAGAGAACTGTGTCCTCTTAACTGAGTCAAGTTGTCCATGTCTCCTTGCTTTACTAGGAGCTGTCTGCTTCTTGCCATGAGTGTATTGCTATTGTGTCTGAATTGGGACCTCCTTCCCGCTCAGAAGTAACACTTCTAACAGATGAGAAACACTGTCTTCTGTTAGGATTAGCTTCTATGTGTAAATAAAAAGGTCGTATCAGTGGTGTAGAGGGTCAGCAGAAAAGGTATTTAATGATACCTAGGAACTGGCCTTGGCCCTGGCCCAATTTCAGTGCTGCATGTGATGAAGTTGAAAAAGTAGCAGGATTTATTTGTCAATTTTAAATGTAAATTTGGAGAACAATGCACCTAACTTAGAGTTCACTTTTTTGTTGCGGAATCTTTTTTTATCTGCTGTTTGTAGATACTGGTAAATTTAACTCATGTCTAGCCTGTACTATCTTAACTTTGTACCAGCTTTTATGTTGTGGCACTTTCTAGTCTGTAATGAAACAGGACTGTAGAGGTGGAAATGAAAGCCTGTTTGCAGTAGAAATAGACACTGAGATCTAATGTCCATAGAGAAGGCAGTACACATGCTTCTCAATGTCCTGAAGTAGAACCCCCTTAAGAGTTAAGAATATCTGTACATCAGCTATTGATATGACTCATCCCTGTTGTTGACTCAACACAAGGGAAATAAGAGGACAAATAATAGTGTGTGTTTCCTTATCAGTTGAAAGGTCGTCTGAATTAGTTTGTGTAGGAGAAATGGCTTTAGCAATCTGACTTTTTAAAACAACTTTTTGGTAAATGGATTTCTCTTGCAGACTGTGTTTCTCAGTATCTTGATGAGGTCTATAGGGAACAAAAACACAGTTCTCCTTGGCCTTGGCTTTCAAATCCTTCAGCTGGCTTGGTATGGTTTTGGATCTCAGTCTTGGTAAGCTCACATTTTCATGCATACATACCTGTTAAGGGACTGAAAATTTTTTCCCAAGAAATTGTATTATTTAATTCTGTCATTAGGCGTATGTAAAAGTTCTGTGAGTTAATAATTCTCATTTTCATTACACTACCAAAATTTGATCTGTATTTTGCACATGCAGGAATGATAGAATTTTCCATACATATAGTGTAAGTTGCAGACTAACAGCCCTTTTGAAAACGGGGTCTTTGCCACTGTTTTGATTCACTGAATGTTGTGTCTGAGAACGTAGTTAAAACTTTGTCTTACATGCACAAGTTAATAAGTAGCATGTTCTCACTTGTAATTCCACTAGGTCCATTCTACCAGTTAGGTACTGGGGCTATACTTTTTTCTGTTTTTCCAACATGCTCTGTTACTATAATTGTATTTGGTCTTGGAAACTATCTAGAGCTCCTTTTGTGGGAAAAACTGTCTCTAATTAAAGACAATAAGAACCATAAACTACAACAGCTTCTTCTTTACTAAGTTTGTCCTGCTGACAGTGATGAATGCTGGTTCTTTATCAGAGCATTTCCTAGTAAGTTATACAACCTAGAGAACTGCCTCTCTGGTACACCTTGGGAAATTGTTCCTTTGTAGAGTGTTTGGAGAGGGGAGGCTCACTTGACTCCCATTTTCCTCTTTTTCTCTGCTGTAATAGCTACTATAGGAACAAATCAACCATGTTTCTGTTCCAAGTTTAGGATAATTTGTGGAAGGGGATCAGGAAGAAGGCCCTAACCAGAAAATTTCCAGTCTTTAGGTATTTTAGTAAGAGTGTTTTGAAAGGGCATTAAATAGGGTAACCTTATGGTCCTTCTTTGAATGTGGGGACAAATTACAAGGGCAGTCTCATTTTTAATTCAAATTATGTACCCAACACAGGATGATGTGGGCAGCAGGAGCTATAGCAGCGATTTCAAGCATTACATTTCCAGCAATCAGTGCTCTGGTTTCACGAAATGCAGAGGCAGATCAACAAGGTGAGTCTGGAATGAATTCCTCTTTAGGCATTGTGCTGCTTTTTCTGTTTAGAAAGCAGAAGAGTTATCTAGGTGTACTTTCAGTTATCTTGGTGAGTAATACTTTCACTTGGTAGTAGTTGTGGAAGTCTGCCAAGCTATGTAGAGAGGAATTTTGCATTGCAAAGTGCATAGTTTCTGTCTGACCAGCTACTTTTCTAGCTTCTTGTAAAAGTACTGCAAAGGCAACAAAACCTTTGCTCTTTTTTTTCTTCCTTTTTTATTAAAAGTAGTATTTTCTAAGTAAGTAGGCAGTGACGATTCATGTAACTACTGCCTTTTTAATAGAAACTAAAAGTACATTTTATCAGATTAAAATCAGTGTATGCAAGAAGCTTTATTCTATCTGGAAAAGATGGCCCTATTTAGTATAATACTTCAGATTTTCAAGGAATAGAAAAGGAAGGCAAAGTAACTAGTTCATTAGACAAAAGATTTATTGGTTTTGATGTGAAGAGGAAAATACAGTCAGACGTAACTCCTCGCTTAAAATGGAATGAGTCATCACAAAGTAACACACTTGTGTATAATAACTGAATTTAGTGTTTTCTTAAAAAAAAAATCCAGTACATATATGTTGTAAATATTAGTCTTGCTTTAACATTGTATAATGTGAAGTTAGGTAAGAGCAGTTAATTATGAGAGGTACAAAGGAGGTGCTGTTCCAGGAGGCAGATTTCTGTTGAGTTTGAAAGGTGCAAAAGACAGTATCTTACATGGATTTTTTTAATTATTCCCCTCTCCCCCATTTTTTTTCTGAAGAGAGACATTTAAAAGATTTTTAAAGACTTGTTTTTGGTTTATATCAGGAAATGAATAGTTCAGTTAAGCTGAGACAAGCTACTGAACTTTCATTTTTCATAGAGGAAATTGGTATTAATAGCTCAGACTTTCAATGGTTTCAAGAGTGAAGTTTTGCCACCTAGTGGCACAAAGATTTTAAACTTACATGTCAACCTATGAAGTAAGAACTTGGACAGCTACCTTTTTGGCATGTTTTCTTTCCTTCCATTTTAGGTGTTACTGCCTTAAGAAGGCAGCAGATACATAAACTATTAATAGTGTAAAAATAGTGATTTGTAGTATCTTAATATGTAAGACCGTCAAAAAACTTTTTGCACTGTTGTCAAAAACACTTAATGAAGTTGGAACAGAAATATACCTATAGTGCTTTGATTAGTCAAGCTTTTAAAAGAATCCAGTGTAAAACTGCAGCAAGTCAACATGCATTTACTGCTGTACACTTGAATTTGCTGCCCCGAATAATTAACTTGATACTTAAATAAATCCTGGTCACAGTTCGTGCATATTTTTCCCATCGTGGTCCTTAATATGGAGATACATTACTCCAGATTTCACTTGAAAATAAATTGAATGGGTACCACATTTAAGCTCTGGCTATCATCATTGTAGGCTTTGGGTGAGAGTGGAAGAACTCTACTGTAAAATTAAACCTGCACATAAATTTCATCTCTCATATTCAAAATTCATAATGCTTCCAGTAGTCTGCAAGTGTAGTGACAGAACTATGGTCATGCAAAGGATTATTTTAGTCCAACAGAGTTGTCTTCAATGTATTTCTTTGAATCTTAGAATGCAGAAATAATTATGGAATGAGCTATTGGAACAGTCATTGGAATACATTCACAGCTCTTGGCTCTGAACATTTCTTCTTGATTAAAAAATATAAAATTCTATACTTGTTTGTTTTTTTTTTCTTTTTTCTTCATTAGGCGTTGTCCAAGGAATAATAACTGGAATAAGAGGACTGTGCAATGGCCTGGGACCAGCATTGTATGGCTTTATTTTCTTTCTCTTCCATGTGGAACTCAATGAATTACTACCTGATCGTACTTCTGAAAAAAAAGCAATGCAAGTTCCTAGTAATGAGGTAAGTTCAAAATTTGGTATGCAGTTTGTGATACAGAGCTCATAAAGGCAGAAATATGTCTTTTTTGGTTGATTTAAAATCTTGTTATCTTATTATCAAACTACTTAATTCTCACTTCTCAGCTTTATTAAACTATTAAGATAGCTCATTATTTAAATGTGACAGTAAATATTTAGATTTTCAGTAGTAGCAGCATTGGTTTCAGTATTGTAACAGAAGCAAGTAATTTCTTTTGATGTAAGTTTACTGGAAGTAAAGTTTAAGTGGGCTTGCATCATTATAATTATCCACAGGAAGCTCTTCCAGCAATCAGTGCAGTTATAGGCTGTGTTTGGAGAGTAATAATAACACTTGACAATGCAATGAGCAAGAACTACTTTTCAAAGATTCTTAATCCACAGGAGCATAATATTCCAAATCTATGCAGATAAATCAGCTGTTCCAGATGAGGGTATTAATTTCTGAGTGTTTCTTACATCTTTAAGTGCTTCTGTGCATAGCATGTCTTGAAGATGTAAGTAATACCATTAATATTAACTCTATTGATATGGTTATATTGTTTACATGTAGACACTATCAGCTGAAAATGTAGGTCTCTGTAATAAGAGTTAAAGAAAGAGAAATAATAGCTTCCTATTCTTCATTTAGTACAGTAAAAATACACTGAGTTGACAAGTTTCATCTTGTGATTTCTATTTAATTGATACAGATACAGGAAAGTTTTTTAAGATAAAAACCCCCCAACTGGATTGCTGATACTTTATTTTGTAGAAGTTTGTCATCAAACTTAACTGATTTAAAAAGTATGTTATAACCTTCCATTTGTTTTTAATTGTGGTTATGAAATGTTGGTAAGTTGTCGTTTAAATTTTTAAACTGCCTAGAAGCAAGAGAGAATAACTCCAAGCACTAAGCTGTTTTAAATGTGAGCAGCCTGTCTCTACAGTGAGAACTCTATGTACGGTATAGGCTGCTGTAACTTTTCTCGCTTATGTATTAGTTTTTGGAGATGCTTGTTTATTTGGATAACTTGATTCTAAAGTATGTCAGTCTTGGAAAACTGAAGTTAAGTTAAAGATTTATTGAGTCTTTGTATTTCTAGATATTGAAATCTTATTCTACTAATCTTCAGAGGAGTCGTTCTGATTTTATAGGCATGTTGCATAAAGCAAGAAATTGTGACAAAGCATCATTCAATGTCTGTTTCATCTACTAGACAATCCTGTTGTCAGTTGATAGTTTTGTGTGTTTCTGCATTTTAGATCAATGTGCAGATCGGGTGAGGAATTCATGGGGATTGGAGATGCAGAAAATTGATGTTACAGTTCACATATGAACCTGTTTGTGCAAACTTTACAGTCACCACGAATACACTGCCCATGATTTCCTGTCTCAGTGGTGTAATTCATAATGCAGAACTCAATGTCTGAAACTTCATGAATTCTTTAATATGCTTGTTTTGCCACAGAGAGTGATTGTTCCTGGTCCACCCTTCCTGGTTGGAGCGTGCATTGTTCTTCTGGCTTTTCTAGTCGCCTTATTTATTCCTGAGAACAGCCAAGCTAGCGGTACCAAAACCCACAGCAACAGCATCAGCAATAGTCTGAGTAACAACCTAGACCAAAGTAATGAAGAGGACTTTGAACCATTGCTACAAGATAGCACTGTATGAAGGCTAGCTTCTGAGGGGACCGTGGAACAATTCATGTGCTGAATTGCCGTTCTGGCAGCTTGGTGGGACGTACAGAGTATCTGGGCTCTGAGGGGAAGGCAGCTGTGTACAAGGGAAGGCCACATGCTATATGATAACTTGAGGTTGATGTCATACTTGCAGGAGAGGCTTTTTAGTACAGCAGGTCACAACTTGATGTGATTTTACCCAGTATTGGACTTCAAATGCTGCATCAAATTTTGATACTAGGTAGAAACCTGGATATACAGAGATATTTTTTTTTTAAAGTTTGAATGTTCACTTCCTAAAGTTACATCATAATGCCAAATAAACAGGTTTGGGCCAGAATAGTTCCTGCCATCACTATTAAAGTTTGGTTTGCATTTCTTATGCCTTATGTCTGCATCTATGCCACATGTAATCTTCATGATATGGGGGACACTGATCTCTAGATAGTTTTGGTGTCTGAATAATGGTTATATTAACATTCTTTAATATTATTTACTAACAAGAAGTCCAGTAGTTACCAGAAAGCAGTGATAAAACTGAACTAATGGAATTCTGTGAGTGTGTATTGATCACACATGACAGGCATTACCCATAAAGGAGGGTCATATGGAAGTCTTAAACCCACATTCCAAAATAGTTCTGAGCAGTTAAAGCAAATTCAGATGGTGTCTGAGAGCCAGGTCACATTGATGCTTTACTTATAAAAACCAGAATTTTAATTTTAAAATGAACAGTGTCATAAATACAGACACTCCTGACTTCTGAGTGGGTGCCAGAGTAGTTTACATCAAGAAATATGTGTATTTATTGCATTTTGTCACTTTATCTGCCATATGAAATAATCTTTCTTATTAATTCCTTTCACCTCTGCCTTAACTGCTACTTAGTGTTCAGTTATTAATGATATTTAGCCTTCATTTAACTGTCTCACCTGCTGAATATCATGGATATATTCATATCAAGTTTCCTTTCGAAAAGATACTTTCAAGGAGTTACTGATGGCAACAAATTTTCTAATTATTTTAGAGATGTTTTATGAAGAATACACAGATTTATATGTATTTTGCTGCTCTGTAAATGGACTATTAAACCCAACTTTAATGAAGTATTCCTGTTAATGTTTTATATGTATGCACTATATGTAGATATTTGTAAGGAGTTTCAGTTTTTTCCAGATGGGCTGCTGTGTAAATCATGTATTTATAAATGTAATGAGCGTACAGACAGATATACAGTTTTTTAAAAGGATTGTATTGACTGAACAAATTTTAAAAATATATATTTTGAAAATTGTTCCATATTGAGCACAGACAACAAAACTTTTGTACTATGTGGTTTGGTTTTTAAGTTTATGAGCTTCCTAATGCATAATAAATCTATATCTTAAGCTTTCTAGGTTTTATGAGTAAGTGTATGTTCTTCCAAGTTCACTGTTGTACCTTCACTGCTTCAGAAGTGGGTTAATCCTAGTGCTGGATGACAGTGCATGAATTCATTTTCTGTTGTATTGTGCCTGTGTTTTCAAGCCTTATGGAAAGCATGCTCTGCTTATAAGTTCCTTTGGTGTCTGGCACGGGCTGGAAAGAGTGAAAGGGAGTCAGTTTAAAAAGAAAAAAAAGTAATTTCTGATCTGAACAGTGCTACAGAATTAAGATGCTTTTTCTGGTGAGGCTTAGGTGGTTCTTTTTCTTTGAATGTCAAGCCTAAACTTTTATGCTGGATATTTTATTTTTGCTGCAGGCCAAACCACAGTCAGGTAGAATCTCAGGGTTATGGAATGGTTGGAAGGGACCTTTAAAGATCATGGGACAGGAACATCTTTCACTAGAGCAGGTTGCTCAAACCCACCCTGTCCAACCTGACCTTGAACACTTCCAGGGATGTGGCATCCACAGTGTTGCTGGGCAACCTGTGCCAGTGCTTCACCACCTTTAGAATAAATATTTTCTTCCTTATGCCCAATCTAAACTTCCCTTTTCACTTTAAAACTGTTCCCCTTTATCCTGTCACTACATGTCCAGGTGAAATGCCTCCCTCCTTCTTAAAAGCCCTCTTATATTGGAGGGCTCACTCAGAGCCTTCTCCAGGCTGAACAACCCCAGCTTTCTGAGTCTGTCTTCACAGGAGAGATGCTTCAGCCCTCTGATCATCTTTATGGCCTCTTCTGGACTTGCTCCAGCAGATCTGTGGTTTCTTGTGCTGAGGAACCCAGAGCTAGATGCAAAAAAATATTTTAAGGAAGCACCTGTACTATATGTAAATTATATACATGTACTTCTGTGCTAGTAAAACACATGATAAAAATGACAAAAGGTGAGCTATAGATTAGATAAACAATTTTAAAGTATTTTTATTAGTCATACAAAATATTTTACTGTTCTCAGGAGAAAAATAATAAGTTTCCATCTTCCCTGGTGTCAGTCAGTTGTTCCTGTAAAGTAACTGAAAGTTCTTGAATTTTTGTGTTGTTAACAAATGGATTGAAAACCCTCTAAAGCTCTTCCTTTGAAAGATGTTTTTGAACAGGTTACAAAGTTACTTCCCAGTTCAAGCATACAGATACGAGAGATTTATGGGTGACAGCTTTACACCTGCTTTTGCAACAAAATTGCATGATGATGGAAACATTTTCAACCCTGTCTTCAAAATGCCCCCTACATACAACAGCTTTCTTTTTAAAAAGAAAATGTTTCTTTCTCATTGTTAAAAACATCATCTTTATCTTGGAGAGATACATTAAATTACTTCATTTTTCCAAAATATTAGCATAGTACTGAAAGGCCCTTTTTAACACAGAAAATGTCAAGAAATTTGGAACAACTGCTTGTCTTTCCATGAAAGAAAAATGTGAGTTTGGCAGCTTTTTTAAGCACTTTGCCATGATACAACCAGTGAACCTCTGTGGTACAAAAGACTTGCATGATCACTCCCCATCTGTTTCCAAAGTACCGTAAAGATTCTAAGATTTAAAGGTCATCTTGTTACGAAATTAATCACATTGATGACATCTTGTAGCACTTTTTGCTATTCTGCCTTCAGTTTATTTGCTGCACTAGCTTGCCCATGAGAGATGCAGTGAATGAATTTCACTATTGCTGTAAGCTTATCCTGTGATCCTTTTTTATTCCATTCAAAGCAGTCACTTCAGTGATTGCATTTGTACAATTTTTTTCATAAGACATCATTTTAAAAAAGAAAGAGTTTATTGTTGGAGAACTTTCTTTTCCATAACATCTTTTCTAGTGATTAACAGAAAGGTTGCTCTTCATGTACTTTATAATTTTAAAAAGTCTAGCAAATACCATGAACCGAGACAGGTTAGGAACACCTGTAGTTTCAAACCTCCCACAATTCATAACTTGTTCTCAATATTTTTTTCTTCAAACCTTCAGCAATGTTTTCTGTGAAATTTTGTAAAGTACTGGATTGAATATCATTGAAAAAACTTGTTAAGGTTTGTCTTCGTATCCAGGATGGTTAACTTTTAAATGCCCTGCTAATCCCTATGCCTTCACACTTTTGTCAGCTAAGACTTAAGGGCACAATATATGCTAAAATGGAAGTTCATTGTTAGCAATAGCGCATGCAAATTTGTATTTCAAATACTCACCTTGACAGTTTTGAAATTTTTTGGCTGACATTTGGTCAAATCTGATTAGATTGTCATTGATGCTACCATGCAGTGTGGTTGCTGAAGGACATGCACTAGGAGCAGAAGCGTCAGCTCTGCAGCTTTCTTGTCTGTTTGTGCTTATATTATTAGTATTACCTTCAATCTGCAGGGTTTGTTTCCAGAATCTTTTTGAGACACTTGGGCATTTTGTGAGGGTATAATGGCAGTGAGACAGTGCCTCACTTCCTCAGGGTGGCAAAGGGCACGCTTATTTACGCAGCTGCTGCTCTTCATTTGTGTTGAGATGTGGTTCTGATCCAGAGGAACAAAGGTCTTGTTCTGATGCAATTTACCTTTTTTTTTTCTTTGTATTCTTTTTTTAAATTTATTTATTCTTCTCAGGAGAACTCAAACATAGTCTTGCTCCCCCAAAAGTAGGGGAAGAGAGGAGGGATAACAGTTGAAGATCTGGAAAACTGTACTTCGGAAAGTTGCTTCCTTTTTCGTTGTCCTCAGAGATTTTGCTGTGCTGTGTACATGCATTTATCACAAAAAAAAGATGCTACTTTGAATATAGCATACTAGAAGATTATAATAAAACATATGATAAATTTATGATTTAGATTGTGCAAGTGTGTTAACCAGTCTGTTATATATACTCGCATCAAAATTTCTTTTAACAAAAAGAGAATTTGATTGAAAAAGTTTAAAAAAATTCTGCAAATACTTTTCTGTTGTGGCTTAAAAGCTTTCACTTTGTGTTGGGGATCAGAGTGGTGTTTAAGGCCCTGTCATATTTGGTCCATGGTTGTGTTCATAGGTGTGCTGTGAGAAAATACTGCATTATTTCACTGTCGAAAGCTCAGCCTTGGAGAAAAAAAACATTAGTGTAATATTGAACTGCTGAGAACTTAGCTTTTAACAAAGGAACTATAAAGAATAGTCGGTGTTAGCCCTGAGTCAGCATCTTAAGCTGTTGCAGCCTCAGCTGGTGCACTCGCCACACACAAACTGGCAAAGTTCCATTCCAGAGAGAGGAGTCAGAAGGTGTAGACCTGACTTGAGGGGGTGAGGAGGACCAGATGTGCATGGTTTTGATCCAGTGGATGCCCTGAGGGTGCACTGCCTACCTACCCTTCCTGCCCCATACCTTGCTCCATCTCCTTTTCCTGCTCAGTGGCTGGTTAAGATTCCAAGGGTCAGTATGCATGATTTTCTATCACAAGTAACAGGATACATTTGCTTTGCTTTCTGATAAATTTGCTACCTCAGTTATGTTTTAGCATCTTTTATTTTGTGTGTGGGAACCCTCCTGAACATGTAATACAAAATTGGCAATGAAGATGGGATTCTCGACAACAAAAACTGATGCAGAGGTTGTCCTAGTACAGCAGGTGGGACCAGTTTATCACTGTGTGGGGGTGACCAAAGCTATGTATTCTATTCCCTCTATTCATTTCCCATGAACTGTTAACAATGGACCATTTGCAGCAGCTGCCCAGGGCACACCCAACCTCTCAGGATGAGAGCTAGGTGTGAAAGATACCTGTGAGATAAGAGCTGTGATAACTCCCTTCCAGGAAGTTATTGGCACCTCCACATCCAGCCTGAGGTGTCATGTCTGCTAATGGACCATCAATGATTCCAAATACCCTGTGACTCACAGAGTGAGATCACCCATTGTGTAATTCCCTGCCCTGGGGGAGGTACTGGGCAGTCCCACCTGAATCTGAGGGGATATAATCTTGGGGGTTTTGGGACTAGGGGGACCATTTGTCGGATCCAGAGGAGGATCAGAATCTTGACGGGAGGGGACCACCACTCTCGACCAGACTGCGGCCGTCATCTCCACCAGCAGGTTTCTCACTTCTTTTTACTTTGAACTCAGAGGGAACCACATGGGGCTCAGGACAGGGGCTAATGAACACCACTGTGTTTGTGCCCCAGGGTGCTGGGTTATACTTCTGGGTTTTGTGGGTTAAAACCAATTTCTCTCTGTATCATTGCATTTATTGTAATATTTACTATTAAATTGTAAGTCTGGTTTATAATCTCTTTTGTGTTTGGTTCGTTTCTTCTGCCAGTTTACTTTCAAACCAGCACAGAGGTGAACAGGACTTAACCACTATAATGTGTAGCTGCACTAAGAGATGCTGTTACCCAGAGGATAAAATAAATAAAACAACAAGGACAGGGCTTGGTCAGTGGGGCACATACCTGTACCCAGAGGTGCTGTGTCCAAGTGTATGGGTGGTCAGGATTCATTTGAGGTGCCCAGTTTAGGGAGAAATAGTGTTTTTCTTGTATCTGCTGGGCAAATAGTGCCATACTTTTTTTTATTGCATGACATAGACCTTGTAGGCGTAACCTAAGTCCTTTTGAAGTAAGTGCTGTGATAACACAGTTAAGAAAAGACCCCTTGGTCCTTTGTGTATGTGGTGTTGCAGGATGATTCGTTGTGAACTGTTAGAGAATTCATACATTTTCAGTCTCGCAAACCAAAGACAAATTTGCAGGTTCCAGCTTCTAAGATAAGAATGGAACTTGTCTAGAGATCTTGAGCTGGTGCAGAAGCAGGAAAAGAAGTCTGCAGAAGCCCTACGGAGCAACATTAATAGAGCTCTTTTATAAAGTTTAAATAAGTTGCATTAAGACTCTTTAGCAATTTTTAGGAAATATGTATTACTTAATAATTAGCTATAGCTGTCTGATGTTGGATAGTTTGCATGTTGTGTATAAGTTTTAGGATTGTGTGTAACTGTGTGAAAAGATAGTTCTGAATATAATCCCTCCTGAAACTTGAATATTCTTGCACAAGAAGAGTTTAAATATTGTTAATGTAAACATAGTTGAGTCTCTTCCCTTCTTTCCACAACTACCTAGCAGCTGTAACCCATGGTGAAGAGGACTGAGAAATAAAAGACCAAAAAAAAGTAAAACCTCATAAAATTAGATGCAGTCAAGTGATTTATTTAAAGATAGGGGTTGAAGCCCCTGAAAAGCCCCTAAAAGGCTCAATTGAGAACTATGTCTGTGATCAGGCATCATGACAGTGAACCGTGTTATAAGTTTTTTATTTTTGTTGTGCACAGGTGGAAGTGTGATAATCTGTGTGTTTTGTTTGTGTAGAATAGTTGTTGGTGTGTTGCATTTACAGTGTATAGTTGTTCTGTAAAAAGAAACATTGGACAGAGGCTCTGGCAGCGGAGTGACCAGGGTGGACAGAGGAACAGTGGAATACACTATGGGATAAGCTACAAACTTGCACAGATATTAAACTTAAATAGTGGGAGGCTAAAGACCCCATGGAGGTGTTGAAATACGGGGAACATGTTTGTGCCAACTCCCCATACATGCTCCAAAGAGCAGCTTAAGTCATGCCTAATGTATGGCCAGGTGCCTGTTAGTTTCATCAGAAGTGAAAAAATCTGAAGTTGTGGCAGAGAGACATATAAAAAGTGAACAGGGAAGAAACCAAGCTTCTGTACTGGAATGGTGTGTGTTAAGATGTGACCCTCACTCTTTTACCCAATGTATCATCTAGTGGTCTAGTGAGAATAAATAAGGAGTCAACACGCTTGCAGACATGGGAGTGGAAGTCAATATGGCAATCCAAACAAAATACAGAGAAAAAACTACCCTCCTATGGGGGCTGAGTAATCAGCCAGTATTTGGGAAACTTACTAAATTGAAAAAAAGTGCAAATTGGTGACTGAGACCCTCATAAAAATTCTGTGATAGTTGCTTAAATTAGTAAATACATCATAAGTATATATATTATAGGGCACTACATTAGAAATCAATGGTACCTCTTGGGCTTTTGCTGCCACAGAGTGGCTACATGCCAGAGCCATTACTGTGGGACTTATACAATGAAAAGCAGACATTCCCATAGCTACAGAAACTGTAAACATAAAACAGTATAAAATTCTGGGAGGAGATGCAGAAATTCAAGCAACTATTGATGATTTGTTACAAGCAAGTGTCATGCACTATGCACATTCTCCTTTTAACAGTCCTGTCTGGCCTGTGAAAAAAGCCAGATGGCAGGTAGTAGATGACTGTAGATTACAGGGCAGTGAACAAAAAAAGAAAAAAAAACAATCACCCCTTCCACAACTGCTGCTGTTCCTGAAGTTGCATTATTAGTGCGCCAAATCCAGGCACATCCAAGAACATAGTATGATGTTATTGATGTAGCTAATGCATGTTTTTACAATTCTCATTCCATCCAGGGCACAAGATTATTTGCATTTATGTAGGGTGGGAGCCAGTATACTGTTGGTTGCCTGCACTAGAGCTGTAATAGCCCTACCTTTTGTCACCAAGTTATACACTGCACTTTAGCAGAACATGCTACACCTGCTAAAGTACAGATCCTACAGATGATATCCTGATACATGATCAGGTACAAGGAGAACTGGATGCCATTCTTGCCTTGTTAAGATAATGTAGATGTGCAGTTAACCCCAATAAAATATGAAGTCCAGCCCAAGAAGTCAAATATTTAGGCATCACATGGATCTGAGGAAGTCAACAAATCCTGGAAAAAGCCTTAGTATCTGAACCTGGCCCACTCCAGAAGGCATGAAAGGGTAACAGCACTTCTTAAGTCCTTTTAGGTACTAGAAATTATATGTACCTGGTTTAGCAGTGTTACTTAAGCCACTGTACAGTCACCCAAACAAAAGCTCAGATTGAATAGGAGTCAGAACAGCAGAGCTATTAAGTCAAGGACACACAGAGCCTGACCAAGGGACCCACAACATGCACAACTATCAAGCAGGTATGTGGAGAAAGCCCTACAATCAGCTTACAGATATGGAAAAACAAGCAGCATGGTTTACTGACAGTAGTGCAGGAATTCAACATAGCAGACCATGTTGGGAAGCTGCAACACTCAATCCAACTGCACAAACATAGTCGGTAGTTGAGGGGGAAGAGGTAGCAGCCAGTTGGCTGAACTGATTGCCACTTGGCAAGCCATAGATGTGACACCACCAAATGCTATTTGTTACCCATACACAGACTCTCGGGCAGTAGGGCTGGTAAATTAGCTAGGCAAGTAGTATGCAGATGACTGGCAAATAGGCACAAAAAACAGTATGGGGAAGAGACTACTGGGTTGAGATATGAGACCTCTTACAAGAATGAGAAGTGCAAGTATTCCATGTTGATGCTTACACTGCAGAAGAGGATGAGATAAAGAGATGGAATGCACAAGTAGATCAGTTGGCATGCATGGAAAAGGTAGATGCAAATCCACACCAAACATATCTGTTCCACAGAAAACTACATTCACATTCCAGCCAGCAGAACTGCAATGGTTAAAACCAGATCTAATTATTCAAACTCCAGAGGACCAACAGGTGTTTTTGTATTTTACTTTTACTCCTGCATTAGTAGCAAGTTGGGTTTGTAGTGTTTAGTGTACACCCAAGACCTAAGGGGGCATTCATTTTAGGCACTTGGAACACCGCTCCTTTTACTTGTACACTTCCCAGTGGAACAATTGGGAATTTCTTTTGGATTTTGCCCTCTCTATCCATTCAAGGCCCTTCACAGTTCTACTTCTCAGGTGCCAAAGTATGATATCAATCCCCTCTGGAACCTAGCCCTATCACTGCTGAGGTTACAGCAGCACAAACAGATCGGGCAGCTATTGCTATTCCAGTGCAACAGCACTGGCTCTGAGTACCTGTTCAACACTTAGATCATCAGGAGGGATGGGTGGGAATGGGAGGAGTTGGGGGGTAACTAGTTCTGTTTATGTTTTCACAGAGTACTCCAGGCTCATACCCCTCTGGACCAAAAGGTCTGGGTGACCCTGGCTAATGCAACCAGACAAGACATGTATGCCTTTGCACTGCCACACCCCAGAACTCTTTCACAACATGCCTGGTTGATGTTCCTCTCACCACCCCCGAGTTACAACAGTTATGGAACAGCACTGCTGAGTTTCTATCCTGCCTGGATACTGAACTGTGGCCACATCTGCCCCAGCTCGGGAAATCTCCTGCTTTACCATCACAAGAGCTGCGTATCCTGGGTACTTTGAATGCAGATAACTACTGCCTTTAAATTTACCAGCACAAGAAATTACACTATATCTTGGTAGGTTAATGCCATGATACCGTGGTGTCAAAATGCTTCACACCAGTGTAATTCAACCATAGCAAATCCAGCTATAAATTTTATCACACATATGTAATTCCCATGAGGTATCTTTTTAATCTGTGGGGACCAAGCCTGGGCCTATGTGTCAATGGCAATTAAAGGTGGTCCATATATCTTGGGGAAACTAACTCTCTTAATCTCCAAATGTAACTATTTTCCAAAAAAACCCCAAAAAAACAAACCAACAAAAAAACCCCAAACAAACAAAAAAACACTAAACAAAAAAACACTAAACAAAAAAACCCCAACAACAAACTCTCAACTGGAATACTTGAGACATACAAGCCTTTGCTCCTGATTGCAAAGATACAGTTGAGGTGCTGCCAAAGTGATTGCTACCTCTTTGGTGGTTCCTGGGATAGCTAGTGCACAAGCCCTCACAAACAAATAATCTTGACTGTTAGTTAGCAAAATAAAGCAACAATACCATCACAGCTATATCTGACTTGTTAATTGATGTAGACAGCACTAGACATGCTACCTACAAAACTGAGCAGCAATTTAGTTTTTGCTTTTAGCACATGAGCATGAATGTGAAGACTTTGAAGGATTATGTTGTATGAACTTAAGTGACCATTCCAACTACAGAAACTACAGACTCTTAGTCAACACCTTGAAGAGAACACCAGCTGGACTCAATTTACCAGGTGGACATGGGGCTGGGATTGGTTAAAGAAGGGATTAGTACTGCTTTGTGCCTTAAGTATTGGGGTTTTATGCATCATTTGTTGTATTCCTTGTTTAAGATCCTTTATATGATTCCTAATAAATAGTATGCTACATCACACTGTTGTTCATACAGTAGAATATCAACATGTTCCAACCACAGACCACACAGTGGGATGTGTTACACACTAGAGCCATGTTTAGGGCCCTGTCATATTTGGTCCGTGGTTGTGTTCATAGATGTGGTAGGAGAAAATACCGCATAGTTTCACTGTGGAAAACTCAACCTTGGAGAAAAAAAACATTAGTGTAACATCAAACTGCTGAGAACTTAGCTTTTAACATTTTGTTAGGGAAATTTAATCATATATGGAGGTGTCTATCTTATGGTATGCAGATAAGACTTTTAAACAACTTAATGCCTTCTCTCAGAGAAGTGATTCACACATCCCCTGAGAAGCAGTGAATGAAAAAAAAATCCATGACAATATTGCTCTACTAACAGACTGAAATGTTAAGCTGTAAAACAAAAGAAACAAGTCCTGGGTTTACTTAGGCCTAAATTTAGGCTTTAGTTTTTAGAGTAGGCTCCAGATTATCAGCTGACTAGAGCTGGGTGAGGCCAGCTGACAACTGACTCTACCATCCAGCTGTATTCATACCATATTCTGACGTCATCTCAAGTATAAAAAGAATGGGGAGGAGGAGCTTCTCTATCCTGATTGGGGCTGGAGTGGAGACAGGACGCTGCTGCTGCTCTGCTAGTTAAGCCCCAGCACTGCCACTTGGTACTATGTTATCTACGGGGAAGTAAATGTTTATTCTGAGTTTTCTCTCTGCTTGGGTCTGTCCCTCAGGAGGTTGAGCTATCTTGGGAGGTGTCTTTTGGGGTGCTTTGTGGGTCTGGAGTGATTTGTGATTTGTGTTGATGGGGAATGGGGAGTTAGTGTTTCTTTTTACCTTTGTATATATGTGTTATATTGTTGTTTTACCTTTTAATTTTCCCTCTTCTATGTAAACATATAACCCAGTTTTCTCTTTCAAGTTTTAGTTTCTCTTCTTCTTTCCCTTTTCCTTGGCGGGGCGGGTGGGGGAAGGGGGGAAGGGGCGAAGGGGGGGCGGGTGGAGAGGGGAGAATTGTGGCTCTCTGTTTGGGTACTTGGCATTTTGCCAGCTCTATCAAATACAGAATCCTTCCATATTGCTTAAAGCCCCCAAAGCAAGTTTTTTTCCTTGTTGTCTTACTTCTTTATGGCTGCATAATAAAAGTAATATATTCTTTCATCATTGGTGTCATCTGTGACTCTGTTATATGTAGCTGAAACATCACAATTCTGTAGACTTGTCCAGCTATCTAGCCTGTACTCTTTGTGCTCATGCTTAAATGCATTGGGAATTTTAATTCAATACAGTTAGTGAAGCCAGAAAGTTTTAAATATGCATTTAGGTAGCACAGTAGAATATTTTAAATGCAGTATTTAAAGACACATAAAAAAATGTACATGTTATACTTTTGTTAGCAATGAAAGAGAAATAAAATTGAAAAAGAAGATTGAGAAATATAAATATTCAGTAGACTATGCCATATAAAGCCAGTTATATTCTGCATATCCTTGTCAGGCACACATTTTGACCTCTGGGAGAGGTTGGAGGCCTCTGTGCAGTTCTTAGAGAAAAAAGAATTTTCAGACCTGATAATTTGTGACTTTAACTGAGTGGTTAAGGATTTAATCTTCTTGGACAATGGATTTCCATTTTTTCTCAAGAAACAAGCTTTCCTTGCCAATGAGTTAGTTTTCATTTTTCAAACATGAAGGCATGTTTAGGAAAACACCCTTGGGAAAAACAGACCACTGGAAACTCCTAATGAGTCTGGAACCAAGTAATCCAAAATAAATCAACATTTTTTTTATTTTTAATACAAATCACATGAAAACAGAACAGGTTGCAAAATCAAGTGAAGAATCCAATTTTTAGAGTTTCAGAATAATTCTAAAATTATTTATGTGCGTATAAAATACATCAGCAGTACCACAGCTGCCCTTTGTGAAGGTGAAAGGAAAGAAAAATTTGATAAAGGTCAGACTGTCAGGCAGCCTATTATGAGCAAAA
>JAWWEV010000095.1:31837134-31847935 GCA_035583235.1 Hafferia zeledoni
TAAATGGCTTTCACTTTAAATCTCATAGATTCGTCTGTGGAGTCCATTTAACCTCCGCAAAAGTTTGTTTACTTTAGTTGGATACTTTTGCAAATATTGAAGGAGAATCTGAGAACTCTATGGTGCACTGTGATGGATAGAAAAATCTAAGTCATCCCTGGACACTTGTGGGGATGACAATGGCCCACCTAGAATTATTAACTCTAATTCTTTACAGCAAGTCTGCTTGTGCCTTGGGAGACTTGGGATGCACAGTACTTAACACTGCTGAGGCTAATTAAATAATCTTAACAGGCAATGTCTGAGTGTCTTTTGAAGACCTATATTCTGTTAGTGGTGACTAACAATGTAACAGGAGCTTGGCTTTGTGTTTTTTACTCAATACCTTTTGTTATGTCTACATTAGGAGATCATTGGCACAGCAGAAGGAGAATGGTAGTTAGAAGCTGGTCCTGGGCTTCTGTTTCTGTTTACAGCGGCCTTCAGTGGACTTACTCTGAATTACAGCTAGCTTGATCCCCGAGGCCAAAAGTCTTCACCACACAGGTGGTTTGCAGATAGCTAAAGGTGAAATATTTAGAGGCTGACTGGACATTCTTGTGATAGAGAGACCTGTTACAATGCCTGAGGCATCTGTCCAGTGTACAAGAAAACCGCTCTGTGAAGCAAACTGTTAAATAGAGACAGTTATCACAAGTGCTTCAAAACTGCTCTGAGCCAAGCAGCTAGTGCAGATTCAGCCTGAAGGGAACAAATTTTCTTTTGTCTTTTTTTAACCAGTCTTGCAGGGTAAAAGGTGAATTCTGTGCTCTCTTCCCTTTTTAAAGATGTATTCTAAATTAGGGCTTCCCTAGTGTGCAATTTTAAGAGATTCTGAGTTAAGGCCTTGGTAGCAGCCCTCTGCCTTTGTGGATGGATCTGTTCCTCTAGGGATACTCCTTGTATGAATTTTAATGGCAATGTAATTTCTAGACAACTGTGGACTTGGCCCTCAGACTCAGTATCTTGGTTCACACCTTGGAGCTACCCTGGCTATCAGAATCATTTGCAAAGATTCCTGCTATGCTTATATTTATCCATGCTTAGTAGTTCTGCTGAAGTCAGAATAAAATTAAATAGGTATTAAAATCTCTGCAGAATGATGTTCTGAGGGTGGAAGGACTACCTAAATGGATTTTGGTTTAGGATATGTTTGCCCTGTCCTTCACAGGCAAAGCCAGACTGATCCTTCTGGTGCTAACTGCCAGTATCAGCACAGTATGCTCTCACTCTGAGTTGCCTGAGCCCATAACTACAGCTAGCTCAGAAATTAATTCTGCACAATAAATCTCTCTACAAGACAAAATCAGTAACGTAGGTTTGTTGCAGGATGATAGTTGCTCCCAATTCCAGTTGATCTGAGTGTGAAAAAAACAATTTTAAAACTGCTTGCAAATGATAGCAATACTGTTTTAAGACAGTATTAATCCCAACAATGCCTTAATAAGAGAAGTTTGATGATAACTGTTTATAGCATCATAGGCTTACCTATAAATTTGTAATTAATTGTAATTTCTTACACAATTTTCTAAAACTTCTATTTTTTCTTATGTTAATCTGAAGGAAAAATGTCTGTTTCCAAAATAGGTATTCTGCTCTGTGACCTTTACATCCTGACACACAAATGCTGACTGACTTGAGGTAGTGTAGCTAGTTAGGATATTTATAGAAATGTTTAAGCGTGTATGTTTTTTCAGAATGTGACATTTACCTTAGGATCCATTCTTTTCAATCCTTTGCTTTCTCTTACGATGTATTTTGCATTTCTCCCTGTTCACGGTCCTTTAAATCTCCACAAAACACCTTGTTTGAAGCTAGACCTTAGATTACAGAGACAACTCAGAAAGTTTCATCGTTAATATTGTGAGCGCAATTATAAATGCATGCCTTACTATAAATGCAGGGTCTTGAATTTTATTTGGCCCATTGGTATCCATTCCATGTTTGTTTTGCTGATGTCTGTGCCTTTGTGAGAGTTCATTTTTAAAGAATAAATAGTACTATTATCCAGGTGTCAGAAGATATAGCTCAAAGATGACATAGTAAAATTAAACAACAGTAATTAAGCTATAACACAGTTTCCTGCACTGTGGGAATCAGAGCTGTGATGAATTTAAAATTTCCATATATTGTTCAATTAGAAAGCTAACCATAAACAAAGGACTAACATATACATGAATTAAATGTTACCTCCATTCAGATTTTTATGTTCTGATAGCTAAGCTGCTGAAATATGTTTGCAATTTATTTGCCATCTTTTTAAGCTATAGCCATAAAAGGTTTTATTACATTTCAAAAATATTTAAACTGTGCTAGAATTGAGTTATTGTGCTCTGAAGTCAAGTGACCACTAGCTGGCAATGTTATACAGCTCTTCCTGTTACAGATTCATTGCGTAATATATCATAGTTTGACTCAACACCTTTAATTTTAAAAATAGAAAAAGAAATTGGATTTCAGTGGGGCTGGGCACTTCTGAATATTTCACCATTCAGGCTGCAGTAGATTAGCAAGAAAATAGGAAGGGTAGTGGACAGAAATAGCTTCTAAAGTAATAACCTTTGCTTATAGGATTTCTTTTGTTTCTGCAGTTCTGTGGTTTTAATTTTTATTTTAAATGCCTTTTACTTACCTCAGACCATCTAGGGTGTTGAAAATAAGCTTTTATAATCATCTGCAAATAGCCTGGACTATAACTATCAGCTCTTAGAGACTCCAGTGTGAGGGTCCTTCATTTCACTTATTTCAAGTGTCTTTCCTCACCTTCAAATGTCTTAAAATGATATTATTTCCTGCCTATCCACTATCCTTCACTTCCTAAGGCATAATTTCATGTTTTCTTCAACTGTTAACAGGAGAAACAACTATGAAAGCTACTCCAAAGTTCAGGGCGATGAGGGTGGTTACCAATGGCTGAACAAGCTGACTACATTTCTATGCTCATGCACTGGTTACTCCACCTGCCACTATTCACAGTATTCTTCTAGATCTCTTACTTGTAAGTAGGTGGAGATTCACATGTATATAAAACTCAGTGGTCAGAATCTATTATTTCCTAATATGGAAAAAAAAAGTAAGAGAATGAAACACTGAGACAAAAAAGTTTTTTAAAAAAACACTTTCAGTATTTTGCACTGTGAAAACATAAGTTATCTTGAAAATGACTAGACTGGGGAACAGAAAGGTGGGATAAACCCCTGCTTTTGGATTATGGGAAAGAAATCATTCTTGTGACAGAAAATGCTTCATCTACAGTTATTACATGAAGAGTTTTGAGATTCTTTCATTTGTAAGATTTTTGAAAACAGGTTGATTACTGTTCAGTCAGCAAATGGTCTTGTGTACAAGTCTCAGGACTCACTTCTCTTTCTCTAGTTAATGCTTTCATTTGGTCCCTTCAGAAATAAAGAACAAGGCCCTGGTGCAGATAAAACTATTACAAGGAAAAGAAAGACTCATTTAAACAGGGGCATTTAGCAGGCAGAGGTGCAGGGGGAGGATGTCTTTAAGTCAGCTTCAGCATCTAATAGGTTCAGCATAGAAAGCCAGTCATGGCATAGAGAACAATCCTTTGCTAGTGCAAAGTGGTGACCCAGCATCCTGTAAATGCAGTGGGAAATCTGAGTCACAGTGACCGAAGTCAGCTACTTAAGGGCTCCTCTACACATGAATATTCCCTGCTTTGAGAAAATTCCTATCTTTAAAGTGAATTGATACGTGAAAAGCACAACTGTAGATTAGACAGGATGCTTTTATCTAAAAATAAGAAGTAGCTTCCAGCCAGCAATTTGCCTAGTGGAGCTTCTCTCAATTGGGATGCTAGCAAAAAGGTTGAGGTTTTGGTATGTAATTGCTTCTGTATCACTTAGGTTTTTATATTATTGATACCTGACAACCAGTCTTTAATATGAAAATTCTTTTGATCATGCACCCTTTTTTGCTTTCTTTTATCTGAAACATGTCTTCTCTCTTGGGAGAAACTGTTCACTTTAGAGAGGTTAATGAAATGTTTACTGCAGAGGCCTGCTAAGTCAGTAGGTGTCTTTCTGTCATGGAAAAAATTTTAGATGCCAAACAAAGGGAGGAAGCTGGAGCTCAAATTGTGCAAAGTACCCTTCTTTCATAACCATTCATTAAGAAGGGAAGCTTTTTGGTGCAGTGATAGAAAAGCTTTCTTACTAATGAAATATAATTCCATTTTATAATATTAAAAATGGGCTTAATTTACATTGATTACAAAGAATTTTCTGAAATCCACCAAGATACCCCAGGGAAAAACCTTCTCACTTTCTCAGATGCAGGGATTTATCCTATGTTTTTTTCTAACTATGTCTTCAAAGATCTATGCTAGTGATGTCAGAGTAGTAACACTTAAAACTGAGACACATACTTCCAGGTTTTTTGAAGTTAAAAACAGCCTGGTCTGATGGAACTGGCTATAAACAGATCAAGCCTAAGCAACACTGTGCTAAATTATACTCATAAAGTGATGCACTGTGCAAAAATTGGTATTACAGGCTAGAGGAGTTTTATATCATCAGAAAATGGCAAATGTATTCATGCTTTCATACCAAATACCTTCTAATTTGCTTCTTTTCAGATCACTAGAGGATTACTAACTGTAGATAAGTATGTCACATTTCTATTTTGTCTCCTCTGTCATCTTCCTAAGGCAACATCTTGTCTGAAATGGTGGCACTGGAGCTAATAGAGATGGAGGTCATCAAAAGATTTTGTTTCAATAGGTTGCTGAAAGAATGAAGAGTTTGCCAGACATAGCTTAGCAGAGATGACATGCTCAGTTTTGACAAGGAGTTGGGCCAATAGACACAACAAAATAAGTGGAATTATGGTGATTAAGTGTTGAATGCTGTTACATTTATTAATAACAATGGTCTATTACTGTTTTGACACTACTTGTACTTCACCCTTCTGCAGGTTTTCATCAGGGTTTCTTAAAAAAAAAACAAACAACCAAACAAAATCCCTGAGAAAATTCCCATTGAAGTGTGGCAATGTGGATCTTTCAATTAGTCCAAAAGTCTGGGGGGCATTGTTTATCCAAAAATTATCCAAATTGCTGAGACAAGATGTCCTCTATAGATGTTAGTCTCAAAGAAGCCCACATTATAGTCTAGGTCCATTTCTATGATATTTTTTTTTTATTTAGTCAGATGTCTTGTTATCTGGTATTGTTATTATTGTCATCACTGTTATTTTTAAATGATGATGATGATGGTCATTGTAGAGATTGTCTCAGAAGGGCCAAAAAATGAAATAAATCCAAAAACGGGAGTTCATTTTTGTGTATGCCTCTAAACCTTTTTGTGTTGTTCACTGCAAGGGGAATTTAGACAGATGCAAAAAGTGATGTTGAATGCTAACTTACTGGATTTTGTTGTGTTACGCAGCTATGTAATTTGATGGAAAATTCTTTTCTAACAGGAACCATGCCATATGTGTGTTTATAGAAATATAGACCTCAACTGTAGGGAGAGATTATGTAAGCAAACTGATTCAGACATACAGAATTACGTTAATAGTTGTGATTTCAGTGAAATATAAATGGTTGAGATGGTCTTGTTATTTCCACACTGTTCTTGACTGCATGTGATCACTTTCTCAGCAGATTTCATTAACAACGAACCTTATTTAAAAGTTCTTCTTTGAATCTCCTCTGCACTTAGACAGTTTTCTGTACCTGGTAAAGAGATAAGATTTTTCTTCACGTTCTTTCTGTTTTGAACATGAAAATGTGAGAATTAAAAAGTATAATTTTCTTGGCTTGAGGCAGAAGACTTACCTGCCAATAAACTACTGAACTTTTTAAATGATATCTTCAGGTATAACTACCTAGTTTCCATTTTATTTATTTTCAATCTGTTCAACATCTCAGATTATAAAATACTTCCCTTATGCTTTTGCATTTCTAAGGATTGTTTTGTTTGTCACTTTCATCTGAACACACATGCATGCAGTACAACAGTTCATTACTCTATACAATGCGTCTTGTAAAGGTTGAGAATGATATCATGTTAATAATAAAGATATTTTGAGTATGTCTGATAAATTCCACACAAACACACCAAGAGTCCAAACTACTGGGCCTGTTTTTAATTCTTTCTTGGCCTATTATCTTTTTATTGCTGTCTGTGAGAACTGAAAATTAACTGGTTATTGGCAAGAGTGTAAATTATAATTTTAATACTGTCCAGGAAGTACATTTCATCCTGATTCCGCATTTTATTAGTACCGACAACTGTGATAGTATTTTCCTAATTATTTGAACTAAACTGCAGAGGATATCAGAGATTTATAAACAGAAAAACAGGAGATAGGTTGCTTTTGTATTTGGTTCAAGAGCAGCTTTTCTCAGAATCTTGTATCATTGCTAACTGTCCAAAATTCAAGATAGAAGTTGCTAAGTCTGAGAAGATTCAGAGAAGAGTCAAGAGAGTGAGAACTTTTCTATAAGTTGAGATGCTCCAGGAAATATTTGGCTATTCAAAGAGAAAGAGAAGGAAATATTATTTACTGGCCTTTGAGAAGGGACACACCTTGGATAAGAAATTTGTGAGAAGCAGAGATTGAAGTTATAAAAGAAGACCTAAAATTTGGAAGTTGAAATTTGGATTTAAAATGTTACCAATGACAATAAATTACTGGAACAAAGCAGTAGGTGGTACAGCATATTTTTTGTTCAATTGGTTTGAGATTTAGAGTTTTTTGCTGTTATTTAATTAAAGCAAGCCCTTAGGTTCATGACGTATGCTGTGGTGTAGACAGTAGGAGCATAGCAGTAACTCTTGGGTGATTCCTTCTGCCCTTCTACTCTAAAATTTCTCATGAATAAAAGCACTACTCTGCTCCTCAGAGATAAAATTTAATATGCCATAATCTCCTGAATTTTTTTTTTGTTATAATACTGCCTAATAGAGCTACATTTTAAAGGACTGTATTGATTGCACTTTCAAAAATACATTTCCACATGGTGTGATATATAGGATAAAGAAATGAGCCTACAGTATGTGTTATGCATGGACATGCTGTGCTGTGTATTCTTTTTTTGCAGCTTAATTAAAAATTTTGTGTCAGCAGATGGAGAGTGTAGAGCGCACACCATATGAACCCAGGAGAATTTATTTGATTATTACATGTAAGGGTCAGGATTTTCAACACCTTTGTTGTTGTCACCTCTGAGTTATGATGAAGGAATCAGCACAGACCTGCAGTGTGCAGGGAGGTTTCTTGAAGCTGTGTCTGCAGAGTGTGTACAGAGCTGTGGAAGTACCAGGCAACTTATTTTATTTTAGGTAACTTTTTGGCTTTACTGATAGATCATATGTGAGAGATGATAGCAACTTCTAAATGGAAGAGTTTTCCCTCTGTGACCTCTCTCAAGGGCAGAAGATTGCTGAATTCATAAGATCCTTTGCATTGATTGAAGTCTGGTTCCTGGGTTGGATTCTGTGGCAAAGGTATCCTATTTTAGGGGCTAATATCCTTGTAAAACACAAAGCCATAGCTAATAAAACATTAATATATTCATACCTTTTCCGTTGTGACAAGCCAAGGACCTTGGCTTTCTGACAGTCCTCAGGCAAAATTCTGAAAGAACAAATAGTGCAAAGGGATCTCAAAAGTGTTTCACATAGGTACATAAAGATGCAATTCTACATTGATAAGAAGGAAAAAAACCCCAAAACCAAAACTCAACCAAACCCTTTCTCTCATTCTAGAAGTGTTGACTTTTTTTGGCAAAATTTTTGAAGGTCTGGACAGGCTTTGCTTATTTCATATTTAAAAATTGCATCTCTATTACTGCTTAAAATTTACTTGCAGAATTTATTGAAATGATCAAAAGTAAATTAGTTTATGACTGAAAGCGGTTCATTGTTATTACTTGTAAAATAGATTTTTTTTGTTTTGTTTCTTTGTTTTGCATTTTTCTTGGGTTGTTAGTCTACCAAGGATTTCCTGTACTTCCTTAAGGGTTACTATGGAAATCGAATTTTCAGAAGAAGTTGTTTTAAATTAATACTCATTTTGTGGAAGTCAGTGGTGGTGACAGCACTGATTTATTTGAGAGCAACTGAGGAGATATTCTGTACTTTTCATAATCCAAATTACGTCTGTAATTATGAAACCTTGGGAGATGTGAAACTGGTGCTTATGAAATACCTGGTACACTTCACAGCTTGTTTTTGAAAGCTTGATCTGTCTGGAGAAATGCAGGCATGCATTCACAGTTGAAATCAAATGCCAGAGGTCACTTTTATTTGCCTAATTATTTATTTAAGTGTAAATTTTGTGAAAACAATATTTTATTGTACTCATAAACTCTCAGAGTCATTAAAGCATGAATATTTTAGGACTCCTGCCTGTCAGCGAACATCTTTATCTCTTCCAGATGAAAGTTTTATATTGTTCCTTCTAATGCAGGAGATGTAGTAAAACAAGAGTAAGGTGGAATTAATCTTTAAATAAATTTTTTCATATCTTTGTGTGTATTGATAAATTCTCATTTTTATTAAAGATATGAATATTAATTGTCTGATTTTGAATTACAAAAGTAGTAATTGTTTTGCTTTTGATCTTGTCTTAGGTACTTTTTGTAGTTAGAGGGAAAATTAATTCTTTATGTATAATGGCCTTTTTTTTTTTTTTACATTTCTATTGGAAGGTAGTTTTAAAATTGCCACAGTCACTTTATTCATATCTCCTGAGATTTAAGTGAAATCAGGACCACATTAAGTCATAGTGATTTTAATTTTTAAGTAAAAATACAGAGGATAACATGTCCCTTTGCACCTTTTAATTTCTTCTTTTAGACAGGGAAAATTATCTGTTTCTTCCATTCAGTGAAGAAAGAGTTTCTGTTGAATTTAGAACTGCACTTCTAGAAATTGTGTTCAATAATATAGAGGGTATTTTTTCTGGTAGTATTGTCAAGACAGTTGTGAAGATGGTTTTGTCAATCTTCAGAATCACAGAAGCTGAAAAATAGCTCTATTTGTCTACATTTCAGTGTGCTTTGTTCATCCTAAGCATTTTCAAAAATTAGGAGACCCAATTATCTTTGTGTTTTTGTGCACAACCTGGGATCTTTGAAATAACTTGAGACAAGTTAACTGGAAAGATAATAAAATGAAATAAAGTCTTCTCATCTTGTTCATAATAAGACCTATATTTGTAATAGTTATTAGTTTCAAGGAGTATAAAACAATTAGCAACTCATATAAAATACTAATACAAAACATATAAATATCTTTCAATCTGTTTTCAAAATTAGATTTTTTTTTTTTTTTTACAAACTGTTCTCTGTATGGTATTAACTACATAATGATACAAAGTAGAGAAAGTAATTCTTGTTTCCTGCATATACTGTAGAGTGGCAATTTGACTGACAATAACAATGACATGGGGATGTTCGAGACTTTTCCATGTCCAAACAGACTGTCTTCCAAATTGACCAATGCACTATATATAGTAATTTTCAAGCTTTTCAATTCTATTTCTTAGGTGCTTGTTTTATTCTTGAACAAGAGATAACACATTTGTAAATAAATCTCCCACCAAATTATCAACCTGTACAGTCTTTCTCAGACTGCAGTGGTTTTTTGGTTTGGTTTGGTTTGGTTTGGTTTCTTGTTGGTTTTTTTTTTTTTTTTTTTTTTTTTTTTTTTTTTTTTTTTTTTTTTTTTTTTTTTTTTTTATTGTTTTTAGTGTAGCTGTGAGAAAAATCAAAAACTGGTATGTTTTCCTATTTTGCTTTGAGAGAATTCTATGGTACTTTTGTTTTTCTTAGAACACATACAAATCTAGGGGAAGATTTTTTAAAATTTTATTTATTTTAGGTTTGGGGTTTTTTTGTTTTTTGGTTTGTTTTTTTGTTTTTTTTTTTTTTTAAATTCATATGATGATAATCCTGACTTTATAAAAATTTAAAACAAAAGTGAATTTTTGTTAATGTGCTGTTCCAGTGGTCTTTCTGGAGGGCTATGACTTTGGAAAGCAGTTGAAGCTGTTTTGGGAAGTGATTAAGAAAAATCTTACATTTTGGGCTTGATGTATCTTCATCCTCTGGAGAAATTGGAGACTGGATGATCAAATGTTTTCCTCACTGACTATAAGTGGCCGGCTTTTCCAGCTACATCCATCCCAGCTTTGCCCTCTAGGGTCACCATGACAGCCAGACATCCTTTGTGAAAAATGGAGGTCATGATGACTTAGCTCTTTGAAAACACCTAATCTAAGCAGCTATTGACTTTGTCTGTGGACAGAGCCTGCTCTGTTATCTGCAATATTTTCCATGAATTACAGTTCTGGCTGCTAGAAACAGCTTAAGGAAAGCAGTCAGCATTTATCTCTCATCAGAAATTAAAAAAAATATTAAATCAGTCTTAATTCTTAACACCTACATTTGCGAGAAAATGTGAGTGATTCCTAATTAGTGTTTTCATTTTAATGATAACAAAATACACAGTTTTAATATTTTTCCCCCTTGTGAATTTCCTTAGGCATATTGTTGTTCCATACTTTCCTTTATTTTTAAATACCATTGGTTGTCATGGGTGGGTCACACTTTTGTGCAAGACTTTCAACCTGATATTCTAGAACTGGGTTTTGATAAGATCACAACAATCATGGAATCACAGCACTTGAAAGAGAAACGAGACCGAAACCCCCTAGTTTTGTGAAATTTCTATTTCTGCTCTGCAAAGTGTTGTTTGCACAGCAAGGCCACTGAACAGCATGAAGT
>JAWWEV010000095.1:31850338-31872320 GCA_035583235.1 Hafferia zeledoni
GTAATTTGAATAAAGTTGAGATTTTTGCCTGGACATCGCATCGGTGTGGTCTCTCTCCCTTTAAGCAGGCCGCAACAGGTAACTGTTTCATTGTAGAAGGCAATCAGGTTGGTCAAGCATGATTTGCTTTTGGTGAATCCATGCTGACTACTCCTGATCACCTTCTTGTCCTCCATGTGGATAGAGATGGCCTCCAAAATGAGATGCTCCATCATTCATCATTCTTCATCTTTGAAGTGGACTGGCTGGTAGTTCTCTGAGTCTTTCCTCTTGTGCTTTTTGAAGATTGGGGTGATGTTTGCTTTTTCCAATCCTCAGGCAGGTCTCCTGATCGCCATTTCCTTTCATAAGCTGCCTTGCTATGGTATCCATCAGCTCTCTCAACACTTGGGGATGCACCCCATCAGGGCCCATGGACTTGTGGATGTCAAATTTGCCTTGTTGTTCTCTAACCCATCCTCTTTGATCAAAGGAAAGTCTTCTAATATTCCTTTAACCAGGTCTCCTGGGTCAGAGATTTCTGAGGGCTGGTCTTGTCAATGAAGGTGGATACAAAAAAGGCATTTGGTAACTCAGCCTTCTCTGTGTCCTCTCTTACTATGTTTCCCCTTCCATTATCCCCCACATTATCCTTTGTTTTTCTTTTATTGTTGATGTATTTAAAGATGATCATCTTGTCCTTGACATCCTTGGCCAGACTTAACTCCAGATGAGCCTTGGCCTTCCTAATTTCATTTCTACTTACTCTATAATAATTCCAAGTGGTCTGGCTGCTATCTCCTGTGTGTTTCCTGCATAATGACTAAGTAATAACAGGAATTCCTTGTTCATCCACACAGATCTCTTGCCCCATTTTCCCCAATTTCTTGTTTGCACAATGAAGAACAAAATGTATTTTTCTTGCCTCAGTTCCTTTTCTTTTTATGGCCAGAATCATCCATAGGGCATGTAAACTGATGTCTTTCAATTGAAATAGACTTTCTAGAAACTGCCTTGAAATAGCCTTAAAAGAAACTGGAATCTGAAAAGTTAAATGCTGGAATTTGCATCTGATCTTGAGGAGGTAAAAATAAGGGAATATTTTCCATGCATTAATCTTTCATATGTATTTTTTGACAAAAGTCTTGGTCAACTGATCAACCAGACTTCAGAGTTTTATTGGAAAATACAAAAATCCCAGTGACCCCTAATGAATGAGGAACTTTTTCTGGCCTTTCATGACAGCAATTTTCAGTCAGTTGAAAGCATTTCTTCATTTTACGAATATTTTGGTGTTCACAGACTTGGTCTATACTTGTATTCATAGTGCAAATTCCACTATAATAACACATTTGCTTGTGATGTCTGTTTTGTGCTGTTTGACATCTGCTAAGGCTCCCTTTCCTGGATTTCAAATTTTCTTTTTAGAGCTTCCATTTTTATTCATAGGTTCCTTTATACCAGTAAGAGATGCTAAATTTAGAGTTGAAGAACACTTGAGAGAATGAGCACGGACCATTTGTAAGGAAATATCTGCACTTGAGCAGTATGTGTAAGAGGTTTAGATAATTAACTCATTTCTAAGGTTTTGAACCTAATCAGGAAAATAATTGTTGAAATTTCTTTTTGCTTTTTTCTAGGGCTGTGGGGCTCTAATATCGCAAAGATTGTTACTTCTTAGCATGGCTTTTCAAAATCACCATGATATACCTTATATAAGTTTCTCTCTAAGTGAAAACCTGTGTACAGTTATCTTTCATAAGGGAAAAGAGAGACTCATTTCCTGAGGTTGCTTCCATATTTCTTCAGGTCTCTAAGAAGAAACAATCAGCAATACCTAAGTATGTCAGAGAGGCACTGAAGGGAGAAAAGTGTCCACATTTTTGACTCCATCTTTTAAATGGAAAATTGAGAAGACAGAACTGCTTTAAACGTTTGAGAGAACACTATGCTGGATTTTTCTCAGAGTCTATTTTTGCATTAGTATTTTCCATTCATCCCAAGCCTAACTTCCATCATGGGTCATCCATAATTTTGTAAGGCACAGCTTAACTGGTGTGTGAGTTGGTTAGGATTATTTTTGACAAAATACATTTACCAGGTGTGACTAAACTTTTAGAAAGAAAGTTCAGTCTGATGGATATAATTTCATATTAAAATTACAAAAAAGAGGCACCAGTACTTCCTTCATATACAGTGTTAGAGTTCAAATCTCACCTCGTTAAATAACTACCTGTAGAAACTTAAATGCCTCTAACAAAAAAATATTAATTAAACTCAAACCAGGATAGACAATATGTGAGGGACTCTGAAGGCCAAATTTGAATGAGAGTCTCTTAAAGGCCACTTGTTTGCTCTAACTGCTGGGATGTACGCTATTCTTGTTTGCTCTTTAAGAAAGATTTGAAAGGTCAGTTTATTTCACTGCTGGACAGAGCAGAAAAGCATTTGAATTCAACTCACAGTTGGGGTTTGCAGATGAATGGTTGTTAGGAAAATGTTTTCCCAGAAATGTGCTTGGTAGTTAGAGAATTTCTTATGAAGGATCTATTCTCTGTGTAAGAAATGTATGACAAAAATAGCAGTGTACCTGGGAGAACTGAAATGTTTGAACAGTTCTCTTCAAAGACATAAACCTGTAGAAATCTGCAGGACAGCTGCAGGTATAGTAGTAGGATAGTCTGCCCTGGCATGTGGTCAAGCAACTCTAACAATGCCCTGTTTACAGGACTGTAAGTAGTGGACTGAGAAAGAGTCCTTGCAGCTGTGTCTTGCTTTTTTGATGTTGAATTATGCTAAAACCAGTCTGAAACATCAAACTCAAATGAACACCCTGATAGTGAGGCAAAGATTTGGCAGATAAGTTGCTAGACTGACCTGGAGACATGTAATTCACAGTCAATCCCTTTATACAATAAAGTCCAGTCGAATTTCAAATGGTAGGTTTTTCTAACACAATCCTTTTTGAGGTGTATGTGTGAACATTCTTCCACTGAGCAGGAGGCACCTCTCAAGCATCCTTCTTGAGGCTGAGTGAAAGAGATGTCCAAAGTTGTTGATATGAGTAAGTTACATCAATTTCTACTTAATAGTAATTTCTTTCTTTTTTTGCTACCTATAATATAATTGCTGTGATATAGTACATGATCCTATCATATCTTTTCCTGGTAGTTTTAGGTTCTATACTCTGTAGTACATAATTCTGATTAAGATATTTTTTCTAATAATTGATCATAATAAATAATTAATTTTATGTAAATATATCCAGTTTGCCATCTTTAATCCTGAGGGAGAAAGTTGTACCTAAAACCATTGCAAAAAGCCTGAGGCTAAGATTGGATTCAGCCACCTCTAGACTCCTCTCTAAGAGGTTTAGAAATCAAAACAGTCCTTTCTGCACGTTGTGACTCAATGGGAGGGCTTTTCTAATAAACTTTGTCTGAAGCTCCCACTCTCCCTCATGGCAGGCATCATTCTTCAGTGATTTGTAAATGAAACTGTGGTCTTCAGTTTTCAGACAGAGTGAATTTCAAAGTGGTTCTCCATTTCTATTATTCTATGCGTGAATGTTAATGATCTGTTCATGATCTTTACTCATATCTCATTTGGGAGTCCTTCTGGCCATTAGACTACTAAGATATCTGATTACCCAGCCAAGTATTTGGTATGTACTGAGTCCAACTGTTTTGCTCACATGCAGTGTTATTCCTCTTCGTATTATTGTACATGGAAAAATCCCATTAGATGCATCCCATTAGATACATCTTCTCATGGAATTCACCCTGTGTTATCTAGCTTGGATTTTATTTCTTGTGCTTTGCTCAGTCTTAGAAGAAATGTATAAAGCAGCACATGTTGAAACAGTTCAGTTCAAACCCACTTTTTCTTGCACCTGGTACTCAAGAAATTGAGGTCACAGGTCCTTATACTGTGGAGTTTGTGGATGCAGCTCACAGAGCTTAATATTGATAAGTGGGATCAAAACTGCTTCTGGAATCTCTCTTATGCTTCTACATCTGGGGCTGTGATAGTGCAGAGAAAACTAATACAGAGCTAATACAGCCTTAAAAGCTTATAAATTAAATTATTTTTTGTAACCTATGCATTTGGAGCTGCATACTGTCTCTGGGGTTTGTACTGTCAGACAAGTTATGCACATATATAAAGTATTTAATTTCTGGATAGAAAAGCATGTGTATGGAACAGCTTTGGAAATCTGGAGTGGCTGAAACTGAGTGAGATTGTTTTGAATAATTCAGACTATTTTATTGTAGTGAATTCACAATGATCATTCCTTGGGAGACCTGCCAGCTTCAAAGGAAATACAAATTACTCTATAAACTCCAGTCCTGGGATGAAGCAGCTAAAAGACTGAGTCATCAGTGTGCAAGCAATTCAGACTAATAAATTTGAATGTTCTCTAGCCAATACAAAACAATAAAGAGATCCTAGAAAACATTCCAAACCAATCTGTTTTCTTGCTCTAAAACTGAAACACTTTCATACTACACCAGGGAAAGTATATAATCTTTTACAAAACCTAGACAGTAAATTTTTTTTCACTCCATAAAGTCTTGAAATGTGAGATTATAGCCATTTTACTCTGAGATAAATCCTTGATCTTCCAGGATTTCTTTTCATCTGAAAACAGAATAAAAGACATCTGGAAGAGAGTGCTAAAGCAGCCTATGAGAAACCCAAGTGTTATCCCGCTCTTCTTGGGTAAGGCCAGGAATTCATACCCTGTTCTGTAAAGTCAAGGTAGATGCTCTGAGCAGTTGCCTGTTCTGGACCCAGGTACTACTGCTTTGATTGCTCAATCCATCTTGGATCCGGGAGGAATTTTGATCCTCAACCTCCATTTGTATTTCCTCATGAAGGAGCAGCTAAAAGGATTCCCAAACAGCTCCATGTTTAACTGTGATGATGTTTAAGCAAAGAAGTGGTCATGTGTAAAAAATTTAAACCTCAGCAGGTCTGGAGTTCTACAGACCATAGGGAATGTTGTTCTATGTCACACAGGTACTGTAGAATGTATTACAGATATTTCACAAGTAATAGAGTTTAGATTATATATTAAACAATTTGGAATTTAGGAGCACGTGGGTTGGTGATGCTCTGACAGCTCAGTGTGTGTAAAGTCTAATAAATATTCTTTGGGTTTAAAGAGTTCAGCCACCAAAGTTTCGTTGTGTAATTTGTTAGCTGACATTTTAAGAGAGTAAAGACCAGTTTGCCATTACGATAACAACTGGGTTTAGTACTGTCACGGAGGAAATGGCTACCAGAGGGTGGCCAAAAGAGTGCAGAGTTGCCCAGTTAACATACTGCCATTACAATCTGAAGGTTGGAAAGGTGACGGATGCCTGGCATAGGTTTGTTGCTCCTAACCATGCTGCTGTTAGCAGTATTGATTTTTAAATTTAGAAGTCTTGCCACTTAAAACAGGATAAAAGGCCAGATTTACTCAATTCTTTGTTTTATTCCTGATTATAAAATCATAGAATGGCTTGAGTTGGAAGGGACCCGAAAGATCATCTGGTTCAACCTCCCTGCCATGAGCAGGGGACAACTTCTCTGGGCAACCTGTGCCAGCACCTCAACACCCTCATAGTAAAGAATTTCTTCCTAACAACTAACCTAAATTTATTCTCTTTCACTTTGAATCCATTATCCTTTGTTCTCTTCCCCCATGCCTTGTGAAACATCCCTGTCCAGATTTCTTGCAGGCCTTTTTTAGGTATTGAAAGACTGCTGCATGGTATCCCTTGGGCCTTCTCTCATCCAGGTAGAACAACCCCATCTCTGTCAGCTTGCCTTCATATGAAATGTTCTCTATCCGTCTGATCATCTTTGTGGCCCTCCTCTGGACTCATTCCAATAGGTACACGTCCTTCTTGTGTTGAGGACCCCAGAGCTGGATGCAGCACTCCAGGCGGGCTCTCCACACAGAGCAGAGTAGAGTGGAAGAATCACCTCCCTCACCCTGCTGGCCACACTGCTTTTTGTGTGTACCAGGATGTGACTGGCTTTCTGGGCTGTAAGTGCACATTGATGAGTTATGTCCAGTTTTTCATTCAACAGTATCCCTAATTGCTTCTCCTCTGGCCTGCTCTCAATCCATTCTCTGGTCAGCCTGCATTTGTGTATGGATTTGCCCCAACCCAGCTGCAGGACCTTACAATTGGCCTCGTTGAACTTCATGAGATTTGCATGGGCCCATCTTTCAAGCCTGGTGACTGTAATTGAATGTGATGAGAAGAGAAAATAAAATGTTTAGTGACCCACTCCATTATGCTTAAATAACCCTGCAAATGGAAAATGTTCTGTGTTGGGGTTTTTTGCTGTAGTGAAAGAAAACATAAAACATCTTCATGGGTGAGAACTAACTTCCTAGCTCGTCTTCATATTATAGAAACCAGATCTTCGTTCATTAAATACTGCAACAAGTTGTCTTGACAACTTGACAAGGTAGTAATTCTTTCTTGTGGTGGTTTGAACACAAACTTAGCCTATTCAAATTAATTGCTGGTGTCAACATTGGTGGCTGTGTGGATACAGTGACTTTATATACCAGGGATGCTGTTGACCTTTCAACTCTGTCAAGCCTGCTTGCTGACTTAAAAGAATGCAGACAGGGTTGGAAAATCTGCTATAGGCAGAGAATAAATTCTGAATTAGCATGAATAAATCCTAGGTAGAACCTTTCTGCTAGGCAGAACAAAGAGAAAGATGAAAACAAGCCTGAGAAAGACTCCAAACATTTCTGATTTAGACATAAATAGAATGTAGAAAGCTTTACTGTTCTCATTCTTACTTGCCAAAATACCTCTAATCTAATAGTGATTTGAATGCAGACATGAGAAAAAATAATCAGGTGCAAAGTGACATCTCCTACTGGAAATTTTCCCTATGCAGATATTTTTGTTCATTTAAGGAAGCCCAGATATATGGGAAAAGAAGATACCAAACAAACAAACAAACAAACAAACAAACATACGAATAAACCAAGCCCCCAGAAAACAACTGAAGAACAATTCTACTATGAATATTGATGGTGGCTGGAATTTCATGTATACTCTTAATTTCCATATTTAACACTTTCAATTTATGAGTGAAAAGATGTGGTTTATTTTCCTCTAGGACAGTAGTGGATGTTTATGCTTGATACCAAGTTAATTTCTTTTTATCCCACCCATCACTGCCATTTGCACCCTGCAAATAGTGTAAGTAACACCAACTACATTAGAGCTTAGTTATTGTATCTGGTTAGCCATGAGCTGCTGTCTGAATTCTTAAGGTTTGTGCAAAAGGAACGGTGTTTAACAGCTTAACTTGTGCTACACCACTTCTTGTTTGAAAGCCCTGTGCTCACTGCAGGGGCAGGTTTAACAGAGGCATTTAAACTGTTTGCATGTTTCTTCATGTTCTCATTTTCCGCCTCAAATATTTCTTCTTGCCAAACACCCTTCTCAATCATTGCTTTTGAACCCTGGAGTGCACATCTTTAGATGTGGTTTGGTATCCCCAGAGCCAGCTGACAACATCCCTTGTAATGATACCATCCCCAGTCCTTCTTCCGCAAACAATTTGCCTTTTGCACCCATGAAACATGGCTTGGGTCAGAATATTCACACACCTCAAACTTTTATAATGCTATGTGGATCCTTTTTCTTGAAATTATATCGTGGTTCTTTTCTGTCAATGTGGTATTTAAACCTTTAAATTGTTTCTCAAATACAATACAGTTTGTCATCAAAGGGTTTGCATACACTTCCTAACTCTTTCTAGGAAAGATGAATATAAACTGCTACCATGAAAAAAATGAGAAAGCCTTTGATTGTGAACATCCTACTTTCCTGTTCAAGCAGGATGTTGCTTAAAAGTCTGATTCTAAATGTGCACTTCATTATACTGGGCATGCAATCACCGGTGTTGCACAATATTTTGCATAGGAACAACTATATAAATTCTCGCCTTTATTAAATTTGGATTAATGGTTAGTTACAACTATTTTAGCAATGCTGAATGCAGTTTCTGGCTTTGGGTAGAGCTACACAAAAATACTCTCTGCTGTGGTATTTACTTTTCCTTGCTTTGATTTTACATCAACCTCTTAAATATTGTACTGAAATATATATGACATACAAATATTTTCCAATTCTCAGGAATTAATTGATTTTTTTTGAATTGCTATGGCACTGAAGTTAAGATCATTCAGTCTTTACACGTTATTTAGACACAATTTCCAATCCCCAGGCAATTCATCTTAATTATAGTCAAATATTTCAGCCACTCATGTATGCCTTTTAGACCTTAGGCTTAGTTTGAATAGTAAACGGCTTCTCTAGCAAAGATGGGAGACTTTGATGTCAAAGCAAAACATTTACTGGATCCAGCTTTATGAGCAAAGCAAGCAGTAGAGAATGCAAAGGAGGAGAATAAAACTGTGATTCCTATTGTCCAGAGTTAATTAGATAGATAGACCTAAAATAGAAAGCAACATCTAACACTGCTCAGCAGTAAACTCTATCCTAAAACTGGAGTCAATCCTATGTAATGAGAAAAAAACCATTTCCCTTAAACTAGTGGCTAGGCCATTCAAAAGAATACATTCTAAAGTACCTTTATTGTCTGATCTGGAGAAGATATCTAATCCAACACACTTTTCCTTCTGTGAAGTTATTTAATTTTCTATGAATATTTTATGGAGCTGCAGGTTAGGCTAGATAGGTGAGTTCTCTGATAATTTTATTATCTCGTCTGTTTCTTCCTACCAATTTTTCTGGGAAATTCTTATCAGCTATATGAAGCAAAATGGCATCAGGTGGAGAAATAGGAAAATAACAATAAATCCATGTTACTGTGCAATTCAGGAACCATCCAAAGGTGTGGAAAATTTATACAAGATCCTGATGCAAATCAGGCCAAAATTTGGGTCATGCTCTGATCTACAGAATTGTGCTAGAGAGCACTTCCTTTCAAAAGTCTTGCCAGTCACAGCCTTTTGCACCAGATTTAATTCAGATTCATGCACTAAAAACACCTTTATATCAAGATAAGCATGGTGGAGGAACACCTACTAACGGTTGTGAGTTAAGACTCCTGGTAGACCAACGTCATCAGGCTGTAGATGATATCATGCATAGCCACTTGTTTAGGCATGCTGAAATCTTCCTAGATGTGGGAGTGGTTAAATGAGGACAGCAAGGCTTGTAAATTGTAGAGTCCTTTTGCTAAAGAGTGTTATACCGTCTATGCCTCTAGTTCCATTTTTCCTGTTGTAGTGATTGGAAGTTGTGGGTTTCTTCTGAAGATGTATCTGGAGGCTGGAAGGCTCTTTAGCTGGCACTTCTTTAAACTGTAGTTCTTTACAATGGGAATGATATTCCTCACCTTGTGACTGTTCTGGGAGGGCTTTTGACCTTGGCAAAATGCCAAAAATTCACCACAGCAACACAGTCCCCTTCCCAAGGGAAAAGGAAAAGGGAAAAAAAACCAAACTGAAACTGAAACTTAAAACAGAAAGGGTTTATGTAGTTACACAGAAAAGGAAAAATTTAAAGCAAAATGCAATAAAACACATGCACATAAAAGTACAAGATAACAACAACTCTTCACTCTCCACCGAATGGCAAAATTGCACCACTCTGATCACCCCAATAAAGTTCACCTCCCAAGAGATACCTAGCAGGAGAAAAAAAGAAGTTGACGATGAATTGTTTACTTCCCAGAGATAACAGTAGTGGTGAAGTGGTGGTGAGGCCTAGCCTGCCCAGAACAGTCACAGCAAGCCCTCTCAGCATGGCAGCCATGAAGAAAAGAGAAAGAAACATGCCCTCCTCTTTGCTTTTATACTCCACTTTGCATCATATGGTATGAAATATCCCTTTGGTTACTTAAGTCAGGAGACAACCTGTCCCTTCAAATCTACGTAGCAGCTACAGTGACTGCTAAAACTAAGGCCTAAACTACCACAACTTCTTTAAACTGTAGTTCTTTATAATGGGAATGATATTCCTCACCTTCAAATTACTTCCTGTAACTTATGCTACAGATTCAAAACCTGGCTCCAGTCATGCTTATATCTTTGCTTTCTCTCATTTCTACACTTTCTCTAATTTACCACTAAGCTAGGCACTTAATCACATGTGTAGCAGATGACAAAGGGAGCTATGGACACTAGTACAAAAATCCCTAAGAAAATAGTACCTTTAATACTTGTGAAAAGCAGACAGAACTTTACATTCTTAAACAGTGGGTACAGATGTTCAGCTGATGGAGCCAATACTATAGTCTGTGACATTCAGAAAATATTTTATTTAGTTGATTTTTTTTAAGGGACTTTGGAATTACATGAAATGAAGTTTCAGTCAGGCTTACAGAAGCAAACTTGATTTGAATATGTAAATAATTCCATATAAAGTCTTAAATCATGATAGTAAGGTTAATGAAAAATGTGTTCTCTATTCAAAAGAGAATAATTTTTCCATATTAAAGTTATGTGCAGTTCTTTTTTTTTTCTTCTTCTTCTCTTCTTACTCTTAAATAAAACTTTTTGGTACAGTTTTGAGTATCATCAGATTGTAGGGTGACATCTGAACAGATAAATACACATGCTATACAGACTTCCATCCTTGTCTAGCCTGCTAGTATATAGGTAATACAATTCCATTTGAAGCAAGGAGAGTAGATCTTGACAAAGGGACAGTTTAGCACAAGTTTAGGGAGTAGTTCACAGTTTTGCTACAAGTGTTCTCTGATATTTCTGAAATGTGTGTCCCAATACTAGTTTTTTCATCAAATTATGAATTGATTGTCAGTTTGCCTTAAATTAAATGTACTTACCCAGTATCTAGAATCATGTGTCCTGACCTTCTCTGGAATCTTTAGGTACTTCTGTCATTACCATAAATAATACACTGTCATAACAGTAAAGCAGAAATACATTTACAGTCTACTCAGGCTGAAGTTTTTTTTCTAAAATAAAATGTATGTACTAGAAACATAGAAGATACCTTCTCTTACTTGGTGTGCTGGTTTAAAGGTTAACCAGTGGGAGGAATGAATGCAATTCAAAAGAGGTTGCAAGTCAGAGTTACAATTTACTAAAAGAAAAATTACAATAAATACAATGATGCAGAGAAAAAATGGCTTTAACCCACAAAAGAACAGATAGATAACCCAGCACCCTGGGGCACAAACAGAATGGTGTTTGTTAGCCCCTGTGCTGAGCACCACCTGGTCCCCTGCACTGTACAAAATGTATGAAAGGAAAATCTGTTGGTGAGGATGATGGTCACAGTCTTGTTGAGAGTGGCAGTTGCAGTCCTGTTGACGTTCAGGTCCCACTCTGGATCCCATGAGTGGTACCAGAAGTCCCAAACCCCAAAGATGATATATGCTTAGGTTCAGGTGGGAATATCCAGTACCTTCCCTCAGGGCAGGGAGTTTTACAATGGGTGATTTACTCTGTGAGTCATGGGATATTTTTGGAATCTTTGATGTTCTCAGTTGTTGCAACTATTGTGCCAGTCTCTAATGGCCCATTAGCCGGCATGACTGCTCAGGCTGGGTGTGAAGTTGCTGATGTCTCCCTAGAGCGGAGTTATCACAGCTGAGTCATTGGCATGAAGACAGAAATATTCTCATGCCTTGCAGGGTTCTTTAACAGCCAGCCTGTAGCCCAAGGTGTTAAGTATGCCCCGGCAGATGCTGCTGCAAACAATCCATTATTAATAGTTCGTGAGAAATGACATGTAGGGTGTAGAACACAGTTTTGATTACACCCACATAATGATAAGCTGCTCCTGGCTGCTGTAACTAGGACACTTGCACTTGTAATGGGTTTTGTCTTCTAGAGCATACTGCTTTAATAAACTTTGAAAAAATCTTACTGCATTGCTATGGAAATTGAATGATTTTGACAAGCTAAAACCATTGTTTCATATTAGTTTTTGCTATAATGTTACCCTAAGCCATGTCAGAAGGTACCATACATTAGCTTCTCATTAAGATAATAAAATAAGCTGGATTATTCTCATTACTCCTAGCACATCTCCTTCTAAGCAGTTATGGAAGGGAATTATTCTAACAACCTGTGAAGGATGAAGTATGTTTGAAGTTACGAAGTTTTTCTGGATTCCTTCTCAATCATTTCATCTTTTATTCATCTTGTCTGCTGCTTCCCAGGAGTAAATGGTATCTTAGCAAAAGGCTCAAACAAAAGCTTTCAAAAGAGCTCAGTGAATCATGACAGGCTGTGATTCGTTGTTCCAGAATGTTGGCTTCTACATAATCTTTTCTTTTTATTACCATCACAGATACATTGAGCCAGCCAGGAATAATTTAGTTGAAAACCACTTCTTTTCCTCTATGGTCAGAGTATGGAGAAAAGAGTTTGTTTATGTTTCAGCCTCTGAAGGTGTAGCACATAATGATCATAGCCAGTGTTTCCCCCAGTAGTTTTTAGCACCTCTGTGTTCAGCACTTTATTTCCCACTGCAAAATTCTGATTCAGAGATACAGAGATCTCTGTATCTTGATGTATCACAATCAGATACCATGGCCCACAGAACAAAAGGCACCACTCTAATTTATGTTCTTGAAGTGGTGATGGAACTGGATGATGTGTGCACCCAGAAGGCTTGATGTGGGTTGGCTGGCTGGCAGTTGGAAGCAGGTAGTTTTTACAATAGAAGCAGTGACTTTGGGTGCTCTACAGTCTGCACATCTCTATTTATTGCATTGATATACTTATCTCTATGTGTTCATGATTGGTTTTTATAGAAAACAAGAGAAGTTAATGGGCAGTTAATGGGCAAATTGTGAAGATCATAGTGCTTAAGTACTTTTTTAAAGGCTTGAAAGCAGGTATTATTAAAAGACTTGGCTCATCATTCCTGTAAAGGAGCAAAGAGACAGTGGTCTGCTTTTCTCCTGGCACAACTGGCTGGATTGGTGTGACTTTGAAACAGACTCCAAGCTGGGCTTTGTCCTGAGTAATTCATACATCAGATAACAAAACTGTGCCCAACTTTTAATGTATTTTTATAATTCCACCTCCCTTTTAAAAATAAATTATTAAGGAATAATTATCTCTCTTAATTAGCCATAGATCCTATTAAGAAGAGGCCGTCAGGCCAAGGATGGATGTGCATGTTGCCTGCTGCTATAAGGTAAGCCAGAAAAGGGTACTAACGACTTACATTGTTGACTCTCCTGCTTATGTAAATGTTAATATATTCAGTATTGAAAAGTATATTTGAAAACAATGGTACAATACCTAGTTTGTCAACCAGCCTGCATTTTGCTTCCTTCTTTCAATTTTTAAGTCTTCAGTAGACATTTCAGATGCTCCTTTAAGTGGGACATGAGGTAGCCAAAAAGGTTGAGAGGGTAAAGTTACCATGCACACTGAAAGACTACATATCTGAAGAAATGTATAAATAAGTGTCCTAATTTACTGTCTATATGTGATGTTGTTATTGTACAGGCAGGTAAATGCTTAACACTTCCAAAAAGCGTTACTTCCAAACACTTCCAAAAATTTAACCGCAATTTTATGAATACCAGCAAAACTTTCCAAACACACTGGTGCATCAGAAACCTAGGATAACTAAAAAATCTAGTCTTTATCAGCAGTTTTCTTAGTATTTGGCTCCTTGTGCCTGAAACAGGGGGGTAGTGCATCCAGGTGGATAGCCAGACAAGAAGCTTATTGGGCAGGACTCACTGTGGGCATGTGGGGTGGAGTCTGCATGAGAAAGGGAGACAGGCTGGATTGGCAGCAGGGCACCTCCAACCATGGATCAGGCCATGATGGTGAACTTGGCCCTGGCCACAATGTTCTGGGTGGGCTAGTCTCCCCATAAGGGTCTGTGATCAGGCTGCAATGTGGGGCCCTACTCAGTTGAAGCCTGAGGTCTGGCCAGGCCAGGCCAGCAATAAAGAGCAGCTCTGTGCCTCTTCAGCAGTTATTTCTGTGTTGTACATTTATTTGCTATGCTCTTGAACCATATTTTTTTTCTCAGAGCCCCCTCTTCTTCATTTCCTCTTGACATTTAAGTAATTTTTTGCTGTTTAGCAAAAAATGAGATCCAAAAATTCATAGAATGGCTTGTGTTGGAAGCGACCTTAAAGATCATCTAGTTTCAACCCTCCTCCTCCTTCCACTAGAGCAGGTTGCCCCATTCAACCTGGCCTTGAACACTTGAACAAGGAAGCGCTGTATAAAGCCCTCTCCAGGGTATAAAGTAGACTAGGCAGCAGGAGAAAGTATACCTTAGTAAACAAATGAAATACCATCAGTAATGCAATGAACAACGAGGTGCCACATGATAAGGTCTCCAGGCACTGTTGCAACTGAAACCTGTCAGTTTGCATGTTGTCTGCCAGCCGCTCCTGTGGTCATCCCTGCCAGAGACCATTCTATCCCCTTTGTTGTCAGCCGTGTGCATGTCTGTGGTGTCAATAGCATTGATTGTTTATAATATTTACAAGTTTCTTTTTAAAAAATTCTTTTTTTTGCTGCTGCCAGACTTACTGAGTAGAAAAATGTCTTAAATTCCAGAATCCAGACATATTGCACACTCAAATGTGCTAAACAATGGCCCAAAATTTAGAAGCAGGTGGACCCCCTTCCTGCTTGCATCTCTGAGACAGCAGCATAACACTGATAAGCTCTTTTTGAGATGATGTCTGTGGCAATGGTCCAAATGTAGTTTGTCTCCTTATGTTTTTGTTGGAAATGCATGGCACATGATGTATTTGTGCACCGGCAGAGCCTCTTCTTTCCCCAGACATTTTGGAAACATACCAGTTACACTGACTATAACCAGTGGCAGCAAGGACCTTAACTTAATCAATGTCAGATCCCTCAAATTAATAAGGAAGTTTAGAAAAAATAGAGGTAACCAAAGGATTTGCAGATACTTCCCCAAATTAGCTATTATTAGGAACTCTACAGTCTATGTCTTATAGTCTACAAACATCTGGGAATATTACCTTGGTCACCTATGTTAAAAAAATCTTCCTCTACATTTCCTAATACTAGTTATTGTAATAGTACAACTCACACAGAAATCTTTTTTTCTACAGTAAAGGTTTTTAGAAGACCAGATTTTTGAAGTTTATACCTTTTCCCTAGCAGAGATTTTTTTTTTAACTACAATATATATATTTTTCACTTCTGGTAGCCAGAAATATAAAAGATTCAAACCAAAGCACAACCAGAGAACACCATCCTTTTGAAAACTACCTGGACATGGAAACCTTGTTTTCTTCTTTACTGCAAGCATCCATCAGTCCATTCCATGTGTGATGAGGTACAGCATATATTTATTCAATGTTCTTAGTTGAGTAATGGCATGGTTATAGTGGGATAATGAAATCCTTAAACACACGTATTTGCAAATCAGACCTGAGAAGTATCACAGAGCCTGTAGAAGAGCAAAGTCTTTTTTTGTCTGAACAGTCAGGTCTTGAGGCAACATTACTATGGATTTTTTATCTTTTTCACAAGGGAAGGTCACAATTCTGCAACAAAGGAGATTTTATGGAAAATTAACTGTCTTCTACCTTGTAAAACTGCTGCTCATATATGCAAAATAATAACAGTTAAGAAAGTAAATATGCCATACTTTGCTGTCAACACATCAAAATATCATTTATATCCACTACTTATCCTAGTAAGAGAGATTGTTTTCAAGAAGAACTTCAAATTTAGCATTCAATTTTGCCTCTGGATGTGTAAGTCTGTTCTCCATGCATTGTAACTTACTTGGGGCAATGCTTACCTCTTAAAATTTTTTTAAAAAGAGATATTTTCTAGTCTGTGTGGATTGGAGTGCCAGTGGTTGGGTGGTTGCAGGCTCTTCAGAAGGGGTAGGCAGAGCAGAAGAGGTAGAGGGGTGGCACTCTGTGTAATCAAAGGATCAGAATGTATGGAGCTTACAGTGGGAAATGGCATAGCTCAGGGCCGCCGGGCAAAAGTCAAGGAGTAAACAATACGGATGTCATTGTGGGAGTCTGCTATAGACCTCTCAGCCAGGATAATGGTTCTGCTGAATTACTCTTTGAGGAACTAAGGGACACTTCCAAGTGAATGGGTGTTGTCCTGTGGGTGACCTCAACTTGCCTGAAATTATCTGGGTGTGTCACATGGCTGGTACAACCCTGTCCAGAAGATTCCCAAAAACCTGAATGACAACTTTATGCAACAGATCCTAAGGAAGGTGACTTAGAAAGATGCTCTCCTTGATCTGCTGCTTGACAACATAGTGAATCCTATGAACGAAGTGGGTGCTGGTGGCCTCTTGGCCACAGTGAACATGAGGCGATTGAGTTTAAAATTGCTGTTGAGAGAAGGAAAAATGCCAGCGAAACCTCCACCCTAGATATGAGGAGAGCATGCTTCAGGCTACTCAGGGAATTAGTAAGTAAGGGTCCCTGGAAAAATGTTTTTTTCAGGTGCTGAAGTCCATCAGTGCTGTTCACTTTTCAAGCACCACCTCCTAAGGGAGCAGGCAATTCCCAAATGTAGGAAGTCAAGCAGGCAAGGCAGAAGGCTGGCTTGGCTGAGCAGGGATCCTCTCTTGAAAATGAGGCAAAAGAGGTAGGTGTATACCCAGTGGAACCAAGGTCAAGTGACATGGGAATAAATCAGAGATGCTGCTTGCCACTATAGGTAGCAAATTCATGTGGCCAAAGCTCAGCGGAGTTGAAGCTCACCAGAAATGTTTGGGACAAAAAAGAGTTTTTTCAAGCACATTAATGGCAAAAGCAGTGTAGAAATATCATCAGACTGTTACAGAATGATGATGATCATCTCATAAACAGGGACAGAGACAAGGCAGAGGTGTTCAATACTTTATTTGCCTCTATCTTCAACATGGATTATAGGCCAAGGGAATCTCAGTATTCTGAGCTGGAGGACCATGACAACAAGAATGATCAACTCCCAGTCAACCCTGAATTTATGCAGAATCTGCTGCTTCTGCTGGATCCCTGAAAATCTATGGGACCTGATGGGATTCAACGAAGAATCCTCAAAAGGGTGGTCCATATTATTACAAAACCTCTCTCGATGATTTTTGATCAGTCTTGGGAATCTGGAGAGGTCCTAGCTGACTGAAATATGGCAAACCCTGTCCCAGTTTTCAAAGGCAGGAAGGAGGTATCTGGAAACTACAGGCCTGTCAGTCTCACTTCAGTGCCTGGTAGAGTTATGGAGGAGGTTATTTTGGGAATTATTGAAAAACATTTGAAAGACAATGCTGTCATTGGTCACAGCCAGCACAGCTTCATGAGGGCAAGGTCCTGCTTATCAAACCTGATTTCCCACTGTGACAAGGTAACCCACCCAGCTGATCAAGGGAAACCAACTGATATAATCTTTCAGTAAAGCTTTCAATACTGTCTCTCACAGGACCCTTCTGGACAAAATGTCCAGCTCACAGCTGGATAAACACCTCATGTGGTAGGTGAGCAATATGCTCACAAAAAGCATTTACTATCACCCTCTGTGTCAAGCACAGAGGGTGATAGTAAATGGGAGAACATCAGACAGTAAATGGGAGAACATCAGAGTGATGACCTGTCAACTGTGGAGTTCTACAGGTCTCCATCTTAGATCCTGTGCTCTTCCACATCTTCTTAAATGACTTGGACTCAGGACTAGAAGGGATAACAAGCAAATTTGCAGACAACACAAAAGTGGGGGGAGTTGTTGGTTCCCTAGAAGGCAGGGAGGCCCTGAGAGAGACCTCAACAAGTAAGAGGACTGAGCAATTACCAACATATGGAATTCAACAAACACAAGTGCTGGATTCTGCAACTGGGATGGGGGCAACCCTGGATGTATGTACAGACTGGGGAATGAGATGCCAGAAAGCAGTGCCATGGAAAGGTACCTGGGGGTGCTGGTTGATGACAAGTTGAATATGAGTCAGCAGTGCCCTGGCAGCCAGGGGGGGCAACCATGTCCTGGGGACATCAGGCACAGCATCACCAGACGGTCGAGGGGAGGAATTGTCCTGCTCTGTTCTGCACTGGAGTGGCCACATCTTGAATATTATATGTAGTTTTGGGCACTGCAATACAAGAAGGATATTAAGCTGTTAGTATCCAAAGGAGGGCAACAAAGATGAAGGGCCTGGGCCTTGAGGGGAAGCCATATGAGGAGCGGCTGAAGTCACTTGGTCTGTTCAGCCTGGAGGAGACTGAGGAGAGAACTCATTGCAGTTACAACTTCCTTGTGAGGAGAAGGCTGAGTGAAAGGCACCCATCTCATCTCTATGGTGACCAGTGACAGGAGTTGAGGGACTGGCCTGAAGTTGCATCAGGGGAGGTTTAGGTTGGATATAACTAAGTTGGAAGTTATAGCCAGGTGGGGGTTGGTCTCTTCCCCCACACAGACAGAAATAGGACAAGGGGGCATGGGCTCAAGCTCTGCCAGGGGAATTTTAAGTTGGAGATCAGAAAAAAATTCTTTACAGAGAGAGTATTCAGACATTGGAATGGCCCAGAGAGGTGGTGGATTCACCATCCCTGGAGGTTTTTAAACTGAGATTGAATGTGGCACTGAGTGCCATGATCTAGTAAATAGACTGGAGTTGGACCAAGGGATGGACTTGATGATCTCGGAGGTTTTTTCCAACCCAATTGATTCTATGATTCTATGATTCTGTGATATTAGAAGTAGGTTCTTCACCCAGAGGATGGTTGGACACCCCAGGGAAATTGTCACAGCACCAAGCTTGACAGAGTACAAGAAGCATTTGGTTGATACTCTCAGGAACAAGGTGTGCCTCTTGAGGATAGTTCCATGCAGGCCTAATGCATCTCAGGACATGGCTCATCCTCCTGGCTTCCAGGGCACCTCTGAATCCTATTCAACTTGCCATCGACCAGGGCTCCCAGGTCCCTTTCCATGGCACTGCACTCCAGTGTCTCATTTCCCAGTCTGTCCATATATCCAGCATCACCCCATCTCAAGTGCAGAATCCAGCACTTGTCTTTGTTAAACTTCATACAGTTGGTAATGTCCAAGTGCTTTAATTTGTGTATATCTTTCTGCAGGGACTCTCTGCCTCCAAGGGAATCAACAACTCATCCCAATTTCATATCATCAGCAAATGTGCTTTCTATACCTTCAAGTCTTGTGCCCAAATTATTTTTGAAGGCTTTGAAGAGAACTGGCCCTAAAATGGAGCTCTGAGGAACCCCACTAGCAACTCGCCACCAGCCTCATGTTACTTCATTCACTATTACCCTTTGAATGCTACTCATGAGCCAGTTGCTCACCCATGGCATGATGTGTTTATCCAGCTATGTGCTGGACATTTTATCCAGAACGATAAGGTGAGATGGTGTCAGAAGATTTACTGAATTTCATAAACTTTACATCAACTGGCTTCCCTTGATCAACCTTGTTGAAGTGCAGTTGAAATCCAGTTTGTCAACCAGGACAAGCTAATGGGAACATATAAAATTCTTGCACATATATTTGCTTAAGGTGTGCATGTCATCTGACTCAGGCTGACTTTTTCTGTCTGCAGTACACAACTACCATGAGTTTTCCAGAAGAGTATAAACATTTGTTGACATACTGCCCCATAAGAGTGTGTTGTCCAGCGGGTATCTCTGAGGGAATTGGTGTCTGGGAATCCCAGCAGCTCCCTGTCTGTGAGGAGCACATGTGCTGGAGGCACAGGGCAAAAAGATCACTTCCTATTTTCTTTAACTTGATTGTAATACTGATGACTCTGAAGTATGCATATAGGATTATCTTGACATGCTTAGTGGCTCTGATGTAGCTGAAGTACTAAACAATGCTTTTGGTAAGCATAAGTTCTGGCTTGAATAAAGATAGCATTTTCAGGTTTATTTCGGACAGGATATTAAAAAAATTCTTTGAGAAAGATGAGTCCATTCTGTTTGGGGGCTTGCATGGGTTTTTGTTATTGGTTTGTTTGTTTTGATTTGCGTTGTGGTTTTTATTTTGGTTGGGTTTGGTTTTTTTCTTTTTTCTTTTTCTTTTTTTTTTTTTTTTTTTTTTTGTTCATAGTGTCTCTGAATCTTGTCTCCACCTTTGGCAAATCTCAAGAGGTCTTTGAGACTTTTAGAAGACAGTGTATAAATATGTCTTTAAATCATCTTGTTTCCAGATAGGCTATAAACCTTGTAAAACCTCTTTTCTTAAGAAATGAATAGCAGATTTATTGGTGTTCATGGATGCAATGTCATTATTTAGTTTTAAATTACTTAATTTTCCAGGGATATGTCTGTTCTTTTTAGTTTCCTAGAAGTTTATTTCACAAAAGTTCTAAAATCGTATTTCCAGGCACACAGTGAAGATAAATAGCCAGGTTTGCTGTATTTCATGAATATTTGATATTTCCCTCATACATCAGGTATTCACATATGATTGGCAGATATGGGCAGTTTGACTGGAGCAATGATTTCTCTTTGACCAATAGAAAGATATCATATCTAACAAGCATACTTCAACACGCAGACTGTAGAGGACAACATATTTGTGGCCCCAGCATATGTTCAAGTAAACTCATGATAAAGTGAAAAATAGAAGTGTGAATGTTTTTCACACATGTGGGTTATGGGAGTGCTAGCAATTAATATATCAAAATTTAAAATGAAGATAATAAAATGAGGGAAAGCAACAGAAGTGAGCTTAACTGCATTGGGAGATAGCTGTTCCACTCTGCCTGCATAGAAGGCTGTTATAACATGTTTAAATTTCATGCAGTGTGCTCCTCACTGCCACATACATATATATTTACACATGTGTGGATAGATGGAGGTAGATAGATAGATAGATAGATAGATAGATAGATAGATAGATAGATAGATAGATAGATAGATAGATAGATAGATAGATAGAGTTATAAAGGAAAAAGCAGTTCTTAGATTAAGAATTCCTTTTCTGGGCTTTCCATTTTTCATTTCCCTTTCTTATCCAACTTTATATGACAATTCTGAGAGGTTGGAAGAAATAATTTCATGAACTAGTTTGTCTTGCAGAATTATATCCTTCAATAGAGAATAAATGCATCTACCAAAATAAGGTGATTACTTCTTAGATGATTTCTTTACCATTATTATTTTGATTGGAATATTACCCTTTGTAGGAAAGGAAATTTTGGGTACTTCATCAGCAACATTTTTTCGCCTGTTGTTTGTGAGAGGCCCAAATGCCCTCTATGTTCCAAATAAATCTCACCAGAAAATTGAAATACAAAAGGCTGGCTTATTAGATGATTGGGTACTTACAAAGACAGACCCAGTTACTTTTTGAAATAGAATTGTCCAGTCTAGTGGATCATTGGATCAACATATTCTTTTAGCTGTCTCTTGCCAAATCTTCCTAAAGAAATAAAAAAATAATTTTCCCCTGATAACTGTGTTTATGTGTAAACTTGTTGTGGTTGCACTAGATAAAATCTGTTAAATAATAGGCAATCTGCCCCTTGTCTTGCTGTATCTGAAAGTGTTTTTCACTTAATATGATACACTTTAAATTTGTCATTTACATGTAATGAGAAGATGTGCTTTTAGTGGATTTTTAAGTGCTGAAGACAAATCTTTTATGCCAGGCACCCTGCTCAGGTGGTCTCTGGAATTCTATCACCAAGATTTTAGAAGCCCATGAAATGGATGATCTATCTTTTTATTTACTCACCTACTGAAAGTAACTTAGTATAACCTACAACTTAGTTAATATGTGTTTTTTCTCTCAGTGTTGGCATTGCTTTTTTTTCTTATGGACTTCTAAGGACAACGGCTGAAAGCAGTTAATAGAATAGTATGGCACCATGGATGGGAAAATTGGTCAAATCTCTTGGTTCCTATGGATTGTAGAGGGATCCAAAACCCAAGCAGCACATTAGGGAAAAACAGATTATGATGATGTCCTAGTTTAGCAGGTGAGACCAGTTGGCACTGTGTGGGGGTGATCAAGGTCGTGTATTCTACCCCCTCTATT
>JAWWEV010000095.1:31872420-31882470 GCA_035583235.1 Hafferia zeledoni
TTAGAGAAGTCAATTCCCCAGAGACAGACTTAAGCAGAGAGAAAAGCTAAGAACAAACATCTTACTTCCCCTAAGATGACATGATGGTGAGCCGGTGCTCTGGGCTTGGGCCTTCCCATCCCTCCTGGGATGGCATGGTGTGTCTTGCTGGGACCACAGCTGTGAAGCAACCCCAGGCCACACCCACATACTGGATTTTACACTCCTTGAGATGATGTAGAATAGTATGGAATACAATATTATTGGCTAGAAGAGGTCAGCTGTTAGCTAGCCCAGCCTAGCTCAAGTCACTTGACAATTTTCAGGCCTAGTCTGAACTTTAAAACCTAAATTTAGGACAACCTGGCTGAAACCATAACACCCATTCAGAGTGGGTAATTTTTCTCAGAATTACATAGTTTTTTGCTACCCACTTAACTAATGATTTAAGAGAAGCTTTATCGAGAGTGTGGTCCATGACAATGATTAAGTATTTAAGTCGGCTGTAGCCCTCTTGTTCAATTTTTTGAAAGTCGTGCACCCATTGTGGGGCTTAGAATGGATTTTAGGGTAAAGGAGGAATGCAATTTGCTACAGCCATGAACTCACCATTTTTGTAGGTCGTTGCTTTTTCTTACTGTCACTGCTTTACTGTGGGGTAGCCATTTGGACAGGGCTGCTTGAGCCCGTGGAGTTTTGGGGAGTTTTCTTCACAGAAGAGTTCTCTTTCCAATCCCCAGTTTCAGTGTCATTTAAAGGGAACTGACTGGGGGGAGCAGCTTCTCAGAGAACACACCACACACAATGTGGGGGAGCAAGCAAAAAGCCTTTATTCAATGGAGGAGCAGACCTTTAAAGGGTTGCCTTAGGGAGGGGCTTAGAAGAGGGTGAAAACTTAGGAGGGATTGGGTCAGTAACAGATAACATCTGAGGGGCAGAGAGGGAGAAGGTCTGAGGGGAAGGCTCTGGATAGCTGACAACCCAGATAGCAAATGGGGAAACACCTGTAACTGGCCAATAAGGGCTTAGGGATTGGGGCCTGTGTCTTAGTTCAGCAGGTGGGACCAGTTTATCACTGTGTGGGGGTGACCAAAGCTATGTATTCTACACCTCTATTCATTTCCTGTGAACTGTTAACAATGGATCATTTGCAGCAGCTGCCCGGGGCACATCTGACCCCTCAGGGTGTGAGCTAGGTGTGAAAGACGCCTGTGAGATAAGAGCTGTGATAACTCCCTTCCAGGAAGTTGTTAGCACCTTTACACCCAGCCTGAGGTGTCATGTCTGATAATGGGTGATCAGTGATTCAAAAAATATCCCATGACTCACAGAGTGAGATCACCCATTGGGGAACTCCCCACCCTGGGGGAGGTACTGGGCATTCCCACTTGTACCTGAGGGGATATAATTTTGGGGGGACCACTCATTGGATCCAGAGGAGGACCAGAACCTCAACAGGAGGAGACCACTACTCTTGACCAGACTGCAACCACCACTCTTCACCAGACTGTAACCATCAACTGCACTAACAGGTTCTTCACTTCCTTTTGCTTTGGACTTGGGGGAGCCACGTGGGTCTCAGCACATGGGCTAATAAACACCGTTGTGTTTGTATCCCAGGGTTCTGGGTTATACGTCTGGGTTTTGTGGGTTAAAACAAATTTCTCTTTGTGCCATTGCATTTATTGTAATATTGTTATTAAATTGTAAGTCTGACTTATAATCTCTTTTGTGTTGAGTTCATTTCTTCTGTCAGTATACCTTCAAACCAACACATTTAAGTACAAATTTGTAAGAAATACAAGTAGATAACATAACAATAATAACAAATAATATCATGGTTAGCTTGTGGTGAACATCTTGGAGTAATATGTCTGGCATTGCTGGAATAATTAATTTTGACTTGCAAATGCTACAGTAGGAACATTTCATTAATTTATAGGTGGAAGTCCTAGGCAGAAATTTATATAAAGCAGAGATTCACTTAGGGTGGCTGACTACTGAGAAAAAGAATGAGAAATCTGCAATACTTGGTCATATTTAAAGTTAAATGAAAAATTGAGACAAACAGAAGGGAAAAAAAAGAGTTAGGTAGCCCACCTGAATTAAAACTTAACAGGCAATGCAAACCTCAGAGAGATTTGAGACAGGATTCAGCCATTCACACTGTTGCTGGGCACCATGCAGTGAGATAACTTGTGGGTCTCAGCCTAATCCTTTGAATCTTTGGACTTGTGAAGGAGAATAATGCTGAAAGACATAGCACACATCAAAGGCAAAAAAAAAATGTAAGAAAAACCATAGTCTTTGAAGAACAGGCACTGTTTGGAAATATTTTGTCATAGCATGAAAGATAGTTCATGTTATGGAAAGTGAGAACAGACACTTCAGTATTTTCAGGAAGTTGAAGAGGTATGTGTGTAGAAGGTGTACAATGATCAATATATGCATTCTGTGGAGACTGAGTGTTAGAAAACTGAATGAAGGTTTTTTCTACTAAAGGCATGTCATGTATGAGGGCTTGACAAGATGAGTTACATTCATGGAGAGCTTAACTACACTCCTTTTGCATTATCATTATTTGAATTCTTTTCTGCCATTGTTAGTGACCTGATGTTGCTCAGCATATTGTATAGAATTAATTTTCATCTATCCATCTGTAAGGGCAAAGTGACATTTTTCAGAGGTAGTGATGCTTGATTTGTGCAGAAAGATAAGTCCAATGCAAGCTCTCTAAGTGGAAACTGTGGTGGGTGGTGGTGTTGCAATGGCCTCCTAAAGGTTTATGAAAGGCAGACAAGTGCCAGTTGATAATTGTAGGTGATATTAGTGTCACCTGTATCAGGCTGAAAATGGGCCTTCCTGTCAGATAAGTTGTTTCAAATTCCACTTCAGTCCATGGAGTAAGTCAAATCCCATCTGAATGTAGCTTGCTTCACCTCTTTTAGAACCCTATTTTAAAACTGGATAAATTGTCAGCTGAAGTGGGCTCTTTTTCTTCATTGCGTAGAGCCTAGATGATGAATGTGGACTAGACACTGAAGTTTTAGATGATCAGTAGTGTGGCAAATCTGGTTAGCCACAGGGTCTTATTTCATATGAGGCGTAGGTCTAACCTGAGCATAGGACAGTTTAAGGAGAGTTTAGAAAACAAGTTTGGTCACTGGTTGTGTCTCTCATTTACTTCACTAAATGAATTTCTGTAGAAGAAGGTTTGTCTCTATTTGGGATAAACTTGCTATTCTATATAATCTACTAATTTAGCGTGTAGTCTGAGAAAACTATTCCTTGTCACCAAGAAGCACAACATTTCTAAAGTTCAATAGGTAGTTAAGCAACTTGCAGTTAAAATGAGCCTCAAAACTGTACATATATCAAAACACTGCCAATGCTACTCTTGTTATTTTACTCTTCTTTATATTGTGTAAGAATCATTTGCAGTGTACCTTTGGTCTGAATTACTTTAATGGGCTCCAAGTCCACACTGCATATAGTAGTATTCAGTACTGTGTGATAGGTTCATTAAAATTCCAGAGAAAAAATATAGTGTTTTTAAGATTATAGTGTCAAGAAGTATATTTTATACTATTTCGGAAATAATGTGTTGTCTTGCAATTATGGTGTGTATCTTATTATGCCAGTAAAAGGCAGAAATCATTTCATACTCTACAACTAAACTTTTTGTACCCTTGCTTTGGAAAAGAGTTGATACAATTTTTTAATTATTATTCATTTCACAAAGAATTAATTATTTAAAAATTTGCAAGCTAATTATGAATTTGTTTCTCTAGCTATGTGAGACATATTCAGGTTTAGACTGCAGCGGTGTCTATCCATTGCACTTTCCTCCTCTTTTTTTACCCCTGTTTTAGCTAATTTCACACACCATCTCCCTGAAAGAATTGATGAGTTCGACTGGGTGGTCCAAGGGCACTAACAGACAAATAGGAAGAACATGTTCAAGGAATTTTGATGGGACAAGGAAGAATCTGAGACTTGGAGAAGTTTTGTAGTCTTACCATTGTACTGAGACTGACGACGAGCTGAAGAGGACAACTTCAGGTGCTTTGCAACATGTCCTTAAAAGACAAAACTACTTTAAAAGTGGACTCTTGACAAGAAGGACTGCTATAGATTTGAACTTACAGATTGATGTGATATTTGCTTTAAATGTTTTACATTATTTGTTTGGGGACTACTATTGGGAATTGTCATCAAGTGTCTTGGTGAATCTATTTTTTTTTTTTTTTCCATTAGGAAGAATGACTTTGGAAGTTCCCTTCTTTCCTATTTTTGAGAGAATATGAAAGACATAGAGGAAGCTCCATGTTCCTTGGGTTTAGGTAAACAATAGTTTGTTTTTTTCAACAGCATAAGTAAAGCATGGCAGTTAAGGTGGTCTTGTAATGGGAAGTGTATTACCAGGTATTATGAAATGCAAAATGCCTTGTTTTATTATTTCTAGTGTAAAAGGAATATGCAAACCCTACATTTGCAGTAGGGATAATAAACATGCTCAGAAGCACAGCAGGATAGATGCTTAAAACTGCTCATTGGAAAGATGTTGCATTACTTCTTGTCCACTAAATTAAGCTCTATACTTTTCTGATGTCATCTAAATGACGTACTGTGAAGAGACTGTTCCTACTCTTTCCTATGTCATGCATTTTACCCCATCCTAGCATTTCTCTTTTATCCTTAGAGAAGGATATGGGCTTGTAATGTTATATATTACTATAATTGTAAATGATGCCTGGAGCTGACAAATTCCCCATCAGAGTTCTGAAGCAGCAATTATCCCCATACTACAAAGCCATTTCTCATTGAAAAAAAAAAAGGAAAAAAAATGGTGCCACATTAATTATCAGTCTCTGCCCAGTCTCCTCTCTTTGAAAAGGTTATGGCTGAACATATGTAATTTTATCTTTGTAGAACCCACCTGTATGAAAAGTTTCAATAATTTCTTAGGCTGCATCAAGACATTCAGATCATTTTTGCTAATACTTCAATCGGACCAATTGTTCATTACATAAATAACATATTTTCAATGAGCATCCAGTGGCTACTGTTGCATTTCAGTTTTATAATTTCTAAAATTTCACTTTAAGCTATTGAGTACTGAAAAATTAATTCAACATATTTCAGCGTACTATGAGAGAGACTAAAATAACAGATTAATCCATCAAAGTTTCTCCAACCATATCAGGATTTTGAACTTTGAATCTGGATTCCAAATCTGAAATTCAGCTTGAGTTCTATGATTTCAAGTGTATTTTTTTTTCTCTATCTCATAAAAATTTCATTCTTGCTTGTTGCATTGTGAGAGAATGCACTGATTTTCCATGTTAACCCTTGAACCCAACCATCACAAATCTTTATTCCTTATCTCTTGGGAAGAGGAAATTGGTCCTTTATATTTCTGCAAGTTTCAAACACCTTTCAGACCAAGGTGCTGTAGGGACAGGAGTTGAAAGAAAACAGGCTATGGTGTTATTCCATTATGCTATAATTCTTTCAACAAATTTTGACAAAGTTGTCAATGAAAACTGTAACCGAAGTGTGGAAAACAGGGAGTTAATAGTTATGAAAGCATTTTTATACCTGACAAGGTATAGAACCCCCACTGTGAATATGATTGTTTAATTATTTAATGATATCCCTTTTCCTCAGGGGGGCAGTCCTTTCTGAGACTTACATGGCAAGAAAAACATACATACTTGCAAGCGAATTTGCATATATGCAAGCACATATCTTCAGGGCAGGTGTCACAAAGACTGAGTCAGACTGTTTTTCGTGATGCTCAGCAATACATCAAGGGGCAACAAGCAAAAACTGAAACTCAAGAAATTCCATTTGAATATGAGGAAAAATTGGGGGGTGACTGAGCACTGAAATAGGCTGCCCAGAGTGTCTGTGAAATTTCCTTCTCTAGAAATATTCAAAATGCACCTGGATGTTATCCTGTGTAACCTTCTCTAGGTGAACCTGCTTTGGCAGCAGGCTAGACTAGATGATCTCCAGAGATCCCTTTCAACCTCAACAATTCAGTGATTCTATGATTCTCTGATTCCCTGAAAATGGACTGTAGTCTGATGGAAGATGGTTTCTTCAGACAGGTCGGGTTGGTGGAATTAACCTTGCAAGATATAAATGTTTTAAAGTGACAGAAACACCTTTAAAGATATAGAAAGGGAGCTAGGGAGCTACAAAAGTTTCACACAAAAGGGCAGCTAACCCTCTGATTGAAGTGATGATCTAACCCAAGTGTTATTATAGGTAACTTAAAATGTATTTATGACTGGCTATGTGAGAGAAATGCTGCTTGGCAGATGCTGACTTCCAAGATAGAAATTTTTGATTTTGGAATTGTGTGAATGGAAATAATTAGTGTGGGAATCAGTGACCTGGTCAAGAGTTTGTTAATTCTCAAAGTCCAGTTCAGTCCAAGCTGTAATTAATTTAGCTGGTAAAGCTTGTTAAATGCTTTCAGTACTGCATTCATCTTTCTCTGGAAGCAGAATAGAAAGTTTGTAGTGAAGGGGAATCTCCCATATCCCAAAAGAGTAGTTAACAGTAATCTATTCTTTTCCATAGAGTGTTTTAACCAGTTGTACTGAAATGAAGACAGTGTAGAAAGTTAAAGGAAAGCTGGTCTTGTCATTGAGGTAAATAACATACTTCTATTTTTTTATAATGACAGTACTTGCTAGGAAGGACATTACAGAACTGTGTACTGTAACTGTAATGGAAATTCTACAGCACATATTGCTCACACTTTCTTAAACACCTAATCTGAAATATGTGAATAATACTACATCATAACTCACAAAAATATAAAGCAAAAAAATTACACAGTTTAAAAGGGTCTAAGTGAAGATAAAACAACTTACCTTATTTATCAAATTCTATCAATAAGTTACTAGGCAATAGAGGACATACACTCATCTTTCTTGTAACTCTAGCTACCAAACAATGACAGAATTTTTATATAATTGTTCTTTAGAGCTAAACACAGAAGGACCTTGCATCTGAATGGCAGGGTTCATAACTTCTGATTAGTGTTAATTCTGAGACCCCAGATGACCAGAGTAAAGACAATAATGGAGCCCATTTATTTTTTTATAATTCTCCGTAGAAACCTGAGGAACATCAATCATCAAAAAAACAAAAAAAAACATTTAGAGCAAAGTTTGAATCACAGAAGACACTAAACGTGATTGCCACTAATTTAATCAAAGGAACAGATTTAAAAATCTGTAAGTGGCCTCTACAGATCTTATAAAATAATGAAAAGTTATAGGGGATAAAAATTATGAGAAAACAGTGAATGATCAGAAAATTGTGTTACCTTATTAGTCATGAAAGTCAAGTACCTGTGTCGTGTAGCAGTCACAATAATTTCTTCTTAATCCTAGATAAAACTTGTGCACATGTCTCTAGGAACAGTGAAGTCCTAGCTGAAAGCTGTTAGGAGTAATTTCTGAAAGGGAGGTCATAGGCATTAGAATAGTCTCTATTACTTGTGGAACTGCCAGAATGTAGCTCTACTGGAAAGTGTATTGAGTTGAACTGAAAACATTCCCCTGAAACATATGTATTTGACAACATTTTAGACAGGATTAAAGACATAGAACAAATCTTTTCAATTAAGTCCACTGTGGATTTACCGGAATGTTTTTCACTTTTTCAGTTGACTGTTCCTGCCAAAGTAATGAGAATGCTACAAGAAATTTGCTCTGGTCTTTTTATAATTAAAGTAATGGCTGAACTTCTAAAATAATTTAAAATGAAAAATATGTAATATAAAAATAAATCTGTCAATTCAATATTCCTGTAGGGCACACTATCTCTCCTGTAGGACACACTATCTCTCCATTCTTTCATTAAATTAAATTTAAGAACAGTTTAAATAGATATAAGGTTTGATGAATTACATCTGATTAAATAAGCAGTAAAAAGCATGCCAGGCATTTCCTAAATGTGGGAAGACTTATTATTGTACTATTTAAATACATGGAAGTTATTCTTAAAATATGTTCTGCTGTGTTAGAGATCCTGAATCAAATGATAGCTTACAATTTGTACAGTCTTAACACTTTTCATTGTGCATTTATACCAACAAATATGCAACCCTTCCTATTGTAACTTATAGCTGGTGAATTAAGCTGACATAGTGCTGTCACATACATAAGACACTTCCAGTTAAAAAACAAAAATTAAGCAGCGGTGGTGATGATTTGCCAATATTTTCCATGGGTTTGCAGTTGAGTGCCAATCTATGATTCTTGGAACATTAGAGAGACATTTGATGGATTCTGAGGCCAAGTAGAGTCTGAATACAATGATAGTGACAAGAGCATAAGCCATTATGATGAGTGTATCCACCTTTTGCTACAAAAATATTTGTGTTGGTTCCCAGAGAAATGGCTTGGAGCTACCAAAGACACAGCAACACACAGGGAATACCTGAAAGCAAATGGTGCATAGGACAGGAGAGAGACGGTCCTGAAATATCAAAATGTTTAAGACAAGGTGGTTTGGTGCTTAAAATGGCATTCAGACCTTACCAAATGATAAAGTAATAGAATAAATTTCGTCTTCTACAAGTATTCTGCAGCATCACTAAATAGACTTTTACATACTAGGAGACTTGTAAACCATTAGTGGACTTTAGCACTAAATAATGAATATTTTGGAAACAGAACCTTAGTGACACAGTGGACTGCCAGCAACTTTTCAGTAGCAAGTAATGTTAACCCCACAGTCACTGTCATCCAGTATATATCTGGGAGATTCAAAGCAGCTTTCCGCACAAGAGGAAAGAAGTAAAGACAACTCAGGTACTATAAGCTTGTGAATCAGTGCAGAACATTTGATGACTGAAAAGATAGTCGATACTAGTTTTATGTAAGAAATTTTACTTCACAATAAAGACATATTTGCTGATCACCCACTGGTAAAAGAAAAGCTACTGATAAGGGTTACCTGAGAAGTGATTAGTCTTGAAGGATTTCACTGAAAGAATGTTCTAGAAACACTTTTTAAAATATAAATTCACATTGCTGATTCTTTTTACAACCTTACCACAACACTGACATGATTTAAAAGCCTTGTTTTCTGTAAGTTACCACATGCAAACATAGTTATTGAAGGGGTTACTAAATATATATAAAAGTGGTTTATTTATTAAACCACTTTTTGTCTGGCTTCTTTAGAGTTTTATATTATAAAACTATTTATGGAAAAGTCTCATTCTCTATAGATTGAGTTCACTGTGTACATCAAGTGCTATGCATCTTTCTTTCATGAACATTTATTTCAAGAATGCTTTTAATATCAGTACCTGCGCTTTTCTAATATACTTCTCCCATCTCCTGCGTAAATACCATCTCTAGGATATAAGTCAGAATTTAATGTATTGCTTCCAGTCACAAAACATTAAATTAGTTGTCTTATTGCTTCATCCTCAAATTCAAAGTAAAAGAAAATAACTGCACTCTGAGCAGGGACTTTATTTTGAAAGGAGTGAAAAGACTGTTTTGTAGGATGAAAAATTAAATAATATCAATTATAATAGACTGGGGATGAATTTCAGCCTCTATTTACTAACTATGGTGACTGGATAACTATTATTCAATGTCTTTTATTTTGTGTATCTTTCTTTGTACAGAAGCAATATATACATAACTCACTGAAATATTTCTAATTATTTCTTGTACATGAAGAGTAAAGGAAGGTTTGCCTGAAGTTTCATGACTCATTAGTGATTTTACAGATTTTCAAGTATTCGACCTCCTCACTGATAGTCTGCCTTAGGGCTTCAAGCCAGACAGATTCAGAATGAGATCCAGTGATGAAAGAAGAAATTCTTTCTTTCCTGTTGGCTTAGAGAAGAAATGAAGTGAACTAAGCTTCAGAACTACAACCATTTCATATCCCCTCTACAAATCAGACTAACTTGATGCAGAAGGGATTTTTGATTTTTTAAATTTTTATATTTTGTAGATTTTAGGAACACAGTAAATGTAACACTGTAGATTTTAGTGAATTAATATTTAGCAGCTTATAGTA
>JAWWEV010000095.1:31916154-31941507 GCA_035583235.1 Hafferia zeledoni
GGTGATGATGTGGTGACGGTGGTGTTTGTTTGTGTTTATTTGCTTGGTTTTGGTGGGGGTTTTTGTGTTTTTGTTTTTTGGTTTTTTTTTTTTGTTTTGTTTTGTTTTTGTTTTTGTTTTTTAATGTCTTTTGGAAAAAGTATTTTGGAGACCACCAGCCTTGCTGTGATGCTCAGGATAGCTAGTGGCACTGTCTCTGGATCCTGGTGCCTGTGTGCATGCCTGAAATACACAGCTGTACTTTTGATTTCCCAGCAGGAAGTTACATTTTCTCATGGAAACGTCACCACGTATTAAAGATGTGGGAGCTAGCTGTGCTTGGTAGTAGATTTTTTTCCTTTCTTTTTTTCAGTATGTTACAGTCCTAGAGAAATCACTATGGTGATGGTACAAGTTACATTAGAGAAACAAACCTGGAAACACATTTAGAGATGTTTTTAAACTATTGAGTTGGACCAGTGTGAACAAAGAAAATTTCTTGAAAGGTGAGGCTATATTACAAAATAAAAATGGATAAAAAGTGCTATTTTGATGACAGTGGGATAATTTCAAAGGAATTTTTGTATATCTTTGAACATGAGCCCCCAAAGTCTGCCTTTGTACCTTAGGTGCTAACTTACAGTGAGGCCAGTGCAAGACTTCACTTTGTCAGAGAGACGTGATCATTCTGAAGACCTCATTATGCCTATAGCAGAATCGTAACAATGTTTAGCATTTACAACCATGTTCAAAGTATAGGCTGACCACAACACTCCTGGATATGCCATTTCTCTATCAATATAGTTGGCCTATTGAACCTCAGGTCCATTTATGTTACAGAGAACTGTGAACTAGTTTGGTTACTAGTTGAAACTGCAGACATTATACTGGAGACATGCTCTAAAACATGATGCAGAGGGGCTTGGCTGAGTGAATCCTAAAGCTGCAGGCTACACCAGATCTTGGATACACGAACAGAATATGTAGTCTTGCAGGTCCAGAAAGTAACTGATAAGCAAATACTTGTATCCACTCTTTGAACTGAGATAACTGTCCTCATATGAGAATGTATTCCTTTCTAATTTAGGATTAACAGCAATCAGTTCACCTAGTCTTTAGTTTCCAGTGCAGTATTTGTTTATTCAGTATCAGCACCCTCCTGGGTAGCCTGCTTTAGGTCCTGTTCCTAGTAATTTATCTTAGTCAGTGAAGAAATTGCTAGTTAGTAAGGAAATTGAAGGCCTGTTGTCCCACCTTCTTCTTATCTGCTATTCAACTTCCTTGACTCTCAGAAGTGTGAACTTTTTCTATGGTCCTTTAGTCAGAGGTTGATAGTGTATGTTTCTGTTTAGCAAGAGATATGTTGTAAGAAGGTACCTTGTGCCTTCTTTTTCTTCAGCTTTACAATATATATATATTTTCAGACTGCTAGCATAATCCAATCAAAAATTATTTGAGCTCTCTTCTTGGCTGTGCATATCAGTACAGTCCCAGAAAACATAAATACAGGAGTAAACTGACTTGCTGTTGTCATTTCCAGTAAGAACTTGGTAGCCTGTTTGCTCCCACACACATATCTCTTAGTTAGAAGAATTTTTTTGTTTAAAAGCCATTATAACTGATTTTCCACTGAGATCAAGTCACAAATATAATTACATCCCAAGTGTTCTTTATTGTTGGTCGCTTTCTAGAAATAGCTAAAAAGTTTACATTCTCAGAGAACCTAGGGAATTAAAGGGAAGTGTACATGACACCACAGTGCTGAAAATGTTTTTAAAATGGTACTTGGACAAGCATGCTACAAAGAACAAGTTGCCAGACTGTTGCTGAAATTTTTATGATGTCTAAGTACTTAAAATTGTTCAACCCATTACAAGACTAGATGGTTTGGATTGTGCTGTGGAGTGCTTGCTGCAATGTATTCCATAGCATGCTCAAACTCAGTATTTCCTTTTTGATTGCAAACTCTGCCTTATCTTTGGCTTGTTGATGGGTAGCATAAGACATCTTAAAGATTATCAACTGTAACAGGTTGTCATTTTGTTGTACCACTTTTCAGTTAAATTCTCAATGTGTTATCCTCAATGGTAGTAAATGTGCTTTTATTCTAAATGACAGATGTGCAAAAATTTTATTCCCTGGAAATGTAAAGCTGACTTAAAGTTTGGGATACTTTAATTCTGTGTATGTTTACATGTTCTTCAGTTCATGTGAGCATACTGATAAACTAGGCAAGGAGGACAGTGTAGCATTAAGTGTGGCCAGATGGAAAGGAAAGGAAGAAAATTTAGTATTAAGTTTGTGAAAGCAAAAGAATTAGATAGCATAGGCCAGGCAAGAAAAATAAAGGTATTAGGACTTACATAATACAGTGTCTTGATAACTAGCTCGGAAAACAAATAACCCCCAAAACAATTGTGGTATGTTCTTGGAACTGGTCTAAAGCTGGCATGTACCGATATGATATTGTATATTCATAGATGCATTTTTATGTCAACACACAGATGTTGACAAGTAATACTATCATAGCAAAGTATGACATGCAGAACAAGCAAGGGTTTTGCTTTAGATACTGCATGCATATATTACAAAAGTACATGAATATTTTATACGATATTTTTAATGTCAATATTATCTCAGTGCTTGGTATTTATAAAATCTAATTTTAATTTAAGTAGTTTCACACTTATTTACTTAATTTAGTTTTCACTGAATATTTCTGAGTGCAGTATGGTTACTAATCCATTCTGCATAACATCTATGCAGAACATTCTGTTCCTGAGATACAAGAGTTGGTGTTGGATGACCAGTAGACCAGCAAGCATTTGAGTATTAATGAGAGGATCCAAATGAACTATGTAAGTTCATTTTCCCACCTAGATGACAGGATGTATCTGTAAAGTTAGTTAACCCTTATCTAGGAATAATTTTCCTACAAAAACAACAAATCAGCTTTTTGATAAAGCTGAAAAGTTTTCCTGCCATTAGAGAACTCTTCATAGTCACTTTCCATTTCAGACAATTCCCAGACCAGACCTGGGATATGGCACATTTCCTCTATTCTTTTTCTGACAGCAAATCAACATTAATTACAAAAGGAGATATTTATTTCAAATATGAGTTATAAATGTTTGAGAAAATAAAATCAAAAAGCACACAACCTCCCACTTAAAAATAGGAAACACTTAGTAAACACAAAGAAATAAAAGGAATGAAATTTGAAAATGTATAGGTAAAATCAAAAGAGATTTGAACTAAAATTATGTGAAGCTTTAACTTTCTCCATAAACTTTGTAGAAGTATATTTTGTGAGGGAAAATATTGAATGTAGAATATTTGGAAGGAAAACTTAAAGGGAAGAAAAGAAATATAGCTATTTTCTTTTGTGATAGTTGGACATTCTAGTTCTTTACATTGATGGAGAAAAAAGCAAAATGTATTGTTTCAAAAATCTCCCAAATTCAAATTTCTTAGGTATCTGAAATTACATTATGTTTTATATGAGAGAGTTTTAAGGAGTGCTGGAGGGGGAAAAACACCTTCAGTTACTGAAAAAAACCCTTGCAATTTACACAGCAGCTGTCACTTCACATGGTACACAGACCCACTTTCACAGCATAATAACATGCAGTAATAACCATGTAAACTAGTAAATTTTAGAAGATTTTTGAAGTAAACTTCTGAGAGTGCAGTTTGCTGTAGATGAAGATAAAATTCCACATGACTTTTCAATGACCTACAAAATAATACACTTGAGTCTTTCCAGGGACTGCAGTCCTCTATTAATGAATATGATTTAGCAGAGGAAAAAGGAAAAACTTAAAAACACATGTTAATATAAAAAGAGCTTATTCAAATATATATCTTAAGGTTTACTGTTCTATTACTTTTGATTGAAAAATGAAAAATCAACAATTGAAAGCTATTATGATGCTAAATCAATTGGTCATAGAGAGGCATGAACAAAACTAATTGCTTACTATAGAAAGATAGAAAATATATTAAAAAAATTAATATAATAATTAAAGGAATTTTTACTCTCTCTCTATATATGTATTTGTAATGATCAGTAAATTCCTTCTAAATGCAATAACAAACAGGTTGTATACACTGAGGTGAACCATGGAAATAGTTCAGAGCTGGCAATCAAAATAAAGGAAAATGATGGCATACTTGCTTCATGAAAGATATTTAACCTTTGAACAAGTACTAGGGCAGACATGCGTGATTCTTCATTACTTAATTGCTTATGAGAGGTATAAGTTGCATACCTTTAAATGGTAACATGATACAGGCCTTTTATGCCAATAATTGATAAAAAACGTCAGGCTCCAATCCAGGAAAAGATTTCGTAGTACATGTGGAATGGTGGTAGATTCCCTCACCAAGGAAACAATCAAATAAAAATCACATGAGAAAGAGACATAGAACTCTTCCACTGTAGATAATCTTCAACACAGGGAGGATGAAATGCTTTGCAAGATATAACTATATCACATCAAAAGAAAGGAATAAATCTTTAAAAGGTCAACAGAATAAAAACTGCAAGAAAGCATAAAGGGTGCTGACTTGTACAGATTCTGACTATGGGATGCAACCAAAAACCAGTGCCAAGTTAAGTGGAATTTCCTAGTGAAAAAACAAAACAAAACAAAACAAAACAAAAAACAAGAACGAAAAAACAAAAATTGGAAGGAAAACATAAAACTAAATAAAATGAGGTTTTGAGAAAGTTATCTCAAAGTTAAGAGCAAAAAGAGAGGTCTTACAGGAGAAAAGAGAGAAACTGGGGAAAAAATGCAACCAAAATAAAACCAGCTAAATTTCTATTTACCAGGCTTCTGTTTCTCTTCTAACTTCCTTTAACTTCTACCTTGTTACCACATTTTTTTAATCCTTTATAGGCCTGAATAACTGACTCTACCAAGTTTCCACTCTTCCATCAATGTTCCAAACCACTGGCCATTCGATTTTCTTCAAATATAAAGCACAACAGAATCTTTGCACCTCTTTTGAAGGAAAGCTGAGGAAAGTAAATATCTCAGATACTTCATAATTCTTTGTAGTCCCTGATTAGTCCAACAACATAAAGCTGACCTTATAGAATCATAGAATGATTTACATTTAAAGAGACCTTTAAAGGCCTTCTAGTCCAACCTAACTGCAATTACTAGGGACAACTTCAACCAGATTAGGTTGCTCAGAGCCCCATCCAGTCTGACCTTGAATATTTCCAGGGATGGGGCATCCACAACTTCCCTGGGCAATCTTTCCAGTGTTCCACCACCCTCACTGTGGTACCGCTTGCACTATCACTTTTAAGGGCCATTAGGTTTTTACCTTATAGGACAAGTGTTCAAGAATCACTCTGTTAAACTTAGTTACAAAAAGAAATGTGGACTCTTATTGCAATTTAGTGTTTAAGTTGCATCTTAAGCCTAAAACAAAGAACTTGGAAATCTTCATCCAGCTGCTGAATTCCAAGTGCATTAAATTCATGCCTAACCTTAACTGAAGTCATCCACGTTTCTATTCCTGACATGCCTGATTCTGTGAGTCAAGCCTGATCCTAGTGCTCTGGTGGGTTGGCCCCTGACAGCATCCATGCATCCACTTATCCACTTCCTCACTCTCTTTTTTAAGAGAATGGAGATAAAATAAGAACAAAGGTGAGAAGTCTCATGGACTAATAGAAAGACAGTTTAATAAGAAAAGCAATTACTGCATGTGCAACCAAAGCAAAAGGAGAAATTCATCCACTTCCCATCAGTGGCCAGATGTCCAGCTATGGCTTGTAAAGGAGGGCCTCAACACATGTGAAGATTGCTTGGAAAGATATATGCTTTAACTCTGAATGTTGTCCCTTTTCCCTCCTTTCCCTCCGATTTTAAAGGTGAGCACAATGTGAAGTGGTATGGAATATACTTCTGGTCTCTTGGGGGGGCTGGCTGTGGTTCCTCACAGCTCATGCCCACACCCAGCCTGCTGATTTTGTGGGAAAGCAAGAAGAGAGATTTGACAATTTGATAGCCCTTTTCAGTGACAGGCAAAACACTGCTCTGTTATCAACACTGTTTAAGCCACAAATACAAACCACAACATTAAATGGATTGCTATGAAAAAAGCTAATTTTGCAACTTCATTCTACCCAGGCCCAGTACAGAGGCTTGGAACTGTGACCCCCAGTAATTCACTCCACATTGAAAGTTCAGCTTCATTTTACACTATTTTAGGCACAGCTAATAATGGTGATGGGGTATAGAATTTAACAGAGCAGGCTCAGTCATGGTAAAGAATCTAATGTTTTAAAGGCATGAAATAAAACAGGGCATCTTCAAATCTAATTACCCAGTGCAATTGGAATGGTGTAAAGCAATTTCTTTAACATGCTCTCTGCTTTGGTCCAATTGCTTAGACAGCTAAGCCTCTTTTTGAGGGCGATCCTGTGGTGTAAAGGAGAGCACTCTGGACTCTGAATCCCAAAGACCTGAGTTCGAGTCTCAGTGGGGACCATTCCCTGGCAGCTAAATGCCTCCCTGACATCCGATCCCATCAGATCTCAGATGCTAAGCAGGGTCAGCCCCAGTTAGTACCAGGTGCTGTAGACAGTCCTGAGGACTTCACTGTCACTGTCCAAGCTTGCTTGGCCATGGCAGATGGACCTTAGGACTTAAATGGTGGGGCCGGTTCTGCGCACGCTGTGCCTCACCTAAAATATCCACTGCGCAGCCTGGAAGGGCACAGCCACGTGGAGAGAGCCCTACCCAAATCTGCGTTCACAAAGTCTGGCCATACACAATATAAGCCTCTTCTCCATGCTGTGTATAATACATTGCAGTCTGACACATTTTTAAGGATGTATGACCTTTGTTAAGCAGCAGAGAAGAGAACTGAATCTGCATCTCCTTCTTTGTGGGTATACTGAAAGGTACCGTTCTGGCCTGCATATGAAACATGCATTGATAGACAGTGGAGGGTAAAAATAAAAAATTCAGGGCAGTTGTTTTTACATGGGGAAAAGTACCTAAAAATTATATGTAAAAATACATAATATTTGAAACCTTTACACTACATCTTAGTTTTTGGTTCTTTAGTTTTACGCAGTATGTTTTGTTGAAGTTCAGATGAAAGGACAATGGTAGGGTTTTCTTGAAAGATACTTGGTTTAATCTGTATTTTCATTCTTTCAATCACTCTTAACTGAAAAAAGCCCATCAGCCTCCAATTTCTTTTATGTCATTAAAGATTAAAATCCACATCTTTCAAGTGCTTTCTATTCAAGTGTTTTGGCCATTTTCTAAGCCAAGTTGACTATTTCATTCAGTTTTGGAAAAAAAGAATGATGAGAACTAACTGATTTAAAATAATGGCTAAAGATGAGAAGATAAACATTATTGGCATAATGTTTCATGAAAGCAGGAGTGAAAGCACTTTATATTTGGCTGTCTGCTTTTTTTGGTTTGACACTTTGGTAAAATGCCAAGTATAAACCAAAGTGTTTCTTAAAACGTTGTTCTGGCCTCTTGCTTATGAAAAAGTGTCACCTCCCATTCAGCCCACCTGGTTTGACTGTGCAGCTGGCCAGGATGCAGTACAGTTGCCATTCCCACTCATCTGGATCACTCATGTTAGGAATCCCCCCACTCTTTCAACCTTCTTCCTCAAGCCACTCTCTGGTAATACATTACAACACCTGGTGAATTCTGTATTTACTAGATCAGTTTAAATTTGTGTTCCTTACTGCTATTTTAATTTCTGTAGGTCAAGAACTTTAGTTCAGGCACAGACTTCAGGCAGAGGTAGATCTTGTTATTAGTGTTTCATTGGGGGAGGATGAGAATAAAAACTGCTTGGTCTTAGCAGCATTTCAGGTGAAATAGGTTCTGGATGAAATAAAAACTTCTGTCTTCTGTAAAGGAGATAAATTTGTGTATGAATGTATAGGATGGACAGAAACTTATGGAAAAAAAGTAAGCCCACTATAATTTTGTCTGGAATTCAATTTGTGATACCTTATTGTATTATAGTTAGAATAATGATGTGGCTAAATGTAATGGCATAATACTAAGGGCCAGCACAATCCATCTTAACAGTCTGAAGAGATTGCTGTAATGTCTTATGTAAAAAAAGTGCTGAACTGTGTCAGTGAACAGCTAATCCTGGTTCTGCCCAACCAACTTCAGGATATTGTGTCAGGAAATATTAAAGAGGTGCCTAGTGGTCACCAGAATTAAACACTAGTGTGCTTTTTTCTATATTTAATACTTAATAAGAATGAAAAAAAAAGGAGCTATAGTGGCAGGAGGAATAAAGCAAATTAGGGAAGAGTAAGTGTTATTGGTTCTACAACACTTGGGATCTGAGCATTTTTACAAATTGTTTTGTATGAGATGATAAAGGGTTTGCTTAAAAAAACTATGTAATAATATTCTTACACTATTTTTTTTTCTATATTTATAAGTAGTTTAATTTTGTTTTCTCTCATTTGCATTTGTTACTTTGTGCCACAAGCTAGGCAAAAACATAAAGGGATGGATAAGCTTACCACATTTATGTTAAACATCTAATTGTATCTAAGGACTGTAACACACTGCCCAGTAAAGTGCTTTGGTGACCATCCTTGGTGGTATTTAAAAGAAGTGTAGCTATGGCATCGAGGGAACATGGTTTAGTAGCGGATTGACAGTGCTCGATTTACAGTCAGACTTAGTGAGCTTAAAGGTCTTTTCCAGCCTAAATGAGCCTATGATTCTTATTCTTCCAGCATCTTGTTCCCCAAAGTCTGGGGGTTTTGGTGTTTTTTTTGTTTTGTTTTGGTTTTTGTTTGTTTGTTGTTGTTGTTTGTTTGTTTGTTTGTTTTGCTTCTTGTTTGGTTTTTGTGGTTTGTTTGTTTGTTTTTGAGGCCCTTGATTTTGTATAGTTTTGTCCTTTGACTCAGTCATAATATCATAATACCACTTTTGGGTCTGCAAATATGACCTGGTGCTTTTCTGTATTTATTTCTGGTGCTTATCTGTATTTGCATGTGAGAATGACCATAATTTGCTGTTTATTTCTTCTGTATAGTTTTGTATGCATTTGACTTATTAAAATTACAGTGCTGAAAGTGGCCATAATGACAACAGAAGGTAAGACTATATCCAGCACTGGAAACAGTATACCCTCCCTATTTGGACATGAAGTAACACCCAATCAAAAGTGCTGTCCCTCCACAGTTTTTGTGGGAGGTAACTTGAGACTTAGTTGTTTTGCTGAAGATAGCTTTAGGCTTTTATAGCAGGATACTGAATTGCCCTACAAAGGAAAAATAGTCCTCTTGCATCATCTTATAGAACCCCATAGTATGGCTTGTAGGCAAAACTATGTAAACATTTCAAATAAAATCTACTAATTGGTAGCAAATGTTACTTTATCCTGGGGCAAGTTCTAATATTTGCTGATCTCTGTTTTCAGATGAAACTCTCATCATATTATGACTTCAGGGATTGGAAGCAGTCATGTTTCATGCAGCTTTAGATTTCTGTGCCTGAACTATTTTGATTTTTAGATAATAAAGAATAATGCATCAATAACAGCAAGTCTCTGAAAGGGAAATAATGAGAGGGGGCAGGTAGATGGCACAAACATTGAAGGTAGAACTGTTATGGCCAGATTTTCCTAAGCAAAATGCTTTGTCTTTCTCTCTCTCTTGTTTGGTTTTTTGTTTGTTTGTTTTTGGGGTTTTTTTGTTTGTTTGTTTGGTTTTGGTTTTGTTTTGGTTTTGGTTTGGTTTGTTTTTAATAAACATCTATCCCTATTTCTAGGCTTCTTGTCCTTCATTTAGTGTATAAATGGGATTATAAATCATTAGAACACAGACTCTCTAAGAACAGTGTAGTGTGCATGTTGCTTACAACATAAAGAATTTTTGTCCCCTTTTCACTGTTCTGTAGATATAATTACTTTTGAGTTGCTCTTGTTGGTCTTTGTCTAGCATTATGTCCCCCATACAGGTTTTGACAGGTTGAAGCTTTTGCTTATAAATGGTTTTGATGTACTTCTCCAGTTTCAGTTAAAACAATTCTTAGACTGTTAAGATCTTTGAAAAGATAAAAGGGGTGGGCCTATTTACTCATCAGTACTCAAGGGGAACACAGGAACATTCCTGCGTTGTGGGAGTTGTTTTGAATTTGGCAAGAATCCCACCTCTGAAATTTCTGGTACTGACATAGCAAACCTGGGGGGAAAAGCAAACACATGTTTAAGTTCTAATGAAGAATAACTTAGAATCTTGATGCAACAAAAACTTTGTAGTAATATTTGCTTTCAATTGTCACCATGTAATCATAATAAATGTATTTTAAACTTGTTTTAGAATGGTAATGTATATCTCATGTAATAACACTTTAATTTGAAGGTAGACACATGAAACCACTACTTCCTTAAAAGAAAGGTGAACTGTAAGAAACATAAGAAATACAGGCCATCAAAAAGGAACACAGTTATTACGTTCGTCTTGCTTTGGAGAGTTTGTCTTTAAAATAAACCACCCTTCCTTCATCACTTCATAAATTACACTTCAGGGCAGCCTCTCACAGCATCTTATCTACACTGAGCAAGCCGCTCTCCATAAATCCCAGATCATAATTTTTCACATCCTCTTGCTACCTCAGTGCAGCCAAGGCTTCAGTCAGCATTCATGACCCCCACCTGTTCTACCTCATTCATGAATCCAGGTCAAAGGCTGTTAAAATTTCCCCAGAAGAACTAGGACCCACAGGCAGAGAAGCTGATTCAGAATACTTGAAAAGGTTTTGTTCAATTCCTCTTATAAACAATTAAAACAATAAAATAAGACACAAAAGAAAGTATAAATATGCCTTTGTATCATTCAGTGATGAAGTACCACCAAGGAAATAAGTGCCACCAATGAGAATAGAGCCTGAAAATATGGTAACTTAAATTGACATTAAAATGTTTATGTGTATGTAGCTATAGCCCCTTGAATAACCAGTATTTTGTGGAAGGACTAACCATACTCAGCAATTATCTGAACAGTGCTGAATGACTCAATGACTTCTGTGGAACTGCAAATTGCCTTTGCAAATAGCCTCTAGGATATTAAAAGGATGCCTGTAGCAAGGAATTCCCAATACAAAGATCTTGAAGCAAAGAAAACCATCAGTAACTTGAAGCTACTATGCTACAAAACTTTTCTGCATTGATTTCAAGTATTTTCTACTGCTGCATCTTTGCATGTGAACTGACCACTATGAAACATTTTACTAAAAAAGAATAAAAAATCCACATAAGTATAATACACGAGAGAAATGTGTTTTCCTGTTTAAAAGAATGAAGCATCACTCCTGTAGACTTCTCTCCAGCAGATAAATGCATTACTGTATACATTCTTGTTCTGCAGTGAACTAGTCCCAGTACCTGCAAAGAATATTTTCCTTAACTTCAGAAAGCTTGTAAAATCTAGAAAGAAAGGACATTGATGGGTGAAGGTCTTTTGGAGGCTTGAAATTCAGTTTCTGAGAAGCAGTGGAGAAAACAAGCAGATTGCTGCAACAGGAGTAGGAAGAACTTTCTAGCCAAAGTGCTGGGAGTTATTTGAGTCAGAAAGTTCATTCCAGAGTCCTAATAAGGGATGACAGCATAAAATCATTGAAATGAGACCTTTGCCAGTTTTATCTGATGCATCCTTCTGGTCAAAAAGAGAAAGTAATTTTTGATAGCTTAGTTTCTTCTGCATGACTTGACTAATGTAATGCAGATGTGCAGTTTTAAAGCAAAACAGTGGTCACTAGTGGCTTAAGTTAGAATTACATGACAGCTTTTATTTTAATGCTGGGGGAGTTTTTTCAACTATACAACTATAACCTTGTTAAACTTTCATCTTTTGGAAGCACAGTGTTTCCAGGAAGATTATAGGAAATGCTTCATGGTATAACTTATTTAGAGAATGTAATAGGATAAACACGAAATTTGTAACACGAATTTCTGTCAAAAACTTCCTTGCTCTTGTGACAAAAGAATGTTATTATGTTATGTCAACTAATGCAATGGATATCATAGATTTCTGTGTAGGAATTAACCAGTTTCAGTGAGATGGTGTGATCTGAGGAACACCTGTGTGAGTTCTGCCCAAAGTGAATGCTTAAATCTGTTTTTGAATAGAAATTGTTGGTCATGCCTGGTTACAAAGAAAGTACAAGAGAATAGAAGCAATATCAGAAACTGAATTTTACAGGCACTGTCATAGAAGGACAGAATTTTAGAATCATGGAATATTTTGTGTTGGAAGAGACCTTTGAGGATCATCTAGTCCAGCCTCACCTGAAATAAGCAGGGGAGTTTTCAGATCAAGTTGCTCAGAGCCACATCCAATTTGACCTTGAGTATTTCCAAGGATGGGAATCTACCTCTTCTCTCAGCAGCCTGTTCTAGTGTTTTACCACACATAACAAAAAATTTCTTCCTCATATCTAGGATGAATCCACTGATCCTTTACTTTAAAATCATTAACCTTTGTAGTATTGCTACACAGTTTTTCTTACAGGCACTGTTTAGGTGCTGGAAGGCTTCTCCAGCCTGAACACCCCCAGGTCTCAGTCCATTCTTATGGGACAGGTGCTCTAGCCCTTGAATCCTCTTCATGGCCTCCTCTGGACTCACTTCAAGAGGTTCATGTCCTTCTTTTGTTGGGAGTCCCAGAGCTCAATGTAATACTTCTGGTGGGATCTCACCAGAATGGAGCAGAAGAGGAGTATCATCTCCTGCATGACACTTCCTTTGATGGACCCCAGGATATGAGTGACGTTCTGGCCTGCAAGCTGATATTGCTGAGTCATGTCCAGCTTTTCATCCACCATCACCCTCAAGTCCTCCTTGGCAGAGCTACTCTTCATTCCCTCAGATTGTATTGGTATCAATGGTTGCCCCAAGCCACGTGTAGGATCTTACACTTGGCCTTTTTGAATCCCATGATGATCTGATGGACCTAATTCTCAAGCTTTTCCAGGTCCCTCTGGGTGGCATCCCACTCTTCAGACATGTCAACTACACAACTCACCTTGGTATTTTCTTCAAAATTCCTAAGTGTGCACTTAATTCTGCAGTCTAGGTCATCTGTGAAGATATTAAACAGTATGGTTTAATGTAGACCCCTGAAACCTCCTTCCAGTATAGACCCCTGAGAGACTCACTGATCTCCATCTAGACTTTGAGACATTGACTACTACCCTCTGGATGTTACCATCCACTCTACAGGTGTAGGAAGAGAGGTTGCCAGTGAAGACTGAGGTGAAAATTCATACAGTAGATCAGCCTTCTCCTTATTCATTGTTAACATTTTGGTAGTCTTCATCTTAGGCTTATTTGTAAGCATATGTATTTTCACAGAAGTTATCTTGAAAAACAATCATAAACAAACCTAAAGAGACTAAAACTTGCTTCAAATCTAGAAAAACTCAGGGCTGAAACTTGAAATTCAGAAAATGGAGATGAAGAAACTATCTGGCATCATATTGAATATAACTGATGCCTGCTTATATTATTCATAAATTCACATAAGAAACTGTAAATTTAGCATAATTTTCCCATGCAGAAAGGCTAACCCAGGTATAGCCTTGTCCCTGACCTGTCAGAATTGTAAGAAATACAAATCATACATGAAACTAGTAAGTCATATTTAAAGCATGAAATATGCATTCAATGCTTGACATTTTATATTGATTAACTGTGGGTTTCCCTATTTTTGTGTTCTTCTGCCATTCTAACATCCATATTAATGAGGGGTTTGTGTCATTTACTAAAATGTAGAGGACAGAAATGAGATCTTTCTAGAAGCCAGATATTTTAAATATAAATTCTGTGAGAAATGAAGATTGCTAATGATGTCTTATCCTGGAAAAGGCTTTCAAAATAATATTAGAGGAGATATTTAGATAAAGTAGCCACTTTATTAGAAGCTTCTAGGCACACAATAAAAGTACGCTCACATACACCAGCCAAATGTTACAGGTTTTATAACTTTCAGTAATTAACATAATTGATGACTATACCCAACCCATGATACCATTTTCCCCTGATGCCCACCCTCAGAACTCCTCAGAACTGTGCCTTGGAGCCCCTCCAAGGGCTCTGAGCCTGCTTCCCTGTTTTCACTACAAGGTATCTTATTGTTTCATTTGGAATTCTTGCAGATGTTCTTCAAAACAGCATGTCCTTGGTGAGGTATGTGTAACAGAATTTCAGGAATGTGTGAGGAAATATTCAGTAACTTCTACATGCTGCTTAGAATGTGAGAGACTTAGGAAAACTTATGCAACTTACATTACTCTATGAAAATCTATAAAATACACATTAAAATCCTTAGGCATCACTAAACTCCCCTAACTCAGAGTTTTCTTCACAAATATGTTAAATGTCACAGCTGACAAAAATACTTTCAACTTCACTGCCATTTGCAACCATAGGAAAGTCCATGGGGCTAAATATATTAATCAGATGCTGGATGTCTTTTGCCCTATTTCCATATTTTCCTACTCAGATATTGTATGTCAACAAAGGAGAATGACTTTGGATTTGACTTGGAACAAGAAAAGAAAAAAGAAAGGATTGTTTACATAGTACTCTCAAAGGCAGGCTGCAGGGAATAAAATATCAGGAGTTAATGAGAAAGGTGGTTGCCTTGTAGAAAAGGAAAATATAAAACTTATTTTGATCTTGGCAGAAGCATAGTTCTTAGCAGATATAACCAATCCCACACGATTTGCTGCTGACATGCTAAGTTATGCCATTTCAGATCAGAGACTGACAAAACTTTCTTGTTGTGTTTGTATTTTTTTTTTTTTTACTTTGACATGTTAAGCAGCTTCAGAATTTTTGATCATTTGTTTACAAGGTATAAGCTGAAAATAATGCCTTTTTTAGTGTCTTCTTTGAAAGCCAAGTTCAATAATTCTAAAATGTATAGTAAATAGGACATAATTGTTATTCTTTAGAGAATGAGGCTCCTAAATAATGAGATAGGGAGCTTGTAAGTGCCTTGAGAAGTTCTCCCTAACTCTGTTAGTTAATATGGGAAATGCCCATACATCAGCTTAAGAAATGAACTTTATACCTCTATATACATATATGAAGTCCTAAGTGGTCTAAGAGCAAGACCCTGATAGTTATTAATCTTTGATTCAAATAGAACCTTAACATACAACTAAGAATTTAAAAACAGATTTAACCAAAGAACACATAACAATACCGAATAGTGAAAAACTTTTAAAAGCTGTTTCTTAAAAAATGCTTCTTAAAAGCATTTTATCTTTTCCCTGAAAGATTTTTCTACTTTCTTCCTCTTAAATTTCAAACAACACTAAAGAAAAGGTGACCTTTTGCTTTGGACACTTATCTGATGAAAAGTACTGCAGCACAGGGAAATGTATGTAAGATAGTTTTCATCTTAAATAAAGTTCTCTAGCAGGCTGAGCTTCTTTGGGTATCTTCAAAGAACAATCTTCCAGAGATCCTATCTGCAGAATGGGACTTCAAGAGTTACCAGGAAAGCTATGAAGATTGGGCTGTCACAGCTCTCTATCAACTAACAAGACAACTGGTGAATTCTGAACATCAGAGGTAGTTTTTACTGCATGGCCAGGAGAAAAATGGATTAAACACAAATCAGATCTCTGAAGGCTGGTGGTGTGCTCTGGAGGAACAGTCATACAAAGATCCTTTTGCAGTCCAGCATTTGTTAACAAACATATGCCTTAAACATGGACCTTCATATATGCATAAATGCCCCTGTGAAGCCCTTCCTGCCTCCATAGACATTCAGTGACTCTCTTGCTGTATGTAAGTATTTATGTATCTATACATATACAGATATTCTGGACAGAGACACACATGTACATGTGTGTTTGGTATTGTGTTAAAGGAAAAACATGCAACTGCATGAACCTAAGAGCAAATCTCTAAATATTAATTGCAAAGTTCAGGCCTAAATATAAGGTGATGTGGGCTATTAGATTCACTTTCATTTTTTTGTGACTTTTTACAGAAGAAGTGAATTCCCGTTAAAGACACTACCTTCTTCCTGGAAATTAACTATGGATCCAAATGTTGGAAAATTCCTGGCATACTGAGTATTGGGATCATGTCTTGTATCCTCAGAACAACAGTAAATCTTCAAATGCTTTCATGTTGCCATCTCACTCAGCAAGCTTGCTCTCATTTTGTGTGTGACTTCAATGGTGACCTGCAGCAGTAGAATGCTTATACAAACACAAGCACATCCTGCATCAGAAAAGAGAGTCATGATGTACTTAATTTAATGCCAGAGGAAGAGGAAGAGGTAGTTTCCATTCTTGTTTCCAGAAAGGGGCAGTGTAGATGTAGGGAACTTTGAAACACACTTGTGTGTCTGTGTGGGTGGTGGGCTTACCTGTGAGTCAAAGAATTTGTGGTAGGATTTAAGGCTAGTAGACTTTTCTTCCTGTAGCATTCCTGTTTCCCTGGAAAATTCATGGCAGTCCTTTCACTCACTGGTAAGGTCTACAATCTTGGAGTGCAAAGGGCCTTCCTGCAACCTCCCAGGCTTGCAGAAGAAGGCTTTTCTTTATGCACTGCCTGCTTCCTTGCCCATCCCTGTATTAAACTGATGGATCCTTCTGGCCTGATAGCATGTTTGATTCTACCGGTTGGCTAGGGAGTGGAGGGAGCACTGAGATGAGCTTCAGCCAGTCTGTTATATGGAGCTAGAGCTGCAAGGTATGCTCTTCCAGCTTGTCAGATAGAAAATGCTGGGCAACTGAAGTTTTTTGTCCTCCTGAGCCTCCTCTCTGATTTCTACTTTTAAGTGTTGAGTTCTGCATCTGTCAAAACAAACAGTGAAGTGAGCTTGAGAGTGAAGATGCAGCCATGCAGGTTTTAGTGCAGTGCTTGTGCCTATCTGATGTTGTTTGGCTAATTAAAGAAATCCTCTGGGTTGAATGAAAGAACCGTAGGTTGGCTGTATCTGCGGAACATATCTCTGCTTGGAGACAGACAGATGTCTCCTTGGTGTGATAAAACTGACTTTATAGATTGCTGACTGTACTCCCTAGACCATAGTGTGGGAAGTGTAGTTCTAGCTCACCAGTCAAGTAGGTTTTATTGTTATTCTTTTTTCTCTTGTGCCTGTACAACTCTAGTTGGCATCTGGGAACTCTACATACCAACTCCTGGTGCTGAGCCTATGAAACTAAAGATATTTTTATTTACTTTTAATTGACAAGAATGATTGCAGTGCTTTAAGACTTTTCCTCTGCATATTGTTATTTTTAAGAATGTGAATGGTAGCTACATGAAAAAAAAAAAACCAAACATTGTTTTTTACCTGAGCTAAAAGCAAAAACTGACAGATGTAGACAGTATTTCCAAATTCACATTTTTCAGTCTGTATTTCACATGGGGAGAATTTGCTTATGTTTAAAGGATTAGATTGAGAATCAGAATTTAGGTATCAAATTCAGCCTCATATTTTCCATGTAATCTTGAGCAAGTTGCACAGTAAGTTGCAGAAACAGCAGATGTAGAAGTGCTGAATTTTGAGATATCCTGTTCCCATTGTGAAAGTTTGGAGTGAAGTGCTAAAGTTCTCTCTAGAGTAATGACAAGTACATTAGATACTCTCTAACAGATTTTGAAATAGCGCACTAAGCAAATCTGGAACTTTTGGCACATTTCTGCCTGGAGACAGCCAACAGGAAAAGAAAGGAGAAGTCCTTTTGGATCTTTGTCTACTCCACATCAAGAGCCTGAAGTGCTATCCAGGTGCAAACTTTCTTCCACAAACCCACGTGTCTGAAAAGAGTGGACATGTTCTTTCCTGTTATATGATAGTCTTGTATTCCAGGGTTCAGAAAATAAGCTGTTTTCCAGATAAAGGATTTAATGCCTCTGGGGAGAGTGCCATAGCACCAGATGCTGTCCTGTCCATATCATTTGCTGAATATATGCAACTGTATTCAAGTGCAAAGGGGAGGACTTTTTGTGAAAGGGGGAAGCTGGCTTCCAGCAAAAGATGAAATTTATGTGTTCACACCCTGTCACAGTTTTGCAGTCAGTTTTATACTGACCTTTAAATGCTGTGCTCCTCACTATTAGAAATTAAGCAACATGCTTCTCAGTGTTACTCTTCCACTGACCTGTTTCTAAAGGTACATAGAGCTGGCTGCTGAGAGGTTTGTCCCTGACATGACAAGGCTGCAGCAAATACAGATTTCAAAAGTATATGTCATTTATGAATAAGTACCATTCTTTAGTGTGAAATAAATTCAGAACTGTCCACACCTCTAAGATATGCTTCTAGGCAGACTTATGGATTAGATACATACACTGTACAGATTTCAAAGTTGAAGACCGTGTTTGACTTAGGTAGGAAAAGCATGCAACTGAGCAAAACTTTTAGGATTATCTTGCTTCTATGTGTTTAATTGCTGCTAAAATTGTTCTTTCAAATTCTCAGCTACATAATGGATATGTCCTTTAGATTACAAATAAGAAAAAAACACTGAACATGAATATGTATGTAAATATATATAAAATATTTTTTTTAAATCTTGTCGTTGACATGCATATGTACTTATCAAGAGGTTAGAATCGACAGATAAATTTGTGTTGAAGATTAGTTCTTAGCTTTGGACAATGATTTATTTATTGTAGTGACAGTAACAACAGTACAACTCCACTGTGTAAAGAGGTCTTCATGTTAATGCTATCATCATCATCATCATCATCAATAATAATAATAATAAAGTGTTACCACATTAGCTGGACTTTAAATACTGTCTGCACTTTACATGCATTAAAATAGCTAATAAAATTCAAGATTTCTGATTTTATTACAGTCTGCCTTGCTAGTGCTTTAACACTAAGTATACAAAGTAGGTATTTTACTATTTATTACTTATTAGACCCTATGAGGAATTTGCATTTTTCAAGAGCAAACATCAAAGCACTGTCTGATAATTAGCTGACTGTAATTGATTTTGAAATACTTTGAAAACATAAACCCTTCACATTGTGTTCAGTTGATAGTCTTTTGCCTTGAATGATGCTTACTGGTATTGGCTGCTGCCCAAGTGGATTTGCATTTACTGTGGTATCAGTTAGTGTGGTATACTTAATAATATTAATTTCTTTTACACTATACACAACAATAAAAAAGTGGAATCACAACAAAAATAGACTTAGAATGTTGTTATACATAACATTAACACAAATCTGCCTGAGCAATAGTATTACAAAGACGAGTGGGTTTTTTTGTTTATTTGTTTGAATTGTATTCAGAAAGGTTCAAATACTCCCTCAGTTTGCAGCTGACATCATGCTGGGCAGGAGTCTTGATCTGCTGAAAGGCAGGAGGCCTTTGCAGAGATATCAGGACAGGCTGGATTGATGGGCTGAGACCAGTTGTATGAGGTTCAACAATGTGTCATGTCCTGCCCCTGGGTAATAATAATCCCATCTAGTGCAACAGATACAGGGAAGAGTGTCTGGAAACTTGCTTAAAGAAAAAGGGGTGACGTGCTGGTTGATAGCATGACATGAGCCAGCCATGTGCTCAGGTGGCCAAGAAGGCCAATGGCATTCTGGCTTGTGTCAGCAAGAGGGTGGCCAGCAGGACTAGGGCAGTGATTGTCTCCCTGTACTAGGCACTGGTCAGGCTGCAGTTCTAGTACTGTGTCCAGGGAAGAACAGCAAAGCTGGGCAAGGGTCTAGAGGGCAAGTACCATGAGAATAGGTTGTGGGAACTGTGGTTTTTTAGCCTGGGGAAAAGGAGGTTCAGGGGAGACCATATTCTCTCTACAACTACCTGAAAGACAGTTGTAGCCAGGTGGATGTCGGCCTCTTCTCCAGGCAATCAGTGACAGGACAAGAGGAAATAATCTCACACTGCACCAGGAGAGGTTTAGACTGGACATCAGGAATCATTTCTTTATAGAAAGGGTGGTTAAACATTGGAATGGACTGCTCAGGGAGGTGGTGGATTCACTGTTGCCGCAGGTGTTTCAGAAAAGACTGGATGACATATAGTGCCATGGTCTGGTTGAAAAAGAGGTATTTGGTCAAAGGTTTGTTTGATAATCTCAGAAGTCTTTTCTAACTTACTTATTTCTGGGATCCTGTGATCTCTTGACAATGGGCTCAGTTGTAGCAAACTTCAAATTAAATTCCTGTCAGGTCATTTAGACTTCTGATACTATTTCCTCATGCTCTTTCTTAAATTCCAGGTGGGATGAACTTTGAAGCAGTACAGTAACAGCATTTAGTATCATTCATTTTATTTCAGAGATGGTAATAACGTGTTGTGAGTAAACAGCTTACTCATAGGTGTGGTTTTCCAGCAATCTTATGTTTCATTAAAAAATCAGCCAGTTGCTGACTTCAGCAGCAATTGCTGTCTCCTAAAAAAGAAAATTTTTTATTTCCTTTCTTTACTTTTTCTGCTTCTAATATGCAGTTAAAATGCATATTTGTTTATAACAAGGTCTTAGGTAACTCAAGGGTATCTGAAAACGCCACTAGAAATCAAAAAGTTCTAAGGAATAAAACCAAAACACAATTAAAACTTTTTATCGGGTACACTGGGTCAAGTGAAATCTTGTTTATACTATCTGTTAACAACATTTTGATGAGAAAGATTCCAAACAAATAAAGAAAATACACTAATACATGAAAACATCAAATTGTACACCCTCCAGGAGCATGGGTTTCCACTTCTTCAATATTTTATTTGTTTATTATAGTGTATGGACTGTCATATGAGCAAAACAATTTGAAATACATAGATAAATAAAAGCATAATATTGCTGGTATCCTAAAGGTGTACAAAAGTAGTCAGAATTTACCCTGCTAACAACCACATGTGAGAAGTTAGAATGTTCTTGAGTTTTTAAGAATTAATGGCTTGAATTATCCATGTAAAAGTTTCTATATCTTGTGACAAATACTGTCCTCCTTATGCTGGGTTTTTTCATATTTTGGAGTAATTTTTCAAACCAATAAATTAAATTAAATTAAATTTTATTATTTTATTTTTCCACAAAGAAGATAAATACGGAATGGCAAAGGGAGGAGGGAAGGCTAGGACTATTTAAATTTTTCTGGAAATGCATGAAACAAGCTATAGGAGAAAACAAACTAAACTTTCAATATAATAATCTTTTTTTCTTCAACTGTGTGAAGAAATTCAAGTGCTTGCTCAAAAACCTTTTATTCTTACGAAGCGAAAAAATCATGAACTGATATACAGTGAATATTTTCTCCCTCAAATTGCAACACTGTCTTCTAAAGTAAGTTTTTCCTACTTATCTTTTGAGACCCATAATCTTCATTCATGGCTCAGAGCTACCTTGGAAATGAACAGCTGATGCTTAATGAAAGCCTTGGTTATTATTGGAAAGAAGCTGTCTACCAATCTTTTAGAATTGGTTAGAAGTGTAAGTGGGTATTCCAACTATTCAGACTATTATACTCATATTTTTTTTCAAAGGAAAATAAACTGTGTCTTCAAGGAGGAGCCTAGATTAATGGGTGATATTCCCTCATGGGCAGCAGAACCAACATGGTTCTTTTTTACGCACTATTATAAAATCTATTGTTTTCACAGAAACTAACATTTCTGAAGTACTTCAGGAAGGAAAAACAGATGTTTAGTAATGTTTTTTGAACACCACTAGGAGTTCAGGTGGATCTAGGTTTGGCTGGCATGAAGTAAAATCTTCATACTGGGTCTGTAAATTCCTTAATTATATCCTTTTAGTTCTTAGTAATATTGCATTTGTGTCATTTTTCTGTCTCATGCTGAGATGTCTGCTACAAGAATCCAAGATACTCATTGTTCTTAAGGTCATATCAGTGTCTGCAAAACTTAGATTGGCAGAAGTAGAGGAAATGAGTAGCAAAAAATCATGGGCTTGTCTTTGTGATGTTTAGAAGAGTTTGTGCTGCTTGCCTCCATTGCCTAGAATGATCCACACACTAGTTTATTCATTTACAAGAATCTGTAGACCATTATTAGACAAGTGACAGAATTACTATGCCAGATAAAATACATTTAAGCAAACAATTTCAGTCATCCTAGACCTCATTATATTAGTCTTTATTTTGGGTTAGACAGCTCCATAATTCAACTAGAATATTTGTGGAGTTCCTGGGTTAGTAGCTCAATTCTTTTTCATTTTGAAAAGGTCTTGTAAAAATATTTTTGCTAATTAAAAGGAAAATGTTGAAACATTATATGAAAGGCTTTGTGTTTTTTTCCAAACATATTGAAAATGTTAGGCATAGCACTTGCACACAGCTGCTGTGATATTTTGGGGGTTATTTTTCTGAATTTTCTTCTTAATTTATTCTCTCTGATTTTGAAATTCAGTAGGTGTTTGCATAACACTCATATATCATTTAGCTTCCTTAGTGGCTACTAGACACAGATGACCGTGATTTATGTAAATTACTTATCACTTTTGAATGTCAACCTCTTTGGCAAACAGTTAGCTTTGTTGTCTAGAATAAGAGATATATCTTAGTTTTGCACAATAAGAATTACCTCTTCACTTAACCATGATCTAACATGGTAGGTATATGCTTATCTACTTATTTAAAAGTTCAGATGCCACAAACCTCTTTAATTATCTCAGCATTTTTTTTTAATATGTAGAGACATGACAATTCTTAGAATGAAGCTTCAGCAAGAAAAGAAGCTGATTTATGTGCCTTTTCCTATATTGTCTTTTGAACAAGCTGACAAAGTATATGAATATGCTATCAAAACTCAGAAACAAATTCTTCAGTATGTAATACCACAGGACTTAGAAAAGCTTCTCTGTGTTTATCAAAACAAAAATAGTTGCACATCTGTTTCTGTGCCATTAGCAGCTGAATTCTGATCTTTCAGAAGACAGGAATGCTTACTATGTCTTTAGGCAAAGAAAGCTTTTCTCAGGGGGTGGACAGGGGAGTGGGTAAGGAGAATCATAGAATCATGAAAGGATTATGTTGGAAAGGACCTTTAAGACCAGTTAGTTCCAACACCCCTGATATGGGCAGGGACACCTTCTACTAGATGAAGTTGCTCCAAGCCCCCAAGCCTGATTGAACATTTCCAGGGATGGGGCATCCACAGATTCTCTAGACAACCTGTTCCAGTCCCTCACCACACTCATAGCAAAGATTTTATTCCTAATATCTAATCTAAACCTACTCTCATTTTAAAGCCATTTCCCCATGCCCTCTTAGTACACTGTCTTTAAAAAAGTCTCTGCCCTCCTTTCTTGCAAGCTCCCTTCAGGCACTGGAAGGCCTCAGTTAGGTCAACCCCAAGCCTTCTCTTTTCTGGGTTGAACAATCCCTGCTCTCTCAGCCTGTTTGAATAGCAGAAGTGCTCCACCCCTCTAATCATATTGGTGGCCCTCTTTTGCACTTGCTCAAACAGGTCAATGTCCTGTGCTGGGGAACCCAGAGCTGGATACAGCACTCCAAGTGGGGTCTCACCAGAGCAGAGTACATGGTCAGAATCCCCTCCCTCACCTTGCTGGCCACACTGCTTTTGATGCAGCCCAGAAGAGAAGTGGTTCTTTGGACTGCAAGTGTACATTTCTGGTTCATGTCCAGCTTCTCATCCACCACCACCCCCAAGTCCTTGTCCACAGGGCTGCTCTTGATCTGTACATTCCCCAGCCTGTATTGACACCAGGAGTTGCTCTGACCCAGGTGCAAACACTGGTGCTTGGCCTTGTTAAACCTCATAAGACTCCCACAGGCCCAGTTTTGTGCTTGTTCAGGTCCCTCTGGATGGTGTCCTATCCTTCAGGTGTGTCAACAGCACCACTAAGCTTGGTACCATCTGAAAATTTTCTGAGGGTGCACTTGATGACTTTATCTATGTCATTGATGAAGATATTAAATAACACCAACACCTATACGAATCCCTGAGGGACACAACTTTTCACTGATGTCCATTGGGACTATGAGCCACTGACTGAGACCCTGTAGACATGACCATTCAACGAGTTCCTTTTCCACTAAACAGTTCCCCCAGCTCAACAATCTCTTTCCAATTTAGAGAGAAGGTAGTTTTCGGGGACCAAGTGAAAGCCTTTACAGAAGTCCAGATAAATGACGTCTGTAGTCCTTCCCTTGTCCATTGATGTAGGCAGTACCTCAGTATAGATAGTATATGCACTTTTTCTTATTTGACAAGTAAGCAAGACCAGGAGAACTTGCCAATTAACACTGCTGTGCATAATCTTTAGAGTAGTATTTAGACAACTACAAAAGGAAACATCAAAATGGAAAATTAAATGCCTGCAATCTGATTATTCTTTCATCCTAGGCTGAGTAATTTTTATGATGTTAAACTCAATAATTTCTTTAAAAGGAGATTTTCAGCCTGAATGATTGAAAATATTAGTATACAGTTTACAGTAAAAATTCTGTCTCATAAGATAGAGGTTATAATTATGTAGAAAAACTGATTGATTAGCTGAAAATTTTGGATTTTTACTGGGTAGCTGGCCATGAGATTGATATTACAGAACATGTGCAATGAAACAAAGGATCACAAGCAGCTAAATGTGTGTTTAGGAAAAAAAATGTAATTCAATGTTTGTACAATTACACTGCAGGCATTTTGATGTGTTAATCTGCTTTATTATTATGTGTGATGGACAGTAGGATAGAAGAGCCCTTGTATTGAAACCTGACCTTTAACAAAGTGTTATTAACCTGGCTTTGGTAGAAATTGATGAAAAAAAAGAAGAAAGAAATGTATGTATTTTTGTGCCCATTGTTCTCAATACTGCAGAAAGGCAATTACAGTCACACTGTAATGTGAGATAAGTAGTATTCATGCATAACATTGGAAAAGAGGTCTTGTAGGAAAAATTGTGAGCTGCTTGAAATATTAAAAAAACATTTAAAAAGTTATACTGACAGACACTTAACAAGCACTTTCAGGAATGTATTGAGAGTATACATAACATCTTTTAGCTTCTTGTGTACTGTCTTGCAGCACGTGACAGGCATACATGGGTGGCTTCAAAGCTGCAACAAAACTGCTCTTTATAGTTGTCTTCATTTTCCAGAAAATCTTTTCATTAACAACTAGAACAACAAAAATTCAAATTCTTGGCATGGCTAATGTCTACATAATTGCTTACATCTTTTTTCAGCTTTGAAATTTTGTCCACTCTTTCGTTAGTGTCACGTGAAAGGGAGGAGGGAGACAGAAATGCAAAGATTTCTAGTCTTAACTGTACTAATTAAAAGTTACTAGCCGTAAGTGCTTCCAGAAAATCAGATCCTTATGTACCCAACACTGTCTGTCTTTTAACTGACAGCACACAGGAT
>JAWWEV010000095.1:31949416-31960079 GCA_035583235.1 Hafferia zeledoni
AATAGAGGGGGGTAGAATACACGACTTTGATCACCCCCACACAGTGCCAACTGGTCTCACCTGCTAAACTAGGACACAGACTTACAATTTTTACTTAGTTTTCTCTTAGACTTACAATGATCCTGTTGACTGTTAAAAAGTGGTATGTTGCTGTATAAACTATACTTCAGCTACTAGTTTTTCTGATTCCATCTTATAGAAGTGTTTCTGTTTCTGAAACTATTTGTAACTGCTTTTGTAGAGCAAGGATGTCTGCTGTGCCAACAATTCAAGAGGTTTAGGCAAAAAAGCTGTCTGGGTGAGTAAATTCTTAAAATCATGTGGTCTATGAATAGATCATGGCAAATAGGAATACGGGACACTTTCCTGCTAAGTGATATTTATAATTGCTCTAAAGGAGGGAATAACACTGAAAAGTAATAGAACGAGAGAACCATTGGGTATAGAGCAGTTTGATGATGTCTCAAATGTAATTTTTATTTTTTGTAAAATATACTGAGTGTCTGCTGAAAAGAGTTTTCTAAGGTCCTTTACTGAGGGTTGTAGATATGTTGCTGCAGCATGAAAAGTTTAACCTCAACAAATAGAATTGGTCTTGCTAACCTCTCCAAGGAATTTAGTCTCAACTAGAAAAATAGCCATGTATAATCAGACAGTAAATTTTGAGTGTTACAGGTAAATTGTGTTCAATAACAGCTGGGATAAAAAAAGCAGGGAAGGGACAAAGATAAAGCATTTAGCAATGCAGAGTGAGGAAGACCTAATAACAAAAGTAATAGAGTCAAGCTGTTTCATCACTACTTTCTTTGTAACTTTTTTCTTTGCCAGCCATTCACTTGGGTTCTATTGAGAAACCAAACACATAATCTTTTTTCTTTTGTCTTCTAAAGGAAAATAAAGCCAACAATGTATGAGTTTCTTCTGCCTTTATTGTTTTCTTTGCAACCAGTTGATAGTTATGAGGAAAAAATCAGTGGGTTTCTTTGTTTCAATATACACAACAATATATCTGTCTCAATATCATTTGCTATTTACTGTTTAAAAATTGTTCTTTGTCCTCATAATTTCTGAGTTGCATTTTGCTGTACCATCCCAAGGACAATAAATTCATGATTAATACATACATGAACAGGATTGACATAGCAGAGATTCAGCAACCTGTCTAGTTCCTCTTGTACTGTTGTTGCCAGCAGCACTGAAAGAAGGCTGTAGTTTGTGGTTATACTAAAACAGAAACTTGCTGACCAGGCTATGTGGTTTTCCCTCTTTATTTCTCTTGGGCTTGACTTACACTGTGTAAAATGTGTTTCTTGGACTAAATTCATTAAGTGACTTTCTCTCATACAAGGATGGTATTTTCTGCTAGGAGCTATGCCAATAGAAAGTAAGTGTTTGTGAAATGTCATATAAGCAAGGGCTGTGCTATGATTTCCCCTTTCCCCTAAAGAAAAAGTACTACATCCTTGTATTGCCTGAGCAGCAACCTGGAGAATTACTAAATCACAGAGGGGATGCATCAGACTTGTTGGTTTCCCATTTTTTTCTGATGTGTAAAAGAGAAAGAAAGAGAAAATGCATGTGCCTGTCTTTCACTAGCTGAAAAATAGCTTCCCAGTTCTTCAGCCTTAGTGCCTCTGTCTAACAAGCTACAGATTGGGTCAAGGTTTACTAGTACTTGCTTCAACATGCCTATTTACTGCTTACAATTCAGAAGGGAAAGGAGCAGCTGCACAAGTGAAGGATGAAGAGGATTTTTTCTGGTAGTAGAAAACATTGATTTTATGGCTCACTGCCCTCACAGCAACAGTTCTTAATGCTATTGTGATAGCTTTGTGGAGTTGATTGAGGGCCTGAGTACTGCCTCGTGGGACTTAGAAATACTGATATTTCCTTGAGCCTAAACACAGGTTATCACTCTATAGATGCTCCTTAAGCATATTTAGAGCTCCTTGGAACTGTTGAGAGTGTTTTGACATCAGGTACAAGTGTCTTTCAGAGAAATAAATGATTGTCCTGGAGACTGAACACATACTCTGGCACAAGACGTATTGATATCGGAAGGAGCTGGAACAGGCCTCTCACTCATGTGGTCCAAATTTTCCACTCCATGTTTTACTGGTTAGTCATAGCAAACTGACAGCATGCACCCCACATCTAAGGTCCATAACCAGGTAAAAGTATGTTTCTCTGGTGAGACTTGAAGAGGCTTTCAGGGATGGCTGAACAGGCTCTGTAGAGCTCCCAGCAAAATCAGGAAGGGAAAGTTTTATATGACCTTGGATCTTCTGTGCTCTGAGGTAGGCAGGGACTCCATACATGTCTTTGCCCAACTGAAAGTGGCATCCAGTAGGTTTAGCTTGAATGTTAACTGCAGACTCATTATTTCCCAAGCCAGATATCAGAGGTGAAATTGATATTCCCCTCACAGGAGGTGAGTATTTGATAGTACTGATACAAGATCATGAGGCTAGGAAGCCATTAAGGCATGGATATTTTGACTTTCAAGCATAGTGACTGAAGGGGTTGTCTACTTTTGCCACAAGATACTTTATCACTCTGATCTCCCTCATGGTCAAGCCCTTTCTACTGAAGTTCTTCATCCCTTGAGAGAAATTTCACCATAGGTTAATGCTAGAAGGAAAGATAAATTTGTTTCCTCCCTCTGGATGTTAGCTCAACAGCACCCAGAAATTGCTAGTGCTTTGCTGTCTTTATTTCTTATCTGAGGGAGGAAAATTGCTGTGCTATATAAACCTGGCTGTGCATTGAGATTAAGGAAAAGCCTCCCATCGTATGTATGCTAAATAATACCAGCATCAATTAGACACCACAGAAAGCAGTGCTAGCCGAGTACAGATAGAGTGTCTATCACTGTAATTTACAACATGCAAAGCTAACAGTTTTTATGACTCCTTCCAGAGGTAACATGTTTTTTGCATTGTTTTCTGCTCTATTTGCAATCTTGGGATAGAGTGAGTGTCTTATTAAGTAGATAAAATAAAGGATGACATTAATTAAAAAAAAACAACCAAGTAAATGCGTATCTAATGGGGAATTCCTGTCACCTGTTAAAAATGTCTACCTACCTATCATTTTACTTTAACATTTCAGTTTGTTGGAGAAGTTCTTGGCACATATTCCTGTCCATATGTGCACTTGTTTACTATATCACATACAAAGTCCCTAGCATACAGATGGTACAAAAATAAAGTGAATAAAAATTAACAGTACGCTATTAGTCTATTTTCTTTAATTTTACTTTTATTACAAATCAATTTTGTTTCTGTCTAGAAATTGTTCAGACATCAAAAGAATGTTTAGAAACTATTAAATGCAGATTGCTGCCTGAGTTCTAAAGCAAATTAAGTCTATATAATTTAATAGCTTTTCAATTTAATGAAAATTGGTTACCAGATTGTTTAATCAAGAATTTGTCATTGTTTGTGCAAATAATTCCATATGAAACTATCAAGAGTTTCTCCCATCTTTTTTAAAGAAAATCTTAAGTAAAGCACAATCTTTGAAATATCAGGAGTTCTTTGCAGGGAAGCATCAGTCCATTCAATGTAATTTCACAAGGGATCAATCATTACATTTCAGGTGTTTTTATTGGCACATATGGCAGAAGCGTTCTGCAGGTATTAAATATATCTGACAGAAAATACAAATCTAGTTTCAGAAAACACAATTGTAACTTGAAGCTTATTGTGAGAGTGTTTGTAGCTGTGAGCTCTTTATAAAGGGTTATCTTTATGTTCCTCAATAATCTTAGTCATCCCATTAAAATCTCCATCAAACTTGTGAGGCTGAAAGCCAGCAAATGTTTAAATTACATGCCTTTGGTAATTTACATTGACCTCTTATGCATGAGGTGAATTATTAAGTAAAAAATAGAAATTACTATACCCTCAAAACCTTTGAAGACCAGGCTGGATAATGATGAGTTCTCAGAGAGTGATTCAGCTGCATATGAAATATGATACACAGGAGAGCTGAAAGTACATATTGTTAAGACAAAATCAACACAGATCAAAAAAAGTAATGCAGTGCTTTGTACTGGCCTGTTCCTCTTGACAACTTACTTTCAGGGTGGTGGAAAGCATGTGCGAACACAAGAATGCGCAACATCTATGAAGACTAAGAAGTATCAAAAGAAGTTGAAAGAAATACCATGTCCAAAGCTGGAATATGATGAACAGAGGAGATGTCAAAACAATTATAATCTAAAGCTCCAGATGTGGTCTAAGAGTGTGCATGCATATATGCATATACTCATATCTGCCAAGAGTGATTGAAAAAGGTTGTTTGCCTTATTCTACTTCATATGAGCTATGTGACACTTCTTTTTTTTTTTTGTCTGGTTATGGACTGAAATGTACATATGCTTTCCGCTTGAATTCAAACTCTATAAGGACATCAAACAAGAACAATACACTGATATGTGCTCTGTGCAAGCTTTCGTCCACATCTTGTTTCCTGCAGATCTTACAATTATAGTTGCAGTATTTTTTTCTGCTTTCAACATGTACCCAATGATAGCATTGAGATAAGTTGGAAAAACTGAAATGATCAGAGCTGTCACCTGTTTCAGTAGGTGCTGGTATTTAGCCTCAGGCTGTATCACAGTGATAGAGTTTTAAAAGAAGGTTTTCAGGGAGAGGGAGAAGACTTTGCTACCTGCATTTGCTGCTGTCAAGTTCAGTGCAATTCAAACATGGTTCAGCCAAGTGAACTTGCACCATTTATATTTTTTGCTGTTTTTCTTTCTCTTGGGATGTGCTACTTAAGTCAAATGCTTGTTGGTTTTTTAATATATCTGCCTTTGTAACTGATTTTTGTTTGAATTGACCTTCTCATGAAAACCAAACCACAGTGTAGATACTGTTGAGCTGTGAGAAGGAAATGGTTATAGATATCCTGTGCTCCAAACAAACTATAGTCCATTCCAAGTGGTAGTCTTTCAGGGACAGTTTATATTTTGGGTTTTTTTGTCTTTTACTGAGGTTCTCTCCTCCTTGTCAAAGCTATAGGATAAATAGAAAATAACAGCTCTGTCATTTGAAAAGGGTCAGAAATGCAAAGATTTCTTGTCCTGCCTGTATTAATAGAAAGATATTTTAAGTGCCCTCAGAATATTGAAGTCACATAAACTCAATACTGCCTGCCTGACACTGGACACAGCACAGATTGGAAGAGTTGTCAACACTCTTGTGAGGACTACACTTTAGCCAGGGAGAACTTATTAGCTATAAGCATCTCCAGAAAATTGAAGTCTTATGAACCTAACACAGCCTGCCAAACAATGGACAGCACACAGGTTGGAAGGGTCTTCGACCTCTGCTATGAGGTCACACTTAATAGCCAGGGAGAACTTCATCTATGAAGATATTAGCTATAAGTGTCCTAGAACATCGAAGTCTTATGAACCTAACACTGCCTATCAAACAATGGACAACACACAGGTTAGAAGAGTCTTCAACATTCTGCTGTGAGGACCACACTTAATAGTAAGAAAAGAACATTCTCCACAGCACCTCCCAAAATAACTTTTATTAATGTGACAGTTATTGTGGGTTTTGCATTGCCAGTGATAACATTTAGCTGCAGACTTGTATTTAATTGATGACCAAAAACCCCCAAAACCCCAAAAGAAACCAGCATGAAACCTCCAAAAGAAAACACATTCTACAGAGACAAACGCACCAAACATATGTTTCAGTATAGCTGTGCACCCTCCTCAGCACAGACTTAACTAACAACAGAAAACTACTAACCAGAAACACAACAATCTAAAAAACAAATCTAGAACCCCTCCTTGGTAACACAGAGCAAGCAAATGACCTACACACTATCTTCTCTATAATACAAAGCAAAAGGAAAAATATAACTGTTTCTCATTAACACACATGCTCAAAAAGAGGAACTACACAACTTAAAGGAACAAAACAACTAATATAAATTATTATTAGTAGTATTAAAGTAGCAAAACACTGTTAGAAACAAAGTGCCTGTAGAGTAAATATATATCCCAGTGAAATTAGCATTAGAGTAGCTGTGAGGTAGAAGTGAAAGCATATTATAAGAATATAAGGTAAGATATAAGGTGTAGTTGTTATAAGAGAGTAAAGTATAATATATACATAGATAGAGAGTACATGGTTTTCTCACCCTTACATTGTTCAAAGAGGTGGGAGGAAACAGGGCAGCTGCTCTCAGCTACCTGTGCAGAGATGGTGGCATTTCTGCCCTGTTTTTTCTCATGCCCAATTGCTTTTCTATTGTTCTTTTTTACCTTGTAGGTGGTTTGGGTGACTTTAGTCCATAATTGGTTTGGGGGTGATAGACAGATGACCATGACATAGGCCTGAGGGGCTCCTTATGTTCCCACATTTCACAAAAGAGGGTCACGTCATTTCCACAACACTCCACTCTTTGCTAATCTTACCAATCTGGCTTTAGCATTTTTGGAAAGCCACTGGGATGTCTTTGTGTTCTGGTTTGAATACTTTGGCAAAATGCCAAGTATAAACCAAAGGACAAAGGCGCCCTTCTCCCCCTGGCTGAGAAAAGGGAGAATAAAAAGAAAACTTAAAACTGATTTATACAGAAACAAGAAAATTAAAAGAAGACTACAATATAACACACACACCTACACAAGTTAGAAATAACAAACAATAACTCCCCACTTACCACTGAACACAAATCTTACCATTCTCGCTACAAATCACCCAAGAGAACTCAATTCCCCGAGGGACAGACCCAAGCAGGGAGAAAACTAAGAACAAACATTTTACTCTCCTAAGGTATCATAGCAGTGAGTTGCAGTAGGGGCTGGTCCAGGAGAACGACACAATATGTCTTTCCCAGATGAGCAGCCATGAGGAACTGAACTAAGCACCTCCTACACCTGCTTTTATATTTGAGATGATGTTGGAATATGGTTTGGAATACCATTGGCCAGCAGAAGTCAGCTGTCAGCTGGCTTGACCCAGCTCAAGTCATTTGATAATCTAAGGCCTACTCTAAACCTAAAGCCTAAATCTAGGCCTGGCTAAACCCAGGACACTTTGACCTCAGACAATGGTGCTGGGAGCATCTCTCCGAGGGGCTGAAGGTGTTTTCCCTCAACTCATCAAGAGTTTATCTGGGCTGTCACCTGTAATGGGTTTGACCCATGGCTTCCTCAGTAACCAGGGTTTCCAAGGAAGAGGACTTACAAGTATTCCACACGTGTTTTCCACGTAATAGAGGGGGAGGAGTTAGCCTGCCCCTGCTCCTTCCTGCCTTGTCTGCCCTTCTTGGAGTGAGCTCGGAGGTAGCAGGGAGGAACCTGGACAGCCCCTTGGGTTCTGTTGGTTTTCCTAGCCCGGGTGAGATTGTTTCATGTTTCATTGTTTCTCCTCTCTTGAAGTTTTCATTGTATTTGTCTGTTTCATTTGATTTGGTTTGAGTTTCCCTTTTCCCTTAATCCTTCCCTCTTCCCTATTCCCTTTTACCCCCCTGGGGTGGGGTCCCACATAACTTGTGTGAATAGTGTGTATATGTGTTTATAGATATTGGAAAATATAATTTCTTTTTAATTCAGTTTGGTTTCTTTTGAGTTTGTTTCTTTTCAGTTTTTTTTTTCCTTTGCTGGGAAGGCTCTGGGGGGAGGGAAGAGGCAGTCCAGGGTTGGTAAAAAAACTGGGCCAAACCTGAGACATCACCCCACATAGCTTACATGCTGATGAGCGGCTTAGCTGTCAACGCTGTGCTATATAGGAAGTCTGTATTGTGCTTTATGACACAAATAAAGGAAAAGCCCAGGCCTGCCAAAGATAGTAGCAAAAAATTACCTGCTTCCTCAACACTGATTTCATGATTTGTATTTTTAAGATTCTAGAACTCTCTCAGCTGTATAAATGTGATAGTTTTGCCTTTTTAAAGTAAGTGAATGCAGAGCACCCACAAAACTCAGCATATTAATGAGAAGTGATATTACGTAGTGTAGAGATCCTCTTTGTCCTGAGGTGTTCACAAGGCAATTGTTTTTGTGAGAACTCTGTGTGAGAAGAGCAAAATTTTTTTGTAGAGGGCAAGAAGTTCCAGAGGTGCTTTGTAAAAGTTTTTTTTTTTTTTCAATAATTTTCCATTTTTCAAGGGATAAAGTAGAAAGGTTTATTTTCAAAATCTTTGTACAGAGACAGATGAAATTTGGATAACATGGTACACAAAGGTAGAGATGGAAGAGACTAAAGCTAAAAGACACTTAGCAGAATATTATACATTTGCTCTAAAAATATACTGCATAGGTTGTGAAATAACATTAAAACACACAGGACATTCAAGTACAACCCTATTGCTCCCATGGTTATGGTAGCCTTTTAAGTGACAGGTTTTATTCAGCTAAGCCACATTTTTCGAAGGAGATATTTCTTCTCTCAGGTGTCTCTGTTTATATGGCTCTTCTGCATACGTGTGGGACTGGGTCTTGCTTACCCCTATATATGCAGCTCAGTTTTCACACTGCAGGTATGATGAATGTTATTTTTTTTCTGTATGATATTTTCCTCTACATGGAGAAATAAATGACAGATCATTGCATTTGTGTACAGGAAAACCTCAAATTGAAGACAATTACATGTATAAGACAGAATGGCAAACATGTCACTGGATTCCATTTGCTCATGTCATTTATAACACATTTTGTAACACAAAATATGTATTTCCTTTTCCAGTGTATCTAGAACTCTTCAGGACCCTTGAAGTTTTAACTAATAATATTGTTCTTCATGAAGATTTTCAAGCATCTGCTTGAGTTGTAATAAATTCAGAATTTATATTTCTTCAGGAAATGAAAATACTTGCACATTGTAGATTTATCATAGTTAATATAAAAACCTGAAAATGTTTACCTGAGAACAAAAATTTCAGGAATATTTTAATTCAGATGTTTGTTTCTAATCTAAAATTTAGTTAAAATTTATTAACATAATTGATTTTAACTTGATTGTATGTGAATTACATTTTTACAGGATGTTGATATGCTTCAATGAATTACAGAATATCTGAAACCAGTTTTGACTTTTGTGTACTATACTTGGTGGAGAAAATAACAATCCCGTGATGTATGAGATGTACAGTAACTCCTTTGAGATCATTAAAGTTCTCTGCCATTTGAGAAGAGGACAGATTTCACAGATTTCATGGAAAATGTAGATCTAGATATTTTGAACTGACTTGTAATTTGTGGACAGAGGAATATTACAAGTTAGACTAACTAAAATGGCCTTTCTGTCTTGGCAAGGAATTATATCTTTTGTCAAAACTAAATGGACTTTGTTGTAGACCATTCCAACCACCATTGACTAAGAAAAAAGGTTGCTTAGCAGTAACTTATCTTGTAGTATTAGTCAATAACAGAGCAGTAAGGAAATATGTTGCTAAAGTTTTTAAAAGCAATGTTTCTGAATCATGTTTCCTAAGAAATTGCCTTCAAAATGACAGTCAGTAAAGCTTCATAAAGATTTTGTACTTTAGGAGATATATATCTCAAAGAAATAATGCACACATTCGTAGGAATTAAATATATATTATTAATTTAAATAATTATATAGTCTGAAAAATAAGTTTTATGAAATATGCAGGGAAAAACAGGCAAAGAAATTAAATCTTGTATTCAGATCTTCAATGCAGTATGAAGTATGACTTTAACTTGCCAATAAAATAATCTGTTTCATGTTTTATCACTTATATAGTGATTACACTCATTGGATAAGCAGAGGCAAGAATGTGTTAATTGACTAGTTTGCAGCGTCCATGCAGTATGCAGAAATGAACTCTTATTTAAAGAAGATACTTGTGTTTATAGAAAAAAACCATTTTCTTTCCTGGTTATTTCAAATGTGCACTAAAATAATTGTGTCAACTTTACTATCCCTAGCTTTAAATGCTAGCAGTTTTGGAAAGCTAATTATACTAAACAACACTGAAGCTTTCTTTCTATAAATTTACAACCAGATGGTCACATATTGAAGAGCCTTAGATTATCCTCAAAATGTTTGCTTTATAAATACATTTGAAAATGCTATACTTCTGGCAAGCCTAAAACCTGTTTTGTTACCACTAGGAGCTATACAACAAGGATCAATCACGGTAATGATACAGAAGTAACTAACCTGTGCTTCTTGACACTAACTGGTCAAGAACTTCAGGCCAACTTAACATGGATTGAAGGCAACAAGTTCTACATGAAAGTGAGAAGGAAAACTAGTGCTCTTCAGGAAGAGAAAATCAAGTCTCAGTTAAATTAAGTAGAAAATTTTCATGATGTGTATGGATGTTAGGCCAAGTAACTGGATCTGGATTCATAACCTAAGTGCATATATAACTTTTAGTATATGAATAATCCAGCTGCATCCAGCTCTGGGGTCCCCAGCACAGGAATCATAGAATCACAGAATCAATTGGGTTGGAAAAGACTTCCAAGACTCAGTGCCATGTCCAATCTCAGTTTAAAAACCTCTAGCGATGGTGAATCCACCACCTCTCTGGGTAGGCCATTCCAATGCCTGATTACTCTCTCTGAAAAGAAGTTCTTTCTGATATCCAACTTAAATTTCCCCTGGCAGAGCTTGAGCCCGGGCCCCCTTGTCCTATTGCTGAGTGCCTGGGAGAAGAGACC
>JAWWEV010000095.1:31969589-31991724 GCA_035583235.1 Hafferia zeledoni
ATTGACAGGAAGCTCAACATGAGCCAACAGTGTGCCCAGGTGGCCAAGAAGGCCAATGGGATCCTGGCCTGTATCAAGAATAGCGTGTCAAGCAGGACCAGGGAAGTGATCCTTCCCCTGTACTCTGTGTTGGTGAGGCCACACCATGAGTGCTGTGTTCAGTTCTGGGCCCCTCAGTTCAGGAAAGATATTGAGGGGCTGGAGTGAGTCCAGAGAAGAGCAACAAGGCTGGTGAAGGGAATGGAGCACAAGTCCTATGAGGTAAGGCTGAGGGAGCTGGGGTTGTTTAGCCTGGATAAGAGAAGGCTCAGGGGTGACCTCATCACTCTCTACAACTACGTGAGAAGAGGTTGTAGCCAGGTGGGTGTTGGTCTCTTCTCCCAGGCAGTCAGCAATAGGACAACAGGGCATGGGCTTAAGCTCTTCCAGGAGAGCTTTAGTTTGGATATGAGAAAGAACTTCTTCCCAGAGAGAGTAATCAGGCATTGGAATGGCCTGCCCAGAGAGGTGGTGAACTCACCATCCCTGGAGACTGGATCACTTAGTGCCATGATCTAGTTATCACAGTGGTGATCACTTGATGATCTCAAAGGTCTTTTCCAACCCAGCTGATTCTATGATTCTGTAATAATATTTGAAGCGTTTGTGAAATAGATTGCATGCTGGAAGTGTAAGGAAAAGTGTAACAGTGTGATAGGTCACAAAGTGACCTATTAACACAGTTCAGTGTTTCAGATTAATTTTATCCATAAATTTCAATTCATGTTAGCTTTGCTTTGTCAGGGAAAACAAAATAAGCAGAATATTTTTGCCTTGTCTTGCCTTGCTCCTTTCTTCTCCTTCCCCTTACTCTGACTCTGGTGAGAGAATATTGAGGCAAATTGCACACAGGTGCTCAAGTACTTATTTTTAGCTCAGGCTTGTAGTAGTAAAGGTTTTCATGAGGTCTGTGATACCTGTGGTTGTGCATGCATGTGTGGGCACAAATTTTAAATAAAGTTAGAGTGAATAAAAACTGTACCATGTTGCTTTCTGAAAGTAGAAGAGGACATTGCATGATCATGGATTCTTTAGGTTAGGTGACAGTACAAAACATTGAAAGATAATGTAAATAATTCCTTTGTTATTTTACTTCATGTTTTTGGGATTTACACAGACACCTACTTCTATTTGGGAATGGTATAACAAATTATTACTTTAAGTTTTTAACAACAGTTGCCGTTTTAGTCTTTATTTTGATTGCCAGAAAAAGGTTTTGTCTTCATATAGTTAATGACTTAGAAAGTTAAGATTTTGACTTAAATGTAGGGGAATCAAGTTGTTTGGAAAGACTTTAAGGACATAATAAATTTTAATACATCGCTTATAAATTGGCATAGATGTCAAATTCTTTGGGAAGGTCAGCACATCATCCTTGTCTGATGACATGAAATATTCACACTTTTTATAGATAAAATTTCTCTTATACCAATAATCTTAATATTTCTTCTTGTAATATTTTTCTTCTCCTGATGCTTATCCATGAGACCTGATAGTACCAAACCAAATTACATGAATAATAATTTGAAATATTAATTTTTGAATTGTCAAGAGAAAAGTGTCTTTGACCTTCATTAAAAGTAAAGAATGAAACATAAATAGCCTTTTTGAAATGTCATACTTTATTTGATCTCAGGTCAATCATAGCAAATACAGCAGTAATTTTTACTGGCTTGAAAATTATATTTAGTACATGGGCCCTATACAACTTTCAGGGTTTTTCTTTCAAAGCTTTCCCTGCTATCAGCAGAAGGTTATGTTGGGCATTTGAGCAAAAACTAATGAAAAATCTAACCTTACTACATTAAAAATGGTGCAACACTCTCAAAAGGATAGAGGCTTTTGTACTGCAGTATTAGAAAAGTTTTGTGGTAAGCTGATTTAAAATGTGTTTTGTATTGTTTTACTTCTATCTGAGAGATTGCATTTTAAAAAGAAAGAAATCATCCATGAAATGCTTTCCTCGTTTTTTTTCTTTGTAAGCAATTTCTATAATAATCACAGGGACCATGAGTACAATACATTAATGTCATGAATGGAAGAGGAAGTGGTCTAGGAAGCAATCTTGCATCAGACTGTGGTCTACATTATAAAAAAGTTTATAAATCTCTCTGATAACCATTTAATTATGACATATTTATGAAATATGAGTTCTGAAACACATAGCATACATTTGGGAGACATAAAAATAAACATTAATAGTGGTCATTAGTAACAGAGGAGTGAATTAGAAAGTGATTTCAAGAATTTTATCAACTCTCTCTCCTGTTTGACAGCAACTTTAGGAGGAAGATACCAACAGAGGACTCTACTTCCGGTGGAACATCTGTTTTAGCAAATTTTCTTGAGGAGTCATGCTCAAGACTCATGGGAAGACTGAAGAATAAGCAGTAGGCCGATTCTTCTTCCGATTTTAGAAAACAGTTAGACCATACTTTCTGACAGTAGGCAATACATCTATTATAAATACAGATGCACCATTGGTTATTATGGTAATAGGGTTCAGGTATTTACCTAGCTTGATAGGGACTGAAAGAAAACTACTAAGTCTCAAATAAGTCTTAATGTGTCACAAAGGTTCAGAAAATAGTCAAGAATGGAAGAGTGTAACATTAACCACAGTAGTAGTTAACATACAGTGGAAAAATGCTAATACTTACACACATATTCATGGATGGTGAGACAATTATTACAGAGTTTTATCAATAAAATCCCCAACAGTGCAACCCACTAAAACACTGAAGTCAAGGTTTATATATTTATATAAATTAGATGAAGGCCTGAGAGACAATAAAATCTAGCCAGACAGTCCAAAAGTTAAATAGCCTCTGCTATTTAAAATTGCTCTTTCCAATGTATTTCAATATTTTATTCTGTGTAAAGATATATAAAGTGCTGGATGACAGCATGTTAATAATTTCTTAGGTGGGCTACTAAAATCTGTGCATGATTATGCCAGAAAAAGAGAAAGCAAATATGGTTATTTATTATATTTGAATTGTTCCCAATGCAGCCATAAGCCTATGCTTTTTTGATATAAAATAAAAACATTATGCATGAAACTCCATACATTAATTTGTATATTTATGGATTCAAACTGAATAATTGCACAATCAGTAGGCAAAATAAAGTGAACACTTCTCTCTCCCACATGGTAGTATAGGCACTTATGGTGAACTTCCATACAATCCTTCTTTTTTGAACAGTTGTGTTTGATTTATGTTCGTGTACCCAACAGGATATTTTGATGGGACCATAATCCTTATGTAGACACTACATCCAGTGATGTTGAAGGAAGGTGGCTCTACAATGGCATAGAATTAGCTGTTTTCCTTTTTGAGATTTAACAACTCTTCTGTAACCAAAGTCAGAATAATATACTTTTGTGAGGCTAAAGATGAATCTTGCCCACTAATCTCATTACTGATTCTAAAATTTTACTTACTTATTCATGGCCATTCCTTCCACACATAAGTATCTCTGTAGCTAGCACATGCTGAGATAGGACACTAGTCACCACCTTTCATTTAAGACATACAGTAGATCACATTATTATTCATGTATTCAAACGATGGCCTAGGATTTCTGGTATCTTCCATGTTTCACAATGAGGTTCTTAGTGGAGAGGTTTTCATGTTATACTTTTATCTCCCTGCTATCAGAGCTCATTTTACTTTGGAGGTTTGAATATATGCTATGAAATTACAGATTCTTTTTCTAGAAGAGGGATAATAGACCATTTTGGTAATCAAGAATGAGAGTTGTGCAGTTGACACGGAGAAGTGAAGTATTTGTATTAGTTCACTGCCTTTTCAATCTATGTTTCATTTTTCCAATATGTTATATGAAGGTTTTTCAGAAGCATTTTGCATGTCTAGTTAAAATGGAAAAGAAGTTCAAAGTGGTCCTTTAGATGTCATCAGTTCACAAAAGGAGCCACATGAAATAGGTTTAAAGTTTCTGATCAGTCATCCTGAGAAGAAACTTTCTGCTTCTCAATTGATTATATCAATTGTTGATCTCTCAAAATTCTAAACAAGACAGTAAAATGTATTTCTGTCTTTTTTCTTTTGACTTTGATTAATCTGATGAAAGATCAATACATAGATCTCATTTTGGGATGCTGAATATTATGGCTTTTAAAAAATTAAATACAAATAATAACACTTTTGCAGATAGTCATTAGACATAAAATTATAGCGCTATAGTAGTGAACATTGCAGCTCTCATTGACTGAATTTCACTCAAAGGATATAAAATTATATAGGACAGCATTTACATTAAAAATAATTCCTAATCTTTTGCAAATGCAACAGATCTTTGATAGATAAATCAAACTTAAGTAATTTGGCTTCTTTTGTTGCAGCAAATCTCTTAGTGAAACAAAGGATCTGTACCACATACTGCACTCAAGTAGTAACAATCTTCAGATATTTTGCTAACAGTTAAGCCACTGTCTTTCCAGTACAGTAGATTCTTTCATGGTTACTAAGCCGTGCTATATATCTTTTTGCATTCTCTTCTCCTTTTCAGAAAACCGATAGAAGGAACAGATCTTTGGAAGGGCACAAAGAATCAATAAACATTATCAAAAGACTCATGCTTGTCCTTCTTCTATAAATAAGGAAAATTGACAGAAAAGCATAGAGCACAAGCAAAAAGCTGTCATTTTAGTAAGTGGCATTCCACAACTTTGCTGTGTTTACAACACATCTATGCAGTAAAATGCTTGCTGTTTAAAAAATGAGACTACTGCCTTATACTGTAAATTTTGGTATTCCTTTTGAACTCTAAATTTTGTCACCCAGGGAAGAGTTGAATTTGAAGTCTGGTAAGGTGCAGACTGTTTCCTCCTATCTGAAATGCAATGGTTAAGTTAAGCATTAAGATTTAGAGGTAAGTCATATAGGGTTCATATAGAAAGGGGAAATAATTTTTCATTGGTGGTTGAACTAATTCTCCTTGCCCCTTCAGTACTAAACAATCTTTCATCAGAAAAAAGATAAACCTTAGTCAGATCTAATACAAATCTGTTTTTGTTGTTGCTATGGCAAACCAAGACGAACATGATGGAACAACTTGATTTCCCAATGTTTTAGAGAGATGATCAAAGCAATCATAATACCTTCAGCAGCAAATATTTAGGCTCATATTGATCAGCTAAGTCAACATATAATGGGAGAGGCCTCTGTAAAGAGAGGCAAACTTGCTCCTAGTTAAGGAAGCAAAAATTCAGATTATGTACATTATCGTCATTGCACAAAACTTGGTGATTTAGGGCATTGCTTGTATTTAAAACTATTTTGTCAGAAGTTATAATTTTAAGGAGAAGAAAAAGGACATGTGAAGAAGACTTTTAAATGGCAAATTAAAATTAAACCAATATAAAACCAAATAAATTTATGAAAACCAGAAGGAATGAACAATTTTTCTTGCAGACATGTGTTTCACTCTTTCTTTCTTTTGTTCCTGCCATTATTTGCTTGATAACTGAAACATTTCCTAAAATTGTTGCATGGTTAAGAATGCACTGTCTTCTACGTAGGTATCCTGATACACAATGTATTTGCTTAGGTTACACTCTTTTTCTTAGTTGCAGCCTCTATCCACTGTCTAATTACCTGCTTTCAGAGCCATTTTAGGGAGTCTTGAGTGCTGATGCATTGCCAAAGTGAAACAGAAAATTGCCTTTCTCCCCTCCTCATTCTATTTAAAATTTTTCTAGATGTTGACTTGCAAAGTTCTGTGGGGAAAAAAAAAATATTCTGCTCATCAGTTTGATGCTGGGCAATATATAGCCGTTATAGTGTTCTTCACTAGGATTTTCTTTAAGAACTGCTTGGCCTATTAACTGAAGTAATTCCTTCAGATAATCCATATTCTCCACATGTATTCTGTCATGCCTCTGATGCCAAAGGGGTTTTTGGTTTCTGATTTTTCACATTTTGTAGATTTTAGGAACACAGTAGCTGTAGCAAATGTAGATTTAATGTGCTAATATTCTGGCAACCTAAGTTCATTGTTTATACATCCTAACCCTTAGCATTTATCAGTAGCTGAATTTCCTTTAGTTAATTAATATTGTTTAGACGCCTTTCCAAGGTAGAATGCTGACAACTATCAGAAAGGCCTACAGAATGAAACACAAACACAGGTCAAAGTGACCCAGAAGTCAGAACTGGATGAATTCCAAGAGACCTTTGTGTGCCTGAGGAAGAGGAGCTGATGAAGACAGAGGGTCTGAATGACCCCAGACCCAATTCTGGGGGGTTGGACCAGGGCTGGAACCAGGGCTGGACTGAGAAATATGTAAAGCAATGATTAGAGGGATCTTATTATAAAAGCCATGAAAACTAGAACTAGAGACACATGCATGTCATCATGTATTCCTGTGGGCCGTAGGCCTGTGATATTAAAGGACATTTACTTTTTATCTTACCCTACACTAACTTGGCTCAGAGTCCTGCTTGGGGAGGGGACACTCACGGCATCACCTCAATAGTCGTAATGCAAAAGTGTTTGTCATACATACTGCTTAAAAGAACCAGGAATAAATATTAGCTTCATAGATGTGCTTTAGCTTCCTCCTTTCTGCAAAATCCATATATGTAATCTGCCAGTACTTAATGGCCCACTTTCAAAGATGACACAGGGCACTTTACGGTAAAATTTAGGTGAGACATTTACCTCAAACTGGCAATTTTTCCTTTCTGTATTTTTTAAGAATAAAAACTTCCCACTACCTACTTTTGTTGAACTGCATAAATGTTTCTGTAACGCAGCTGCCTACTGTGAAAGAGGGACACAATATTATGACATCTTGACCTGATGCTACGTCTAGTTATGTTCTTTGTGCCTAAGAAATGCTAAGTGCAGCTTTTGATGCTTTTCCTCTCATTTTTGTCTTGCACTTGTTTACTAATTAACTGAAACCTATTGGAAAAAAATAATCTCCAAAGAAAAGGCAGCATTGTCTTTGTAAATGGGCCAGTTTCTCTCAGATAAAAAGAACTTAAGTGCTAAAAGACTCCATGCTCCTTATCTCCTATAAATCCGCCCCCTCCCCACCCCCACTTTTTTTTTCTCCTGGGATGCTCTCTAGCATTCTGTTATCTTGCCAAAGTCAACATTTATTCACTGTAGTGATGGACAACCTCCTGATGTTGTTTTTGGATAGGCATATTTTCCTATCAATGAAAACAGTAGCTGTATGCTGAAGAGTCCTACACATTTAAAGAGTGATGTAGTGTGGATGCTAATGACCAAAATGTACTTTAAATTACAAATGGGGTAAAGAAAACCCAGAGTCCATTTCACTATTTTAGTATGTTTTGGGTTTTGTGTTGTGTTTTTGTATTGGTTTGGGTTTTTTGTTTGTATGTTTGTTTTTTTGTCTGGGGTGGGGAGAGGTGGTTTTGTCTCTAGGATAATCTATATATTTATTTAACAACTTGAGGCCTAAAAGGAGAGAAAAGACCAAACACATTCTTCTTTACATGAGGCAATCATATCTCTTATGCTCTTAAAATTAAGGAACTATTTTGTTTTCAGCAATGTCCTCTCTGTGGCCCAGTGACAGATGTTACTACCTGTATAACTGTATAAAGCAAATTTTCTTAGACAAATGAAATCTTTCTTCCCTGGCAAATTTTCATGTGCGCCTACAGTTGCTTACTTTTTGCCTCTGTATTAATTAGCGGAGAGATCTGAAATTTCCATCCATGCTCACAGAAAAGCATCAATATCCCCTGGATAATCGGTTCATTCTGTGTCTCTTGGACTGCTATCAGATAAGTCTATATAAATGAGTATCTTCTCAGCTGTCCCTACCACACTCCTTCCCTTCAAGACTGACAGTCCTTTCCCTACCTCCTCTGCCTATGTATAGTAATAACATATATTGTAGGTGTCACCTTGGAGTTTGCTTTAATGAAATTTCTCTAAATTTTACTTACTGTAACTCCACTTAATATCATATATGAACCAAACAGATCTTCAACTGTAACATGTCATCACAACAATACATTTTTCTTCAGATTCATGTGGTGGTTACATAACGTGTAGGCTGTATTTACACATCTTTTTGTATCAAATGCAAAATCAGAAGCTTATTCTTAGGTTTTTAGATTACTTGGTATTCCTGTACCTATTCTTATTTATACAGCAGTATACTAACATCAAGAGATTCAGCTACTTAAGAGATTGTCAGACAACACTTGCTAGATCACAATTTTTTGACATCTTTTTCATTTTTTAAAGTAAAATAATACCTGTATGAAGATTATAAATAAGTATCAATCTTGTTTGCAAAAAACATGTTATATTGACATATCAAATTTCAAGTGTCAAAGCTAGGCTAAAAGCAAATTTGAAATACCACAGTTACAGAATATTACTGAAGAAAATCCTTAGACATCACATACAGAGGATTTTACTATTTTCCTCTCTGTCCTCCTTATCTTTTCAAAGAGAGAGCTACTGTGTAATTCTTAAAGATGTGTTTTGAAGGGGATTAATTAGCTTTTGAGGACTGCATATTTGGTGTTGTCATTAATCTTGTTTCTAGAGTTACAGATTTTTTTTTTTTCATATCATAATTCTTTCTCCATTTTCCTTTGCAGAACAATACTCAGATACAAAGAGAAGGTAGAACAACTAATTGTTTTTCTCAGCAAATTTTATGCATATTCTATAAGGAATGTATCTTTCAAAAAGAAAACTTTTGGGACTTTTTTTCCAAGTGCTTTAGGTTTATTAGGTTTATTAGGTATATTAGATACATCACTGTAATGAAAGTATTGTTTCTCTCTCTAGAAGGGGAGATACATAAAAATATGATCTGAAGCTTATTGAATAAGTCACTTAAATATTTTCTGAACTTGTGTGTTATCACTGCTTATGAAAAACAACTCATAGTTCACTTTGAATATGTAGATATTCTGGTGTTTTATCAAACTGGTAATGTCCAAAAGACACTTTAAATATTATATAAGATAAATAAAAAAGAGACTTGAAATAGTTGATCCCATAAACTTCTCATACCTTTTCTAAGGATGGTTAAAATAACAATTCTAATCCTCATTAATTCATACCATGTCATATTACATACCTGTAAAAATAGATCCTTAGGCTATAAAGAATTATGTAGTAGAGTAATGTCAATTTTCTCTCATGAAATGATGCTTGGCTTGTTAAAATTTATCATACTCCACACTATTAATGCTATATCTGGAATTAGTGTATCTTAAACATGAAAATCAACAGAAATATCTTGTTTTGTAGATGCTAAAATCCATTTCTGTAAGCAAATACTTGGCCTAATGTAGCTCTCTGTCAATGTGTTTTAGTCATGGATGTAGGATTATTTCGGTGCTTTTAGAAGATAACTAATTACTGCATATGTCTGAACTTTCTATAGAAAGATATATTGTCAAAGGCATTTATTGAGCTAGGATGGGTTAGGGTTCAGTGTAAAATCTATGAGTATTTTTGCTGACGATGTAGTCACTGACATTGTTAGTATTGGAATGTCCCCAGTCAAACTGGTTGGAGTTATGTGCCAACAGAACAGCATAATTGAATAAAACCCCCACAGCTATATCATCTATAGTAATTTTTTATGTGTGGCATACATCCACTTTCTTTTGTTCTCCTTTTCCTAACTTCCATATTAATGGATATAGAAATTGCAAGCACTTTCTCTGTATAGCCCTTTAGTGTTGAAAATTCCAGCCCCGTGCACTTGCATTAATGACAGCATATAAATGAAATCTGGTTGTCCAAATTTTTGGATAATAAACTCTGTGTGTGTGTTTGGTTGTGCATGTCCCACAACTAGAAAATGTAACCAAATCAGTTGCAGTTGTGGAATGTTACTAGGTATTAAAAAGGAAGCATTCTTTCAAAATTATTAGGCAGAATAAATACTGCAATTTGAAAATGACAACTATTTAACCTAAGATAATTTATGCATACAAAGATCCAGGCTAACTGCAAAGGAACAATGAGACCTGAGGGTGTATTTTTTTCTAACCATCCCCTGTCTTTCTTCAAACATATTCAGGTCACAAACTACAGTTAATTAGATGATGTATTTTCATTGCCGGAAGTACAACTGAATATTTTATGCATTTCAATTGTCCCATGTCAAAAACTTGAAGGTAAAATAATAATTGCATATTGTATAGTAATAAAAAAATAATTGCAATTTTCTACTTTATTATTTCATTGGTCCATCTTGCATGGACAACAAATCTGACAGAATATATCACTACATGCTAAGCATTATTTTAAGTTGATTATGTACTACTTTCTTGCTCATCACAACCTATACATATTACATCAATGATATTTCTTTCATAGATAATGAATCAAACATTTTATTTTCACAGATAAAAACAGAAAATGGTACCAAACTGTGACCTGTTAATTGGCAAATGAAAACGTTTCTTTCTTACCAGATATCAATGTGTCTATTTGCAAGGTGTCACTGAAGCACCGTCTGGGTCTACAAACATTACCAAGGGAAGGTAGTAGATGCAGAAAGAAATATAGAAGATATTGTAGAATAGACTAGAACCTGAGAGACTTATTGATGTGGAGTGGATTCTGAAGATACTTCGGGAAAGTTGGGGTGAAGTGTAAACCACTGTTTTAAGTATGATGCTAAAAAGACATGTTGGAATGATTTTCTCTGCTTTTTCTGTTGGATTCTTCTTTACACTTGACTCCAAAAGCTACTTTAGCAGGGCACTTAAGCATGCTTAAGTATTAAACTTGTGATGTTTAGACACTGCACTGAAGTGACACTTTGAGCATTTATGAAAGAGAGAACAAAATTGTGTATTATGATTTTACAAAGAACTTCCTAAACAAAAGTGAAGAGAATGTGAAAAGGCTCATTAGGCAAAAAGCTTTTGGTGAGTCTGGCTGTGCTTCTTGTATTCACATGTCTAGTGTGAATGGAAAAATTTAAGAGGAAAGAAACCTGATCAATATGCTATATACCCAGTTTCCATAATTTTAATGAACTGAGCTCCAGTTACATTTAAATCAACATTGAAATCAGAAAAGAGAAAAAAACCCCAACAAAATATAAGAAATATTATTCAGTTAAGGCAAATAAAGGCTTTATTTTTGGTGACCATTATGAAAACAGCCTACTCTTGTTCATTTCAGTAGTAATCACACATAATTAACAGTCTTGCAAATAGACCATAGATTGGACAGGCAATGACATTGAATTATTATTGTTCCAAGAACAAGTCCTGGGGCTCCATTTTCGTATTTAAGATTATTGGTAGGATATGAGCAATAAATTTTTTCCTGTGTATTTTAAATCCTCAGTCTTTACCTTGTCCCCTTCCCCACCCTTGACATCTTACAAGAAAGCTGTCTAATGTAGCATAGCATAATAGAGATGTGAACTTGGTTGGAAAGTGCATTTCAATTATATTCTTCTTGCTGACATTTACAATTAAAAGCAATGAGTATCTTCTGTGAATAATCAGTTTGATGGATTGGGATTTCAGGAAGTATTAACACAATTGCAAATGAACATGTAAAATATAAATCTCAGTAAGTAAAATGATAACTTTTATTTCTAGATTTCTGATCGTTATGATGTATATACACATAAAGTCTTGCATTAACAAGGAAGGATTTGTTTTTAAAAACATATTTTATGCACACAGCTGTGAATTTCATTACATGTTCCTTATCTTGGTTTATTATAAATCATCAGGAAAATGAGGGTGCTTCAGGATAAGGTAAACAATTGTACTTAATAGCCTAGAGACTGTTGTGTTGAAGTAGTTCAGACTCTCTAGAATCCTAGATGGGAAGAGCATTACAGAGCTGGGTTGAGGAAAAAAGTGTGTTGTACCTGTGGGATTCCAAAAGGGACCCTTGCTTGGCATCCCATAGAGAGGACAAAATTCAGGCTCAGAATTGATTTACTTTTCATATAAGTAAAACAGCAACCTTTTTTTTCCCCAGAATTACAGCAGAACCTCTACATGGAGAAGACTAATATCCTGCTTGGTTTAGGATTTCTTTTTGACCACAATTAATACTGGATATGTAAGGAGACGTATTTGAAGCTCAATACTTCTTAGTCTGCTTCACATTTATATATATGTTCCTATGAAAAATAATTATAATCTTTGCTGTCTAGACAATATAGTCCTTATTACTGAATTCAATATAGTGTTTTATGATATCCCATGATAGATAACCAAACAGGTAGAATCCTGCAAGAAGACACCATGCTGGGAGACTCCTCATGGAAAAATAAATGACTGGTTGCAAGTGTAAGGAAAGGACGTTGTTCCTGAGAAGTAGGAGGAGCATCCATAGTGATTTCTTTGGACACGGAAACATTAACACTGTAAGAACAGAAGGCAAAAGTTGAGAAAAAGAGCCATTTTGTGAAGATACTATGGAGAGGGAAGGGGTTTTTTAATGGTTTATTTTGTTCCCACTCCATATAATTTTTTGTTTTAATGAAATACATATGTAGAAGTTGGAAACACTTTTATGCTCTTTAGATATCTATATTGAAAGAAGTAGGACACTTTCACAAAATAGCTCTGCCTTCTCTGTGGTCCTTTGACACAATCTTCACCTACACTGCATTCCATTAATAAAAGTGCAATTTTTAATTTAGCTACTAAGTGAAAGCCACATCTGTTACAAAATGACCAGTAACAGAAATAAATTTCCCCAAAGACAAAAAGGCTACAAATTAAAAGCCCCAGCTTCCATCTGTCTCTCAACGACAGAATAGCTGAACGTGAAATAAGATCCCAAGGTAGGATAGTATCCTGTGTCTCACACACACATTAAAAAAAACCCAAACAAACAACAAAAAACCAACACAAAAAAACCCCCGTTTTGGTTTGAAAACTTTGGCAAAATGCCAGGTATTCAACCAAAGCAGTGCAGCTCCATCCTCCCATTACAGCTCCATCAAACCCATTACACCAAGGGAAAGGGGCAAGGAAAAAAACCCCAACAAAACTTTAAACAGGTTTATATATTTATACAGAAAAGGGAAAATTAAAAGAAAACTACAATGTAACACACATTTACACATGTTAGATTTAACAAATAATTCCTTCACCTCCCCATCAAACAGAAAACTGAACCCCACCGAACACAAATTTCACTATTCTGGCTACAAAATCACCTCATGAACCCTTACCAAGAAACTTATCAAGGAAAAGGGAGAGAATAACAATAAAATGTTTACTTGTCCAAACTGAAACAAAATGCGACGTAGCGGTGGGGCGCAGCAAGGCCCAGCACAGCACAACAGCAGGAGTATGTCCTGTATCTGCCTCGGCCATGATGGAAAACTGAGCTAGGCACCTCCCTACACTGTATTTATACTGAGATGACATCAGAATACGGTATGGAATACCATTGGCCAGTAGAAGTCAGCTGTCAGGTGGCCTGACCCAGTCTGAGTCAGATGGTAATCTAAGGCCTGCTCTAAAAACTAAAGCCTAAATTTAGGCCTACAACTACTTAAATCCAGGACACCCCCAAAACCAAAAAGCCTTTCAAATAATTTATGAAATCTGAGTTTCACACAGTGATTGTTGTTGTCTCTGACACTTAGTTACTTAATGCAACATTATACATAACTTGAAATACATCAACTAAATGAAATTACTTGATAACTAGAATTCTGAGTTTCTAGAAACATGTATCACTTAGGAGCTCTGGTTCAATATACCATTCACTATCCATCTAGCATATTTTCTTCTGAAGTGGAAATGGCCTGGTGAGATGAATGATGGTTCTTGTCAAGGTTTTGCCTTAGTCAGTACAATCACTGGAAAAAATATAGAAATAATGTATTGTGCAGAGTCTTAAGCCTTTGTTCCCTCTTTCCAAGACTGTGCTAAACAGGAAGATCATATCTTTGGTGTGCACACTATCCCTGTAAATCCTCTGTTGTTTTCTATACAAATGGTGGAGTTTCAACAAACCAGGTGAATACTGGGGAGGGAAAGCTTCCCTTTGGCTTGCCTTATAGCCTGACATTTCACTTGGTGATTAAAGATATGGCCTTGAATGTCCTTGGGTAAGGAAGAATACTGAATGCCAGACTTTTGCCTTGGACTCGGTTCTCTAGATTCTGTGTTTGCCCTTTTCTTCATCTCTGCTTTAAAATAAAAGAACTGCATAAAAATTTAATAAATAAATAACTACAGAAGACTGATCCAAAGGATGGCTCTACAGTGTATCTGGAAAGCACTGGCAAAAAATATTTTTAGTTTTGACTTGGAGCTGTGCTGGAGGTGTAAACTGATCTAGTCTGTAATTGGTGTCCTCAGAAGCACAAAAATAGAAGTGGATTTTTATGTGAAATATAGCAATGTATTATATTTATTGTACTAAATTCTTGAACATACATTAAATGTTGGCACATCCAAGGTTATGAAAATGCAAGGATGATTTTGGGGGTGATTTGGATTTACATGCAAGTACTTCAGTTTTGCCTAAGGCCAGCTTTATGCATTTCAGTCACTTAATGGGTTTTACCATAAAGTTCCATGAACAAACCTTTATTTGCTCTAAATTCAGAAAGCTCTACTGATATCAATTCTCCATTTTCAGGCAACAGAAAATCTCAGAATTCTGTATTGGTATTGATACTTGAGTTTTGAGAGCATGAATCAGTGTTTCTGAGGTACAAACACTGTATAATTGAAACAAATATTTTGCATAATCCCTATAGGTCTATATCATAAATTTTGCTTCTGATAACCTCACCATTTTATCTTATACTTTTCTGAAGAGTACTCATATAAAAAGCAGTTTAACCAGATACTTGAACTATTTTTTGGTTAGAAAACTGCTAATAGATAATTAATAGGGCAGAAACATGAGGCATTATTTTATCAATGTTTTCTGAACTATTTTTAGACTATTCAATTTCAAACTGGGCCATAGGTGATTTCTCAAAAAAGGGATATTTTTTATAGGCTAGCTTCTAAGAGTTTGTTCTCTTCTTCCGGAATAGAATTGGATTATTGCTATTATGTTCTAATTCTGCAACTTCCTCAGATTACTGCTATTTTACTGCTACTTCTGTTACCACCTCAAGGTGGCAAGGTCTGCATACCATCCATATATTCTGTTGTATTCATGAAATCCACAGCTAACCCTTCAAAGTGTGGCTACTGGCAGCACTGCTAATTTTCTTCCTTTTGCAAGCGACTACATCTCAGGACTTTATACAGATTCAAGCTAGAGTCTACTACTTCCTCATGTCAGGAATGTGATGGTGATATTTAAAAAGAAGAAGGGAGAATAAGAAGGTGATGAGCTCTGATACCTTATTAAATGGCCTTAGATGATTTGAAGGCTTTCTAGAGATTTTCAGATTTCTCAGTGAATTGTTGTCCATATACCTGTGCAACGAGCTCACTAACAGAATTTTCACAAGCCTAACAACATTGTTAAAAAGGAGATATTTGACTAAAAGGTAATATAATTGCCAATTTCTTTAGTGTGCATTCTTAATGAATTTTATCAGAAAACTGATTCACATAGAAGATGCACATTTAGCTGTACCTATATTTAATAAACCACAATTGCCACATTAGCCTTGGTTTCACTACTTCTTGGAAGTGTTTTTCTTCTAAAGTGTATTGTGCGGTAAGATAATACTCTAAGTATTATATATAGATAAAAAGCCACTTTTTAATTGCTCATTTTTAATTGCTCATGTTCCCCAAACTACGATGCATGTACAAAAAAAGATAGCTAATGCAGTACAAAATGTGCTTAATCAGTTGTTAAAGAGATGACCTGTGCAGGGAACTGAACCTTGGCACCTCTACATCTGTCACATGGGCAGCAATACATGCAAACTCTCTCTCTACAGCTGAAATATGAAGGTTGTTTGTCTAGATATATTAACTACAGAGACTATTTGAAAGTCTAAGACTATTCGTTCCATTATTTTAATCAGCTCGAATTTATGAGTTGATTGTTTTTTGCAGACTGGAATACTGTTTTGTCTATTTCAAGTAGCAGGTGACAGGAACTGAAGTGAAAGTAGTAATACATAGATACTAATGAGAATTGAAACAGAAGTTACTGAAAAATACTGAGTCATTAAAATCCAAACTCCATGTTTTTCCCTGGGAAATGATGAATAAATATCTTACCTACATTTTGTTCTTTCAAAGATTCAGAATTCTCACAAAATTTTTAATCTTTTCAGAAAATTGCTTCTCTGTGAGCAGAATTAAAAACAAACTAAAACAATTTTGCAGAAGTACTTGATAACTGAGCCAAGGTTAATATTGTTAAATTTGTCTAGATGTAGCTATTCTGAGTTATTATGAAACATTTGAAGTGAAGTGAGAGGATTTCTTATTCTTTAGTATGTTGCTCCTGTGGCAGGCTATTTATAATTTTAATGTATGTTTCTTTATTTTTATAGGCCTTAGGTATAATATATGGGCATAGTATCAGTGAAATGCCATGTCTGTGTCAAAGAATCACAAACTCTTTGAATTTGGAAGAGACCTCTGGACCTCTTTTATCCATCTAGAACCCATTGTCCAGGACCATGTCCAGATGACTTTGAAAGATCTCTGAGAATCTCCAAAACAGAGAATTCACCTCTGGTAAACCTGTGCCAGTGCTTGCTCACAGTCACAAAAAAAAAAAAAAAAAAAAAAAAAGAAGTTTCCTGATGTTCAGGAGGAAAATCCTGTGTTTTAGCTTATGCCACTGCCTGTCACTGGGCATAGAAAAAAAGCCTCAACAAGCTTTCACTCTAAATAAAAGACCAGAATTGACCCATGAGTACACATAGAAACAGGGACACATAGAAACAATATTTAGATTTCTACAGGCATAATACCCAAAAGGGTTCTGATAACTGAACTGAAATAGAATACAGAAGCTGGTTTACATGAAAAGGAGAAGAAACAACTCTAAATTTGTCAAGCATGATGCACAGGGTGTCACTGCAGGCTGTGTGAATTATATGCAAAAAATTACATGTGAGAATATGCTTTTTAAACAAAAGATTGTGAAGGACCATGGATCTATCAAAAATGTATCACATTTTACTGAAAGCCAGCCTTTAAACTGAAAATGCCCCTCTGAACTCTACCAAAAGACTGGTTACTTAAGATCATGGAAGAGCAAAAAATATAACAAACTAGCTTCCTTCCCTGTCAAAAAAACCCCACACAACAAACAGCTGAAAAGAGACAAAGACTTGATTACAACTGGCTATCTAATTTAGGTCCTTTCATTCAACACTTACAAAAGTGTTCAGAATTTACCAAATAAAAAAATAATACACTTCAGGACTTACTTTTTTTATGAATCAGCAGTGTTTTGACATAGTTTGAAGTAGCTCTTGAACTGCATGTGATAAATAAAAGTCCATGAGAAATCCAAGTTATTTGCAAGTCATTACACAGAAGCTATTTATATTTACTGCAAGTAATTATCGTGTCCTTCCTTGTGGAATGACATTAACACCAGAAACTGCCTGCCCGACAGTTTTCAGGCCTTCCAACCCTGAAGGGACAGAAAAATCTGGAATATCTTCAAATAGTGGCTTTCTATAAAGCAAAACAATAAGGATGCTGTTATCCATGTGCATGCCACATATACAACAAGTCGAAAAGAAAAGAATCCATGATTGTGGTACAAGAAAAAACCTCACAGGAAACATTCTTGTACCTGCTTTCCTGGGAGGACTAAAAAAAAATACAGTGGAAGGGAATTGCCTATTCTATTTTTGCTATATTGTATGAGGACTTAAAGCATGCAATTGTCTGTCTCAAAACACTGTCAAGGCCACGGAAGGAGTTTGCTGTAAAATAAGCCAACACAGCAGGAATCTGAGATAACCTAAACAGGAATGCACTAATTCCAGGCCTAGGAAAGGTAAGGTTTGGCTAGCACACCCTGGTTCATGTATCTGGACAAAAAATCCCTCTGTGGCAAACTGTAGAAAAGTAAACAATTGTTTACACACTTTATCACCTGAAGTTATGGGAACAGAATGTACATCTCTTGGATACATGGAACTTGGACAGTGTAAAGGAGGTATGTTTTGAAAAGACCAAGGTGAATGGTATCCAATAGATACTGTTGTATCCACGGGGCAGTGGCTATCTTCTCCTTAATCTCTCTCTCCATGTCTCTCTCCCTCACCTCTTTCCTATTTCTTTCTATCTCTCTACCTTATATCAACTGTTTAATAAAATCCATGTTATGGTCTTTTGCATGTGGTCTCATTTGCACCTTAATTTGGGTAAAGGCATCTCTCAATAATAGGATTATAACACTGATGTTTTATCAACAACTGATGCTGACCTGCAATGTAGTGGTTATATATATTAATATTTTACAGTGAAGTATAGGCCTCAATACATGAAGGATATGGTTTGTTCCCATTGATCCTCTGTATAATGAGCCTCCAAATAATGGATCACCAATGTAGAGGGTAGCAGAGCCAGAATTTAATCTATATACTCTGTGGGCAAATTATGAAACGGTATTTGTAAAGTATGAACTTCAGGTTATGGATATGTTCTTAAGGAGAACCCCAAGCAGCTTTTACTGTTAGAAGCCCTTGTTCCAGGGGATTGACTATGAAGATGTGAATATACAGATGCAGACAAGGCTGAGTAAAAAACTCTCTGTATTGAAGGCTTTGAGCCATCACTTGGTGAAAGTGACAATGCATCCAACTGAGGTGGGAAGCAATGTCTCTCAGCTATAGTCTAGGCACATGAGTTTTGTGCACTGTCATGCCCTTAGACAGTCATGTTCTATGAGGAAATAGCTATTTTATGTCTCAAAAAAATCAAACAGAGGAAATGAAAGGTAGAATTTTTATCAGTTTGCACCAGAAGATCTTGAACAGATGGTAATCAAATCATTATAACTGTACTGAACATTTCAAAATAGTCTTCGATATTTACTGTACGAAAATGGGATCAAAGTGATGCATTGAGCATTTTTTAAAGTTTTTTTACTTAATCTACTACTATCTCTACAACATGCATTTATCATTTTTCTTGCTCATGCTAGTGATCAATATAAAGTTATTTTGCCTTTGTTGAACAAGCCTGGTATCCTGCATAGTCATCAAAACTTAGATTTCTTTTTGCTTTTTAGTTCATAAATTCTCAAAACTAGTAACTATAATAATAACTTGTGTTCATCTAGAACACATGCCATGGTCTTCGCAGTCTTCCATTCCAAAGATCTTCGCTCATAAGCTTTTACAGTAGCACATGTAATAGGTTTTTCATTTATAGGCTGGGAATATTTAATATATAAAGACAAAATTTCTTTAAATAAGTTAAAATTTATATTTGAAGAACTATTATAATCTCAGTGTTTAGAATCTAGAACTCTCTGGAGCTTCTGTTAAGACCACTTGAGAACATCTACAAGGTGCTTTCAGGAATGACATAAAAATCAAGAAAAGATTGCAAGAAATGAATTATTCTTTATGTCTTTGAATTTGTTCAGGAAAAGATACATTTCAAAGAGAAAATTAGAGGGGAAAGAAACAAGATTAAAGGTGAAAGAAAAAAGCTGAAAGAGGTTTCCGTTATTTCTTTCTTGAAGGTTATTTGCCAGCCAGCTTCCTTGATGAATGACAGCTTTTTCTGGAATAAGTGATAGGGAAGACCAATTTTTTTTTTTTCATTGTGCCAGATGACAAACACACAGAGGATGGATGTATTCTTAATTGTAAATTTTGAAAGAAAACTTTGTCTGCTTTGCTGAATTTCATGTGTACTGTTGTATATTTAGAGTTTTCAGAATTTTGTCTTTAAAAGTACTCATCAAAAAGTATGCGTATTTGACTTGTAGTATATCTGAATACTATCTTTATCTCGTTATTATCTGTTTACTGCACACAATCAAGTGGGAAACCCAAATCATTTCATGACTGTGGAAGCAGAATGCAGATGAAATACAATCACAACAAAAAGCGATTTGTTCTAAAATTCTGGGGAATACTTAAAAAATTTAAGGTGATATTCATTACCCTTCAACAGTTCACTGTATTCATAAAAGAAGAATGGAGGAATCTTGTTGAAATTTCGTATGTTGTTTGACCTAAAAAGCAAAGCTGCGTACTGAACTTGCCTATGTGAATTAGTGTGTTGTAGCCTTAAGAACTAACTAATGAAATCAAAAGCAGCTGTGGCCGACCTCTTCGGCAGATGTGCATAATCAGCCAATTACAAGAGGCTTTGTAATGTAAACAGCATCATTAGCCAATAATCAGTGTCAGAGTGGCATCACCCGCGGAAGGTTACAGTTTTAAAGGTGTATATAAGTTTGTGCGCGTATGAATAAAGTGGCCTGTTGTTGCTAACTCCCATGGAGTCATCTCTGCAGTCCACAAACCCGTCTCCCTGCTACAGAATCTGATACAGCTTATAGCATTTTGAAAAACGTTTGATCATATTTAAAGACATATTTCAGAATCATTATTTAATAGAATTTACAGATTCTCTTTTCACAGAGACAACACATTATCCAGAATGACAGATCTTTCTGAAACAGTAATTTAGAGCTAGAATGTCATTTAGCAAACTTGAAAAAAACCTAAATGGACAGTTTGGTATCTCACTCCATAATCTGTATGTATATATGTGTCTGTGTGTATACACACACACACGCACATATGTATGTACATATGTATGTAAGTATGTATATGACATTGTTGTGGTTTAAGTTCAGCTGGAAATTAAGGAACATTCAGCCTCTTGCTCATCCCCCTTTCTCCCGCACCCTGGTAGAAGGGGACGGGAATCAAAGTAAAACTTGTATGTTGAGATGAGAATGGTTTACTAATTGAAAATAAAGTAAAATACAGTAATAATAAATTATTATAATAATAATGACAATAAAAAGGGAAAAACAAGTGTTATACAATACAACCAGCTACAGCCAGACCTCCCTTCCTGAATCCATATCAGCCCCTCTTCTGGGTAACTTCTTCCAGTTTATATACTAGGCATGATGTTGTGTGGTGTGGAATATCCCTTTGGTCAGCTTGGGTCACCTGTCCCATCTACGCTCCCTCACAGTTTCTTTTCCTGCTTCCTTATTGGAAGAGCATCAGGCAAGAAAATCATCCTTGGCTTAGAATAAACACAACTTAGCAAAAAAACAAACCAGCAATGTGTTATCAACTTTATTCTCATTCCAAATCCAAAGCATAGCACTGTAACAGATACTGAGAAGAAATTAACTCTACCCTAGCTGAAACCAGGACATATATATGTACATATACATATACATATATATATGTATGTATGCAAAATATAAATGCAGTATCAAAGCTAAACAGAGGGAACAAAAGTCTTTGGTACAATCCTTGCTAAAGTTTCTACATTTCATATTTTGAAATATAAAATTTTGCTAAAAAAATTGTCAGGAAGGATATTGTTATCTGCCTACTTAGTTAGTACTATTTATGTAAAAAATTACCAGTCATCTATAAAAACATTCTTTGATGATGCATTATACAGTTTTCTTAGAGGTAGACTTTCAGTTTGTGTTTTGTTATTTGTTTTCTCATGTCTTATCAGCTACCTCTCAAAGCTGAGAGGTTCTTTGATATATACAATAAGAAATGCTAAAATGAAGTCCTTTTGATATATTGATAGAAATTATTTTCCCCTATTGATAAAAAAAAAAATGAGAGCCTATTAACACTGATTATTTCCATGACACGAGTTCATTACTTTTCTTGGATAATCAAATCAGAATTCATCATATAAAATGACTATTATTTCTTTTGTGTGTGTGGAAATAATCCATTTTTCTTTCTAAATACTGTCTTAATTTCTCCAATCTGTGCATGAAATTATTTAACAATACCTTTCCCTCTTTCTGATAAAAAAATATTAGAACAGAAAACTTAGCTCATGAAAAGAAGATTTGCATGCATAGTAGAGAAACTATCTCATTTAAGATGAACAGAAATTTTATCAGGTCCTAATAGGTAGAAAAAAAAATTATGACCACTCAAAAATAAATTATATATATATATATAAAATCAAGACAAAAG
>JAWWEV010000095.1:32020287-32031052 GCA_035583235.1 Hafferia zeledoni
CGCTTAACATCCTGCTTTGCAGAGGCTGCTGAGCTTTTTGGGCTGGAAGTCAGCTTGAAGAAGGCAGAAATTCTCTACCAACCTGCACCTCAGGAAGTCTTCCATTATCCACACATCACCATAGGTGAATCAGAGCTTAAGTCAGTCCAGCAGTTCACTTATCTTGGAAGTATCATTTCCTTGGATGGTAAGATTGACAAAGAGATAGACAACAGGCCATCAAAGGCATACGGAGCCTTCGGAAAACTCCACAAAAGAGTCTGGTCCAATAAACACCTGAAGAAGAGTACAAAGATCAGAGTCAACAGAGCTATTGTACTGTCTACTCTTTATATGTGTCTCAGTCACGGATCATCTACCGCCACCACCCGTGACTCCTTGTATGCTTCCATCAGCACTGCCTCTGTTCAATCCTAAACATCCACTGGTCTGATTACGTGACTAATGTGTCCGTTCTTGAACAGGCAGGGGTCACCAGTATCACGGCCATGCTGATGAGAACACAGCTGTGCTGGGCAGGCTACATCTCCAGGATGGAGGATCACTGCCTCTCAAAGGTTGTGCTCTGTGGTGAACTTGCCACTGGCTGCCGCAAGAGAGGAGTTCTGAAGAGGAGAAATACAAGGACTCCTTGAAACAATACCTCAGGCTTGGCCCTATTGACTATCAAATGGAAGACATGGAGACACACCATACATACCATACACCATACATATCATTCCTGCTTCCTTTGAGAATGCACACAGAATCAGTCTTGAGGATAAAAGACAATGTAGAAAGAACTATTCCTCACCAATATCACCTAAGGAAACGTTCCACTGTGCCTTTTGCCACTGGACTTGCCTATCCTGCATCGGCCTTTTTAGCCACCAGCACGCTTGCAGCAAGCATGAGTAGTGCCCTTCCCAAATCTTCATTTGCAAAGCCTAGCCATGATATATATTCCAGATTACAACATGGTTCTGGAAACCAAATGTCAGTATTGTGGACTGTAAGTGAAACTTCCCTTTTACACAGAGGGTCTATATAAAGTTTTAGGGTAAAAGCTTTGATTATAGGACTAAGATAGAAGTAAAACGTGCCATGCCTTGGACTGATCTGTGCTGTCACAAGTCTATGAACTTCAAAGTTCCAGTTTACAAAGTAATATTATTATCAAGGCATGTTTTTCTCAAACCTGTCTGCTTATAATTTCTTACACTGTAGATATTAATTTCAGTGTATTATGTATCACAGAGGACTAGAAAGCACAAGACATGAGTGAGAACATGTTTTATCTCTTTCTACTGGTTACATAGCAATGTGCAGAAAGACAAGTTGAATTTTCTGACACATATTCCAAAATAGTGCTTTAATTGTTTGTAAGAATTATTACTAGAAGAGGGCAAGTGGAAAAGGAAATTGCTTGAGAAATAACTTGTCTCAATGTACACTATAATGATGTTCACAAAAGGAAAAACTTGGTCAATGTGAAGATTTTATCATGTCAGAAGTCATGCTATATATCTGGCTACAGGTGGGCCCATAAGTGGAACAGGGCACAGTATTTCTGAAAGTCACAGGCTGTGTCCTGAATTCCTATTGACTAAACCGCTATTTCTACATGGAAGAAGTTTGAAGGATGTAACCCCCTGTCTGTACACTGTGGCTGGTTTCAGATTGATTTTGGATAAGGATATTGTGCAATCTTTGGATCAAAATACATTGGATAAATCCAGTTCAAGGATAAATACTGTCAGTGAAAAACAAATGAGCCTCATGATGTTTGTATTTCTCAAAGAGACAATATTTTGCTTAAATATTAAAGAGATGTTCAGCCTTTAGGTTGTGTTGTCCTTCCCTATGAATGACAGTTTCCTGTCAGACCTCCTGAAGTTTTTAAATAACATGTTTTGATTTGGAAATGAATGTTGCTCAACAAACTAAGTGGATTTGATCTCATCTCTCAAAAGATTAGGAAAGCCCCCTGTCTGAGAGGTGGAAGAAGATCTGTCTAAGCCTGTTGATAGCATAAGCATAAAAGTCTGTGCAAAATGACCCTGAATGATCCTGGAGTACAATTTAGGAGACCGTTTCTGGTTTTAATGAGTATAGAGTTAGAGAGAACAGAGCACCAAGAAAGATTTTTAGAGCATGGAACATTTAAACAATATGTTTATTAGATGAAGATAAAAACAACATGGACTTTATCCCCTGAAAACAACCATAAAGACTACTTTTTTCACAGTTGCTTTTAATTTCCATGTGTATTTTGTATGCTTTCTCTACATTTTCTCTCTTCACTTCTTTCCTATATGTGTATTAGAAGTGGTCTCTCATGTTGATGACACCTTCCAGGTTTATGTGTTCCTATGAGTTCCTTATAAGTAATCTCTTAGTAAAATATTAAGAAATGTTGTATGATGTTGCATGCCATATCATAGACTCATAAAATATCCTGAGCTGGAAGGGACCGATAAAGATCCTAAAGTCCAGCTCCTGGCCTTTCCAAAAATCACATCATTACTGCCTGAGAGCGTAGTTCAAATGCTTCTTGAACTCTGTCAGGCTTCTGAACAGACCACTTCTCCAGGGCGTCTGTTCCAACCACCCTCTAGGTAAAGAATCTTTTTGTAATATCCAGCCTAAACATCTTCTGACAGAAGATGTTGCCATTCCCTTGGGTCCTGTCACTGGTCTCCAGAGTGAAGAAATCAGTGCCTTCCCACCTGCTTTCACTCATGAGAAAATTGTAGACTGCAATGAGGTCTGTTTATTATCATCAGCAAACTTGCTTACTTACTATATCTTCAAGTCATGCATCCAAGTTGTTTATGAAGGTTTTGAAGAGAACTGGTCCAGTGGAGCCATGAGGAACTCCAGGTTGCCAGCCCCATTTAACTCCATTTGCATCAAAAGAGCTAAGAAGTCAAAAGAGCTAAGAGGTACTTCACAGTTTGAAGGATTGTAGGAGAGAATTGTTAACTGGAGGTGATGAGGGTGAAGTTGAAAAACAAATGCACAACTGAATTCACATATTACCTACCCTGACAATACACTGTCTTTTCTAAATATATGTTAGCACTGTTACCAGAATATTCACTTGTTTACATTTTCAAAAAATGTTCCCTGTGCTAATTCCCTTTACCAATCACGAGGTTCTGTGACAAATCACACTTTGAAAGGAAATTAAATGGCCACTACTGGTTAAAATTTATCTCATTACAGTCATACGCTTACAAAAATGTACAAGTTTTTATTTGGATTTCTCTCAAGAAGTCACAGAAACATTCTTTTATTCTGTTATATCCTTGTTTTCTTTTGCTGACCCAAAAAAGAAATGGGGTAGGGTCTAAAAGAATAAGTGAATAAAATTAAAATACATCACATTGGTAAATATGTTAATAAATATCTACACTTTATAAATGGTTTATAATTTATAAAATTAGAATTTGGACTTCTGAAATATAACCTAGATAGCAGCAAGAAAATAATTGCAGTTTACAAAAACAATATATTGATTTTGCTTTATGTTTTCTTAATTCTGTATCAACTAGTCTCTAGAAACCATGTGATGCATGAGGGAATTTCTTCCATTGCATGCTTTTTCTCACCCATGAAGTTTCATTTAGTTAATTTAAATTACTGGCTTAGACCAACGGTCACATCATGAATTACCTCAGTGCTTAGTGGCAAAATATTAACAATAACACTAATGAATGCAATTTTACTGTTAGTCAAAGAACCTCATTCTGCCATGTGTCTGACACTTGAATCATCCTGTGAATAAGTATCAGAGCATCAGTTTTCACTGGAAAAGTGTTTACATGGAGTCTAAGAAGTGAATATTCTGTCCTTATGTATGTAGCATGATAAATCAGTTTGAATTATGTAGTTCTACTGAAAACAATGGGATTATATTGGGATGATATCCAAATATTAGCAGTTTAACTGTGGAATGAATATTAATAGTTGCCTCTCACATGGTGTACAGCACTAAAAATATAAAATGATGGGACCTTAATTTACATATTTTGCTTGTTTTACTGTCTGCTGAGTAAGTTCTCCAGTACAATATTGTACCCATGAAAGACCCAGTATGTGAATAGCACCTTATGACAGAGACATTACTCTTTCCCCAGGCCAGCACTTACAGGCTTATAAGTCCTGACTATAAAGCTGAAAGCCTTGACAGCACTGCTTAACTGAGCATCCAGGCCCCACAGTTCCTGAAGTTTAAATTTCTCATCCAAACCCAATAAAGTGTTAGCATGTTTTATAATGGGGAGCTGGTGGGTAAAGCAAGCTAAATAAATTTGCTCTGAATTTCACTTTGAAAGATGAACAAGAGCTGCTCAGGAAATCGCATGGACCACTCATGAACCACAGTTTAGCCAATTCTGCTATAAGGTGCTGAGATTGGCTTACACTTAAACAAAAGATAGATTGGCAAATCTGAACAAAAGCAATGAAACTGAAAAACTGAATCAATAAAAGGTGTTTATATATAATTTAAAATACATTTGAAAAAATATTTTCATCCAAGTTACTGAGACGATTTGTGTTTGCATAACTGTGATAATTTCAAATTCACAGATATTTGGTCCAAACTATAGCAAGCATGTATTATTGCAGCGCACAGCCTTGCATGAGAAATCACCAGATTTGATGGAGGTATTAATTCCAAGCACTACTGGAGTTGCAAAGAGGTTATTTAACAGAGAGAGTGTTTAATTCTGCATATGAATAACTACAACAAAAGGTTGCATACTGAATTTTTCTAGAATTACTCATGGAATCTGACAGAGCCTGACAAATATTAATTAATGTTTTCTTTCTAATACTGTATCAAAAATAAGCATTTTGTCTCATATTCTAAGTTACCCTGCATCCCTTTTTCTGTGTTCACACAGTTCCTTGAAATGTCTCTGTAGATGGCATTTAGAAGATGGTAGAAGATACAGAGATAGGATGCCAGAGACTACAAGATATTTAAGTAATTCTATGTCTAGAATCATTCTTTGCAACTTCCAAGGATAATTGAGACAGGAGACAGCACCACTTGTTGAAAACATTTTTTTTTTCCTTTTAAAAGAATGAAATCTACTGTAAGGACACATTTGTCTGTTTCAAACTTCTTGACTGTTGTATGCTGCTAGTTTGTGGGGGTTTTTGTTTGTTTTGGTTGGGTTTTTTTGTTTGGTTTGTTTTGGGGTTTTTTGCAGCTTTGTATGGATTTTGGGAATGCTTTGCTTCAGATGATATTATTTTAAGTAGAAACAACAATTTTATTTGAAGCTACCATGTGGTGTCAAGATGATTCCTACACTACTTAAAGATAATGTTGCCTTTTCAAATGTTTTATTGTATTTCCCCCCTAACTTCCTGATCTTGTGTGATCTGGGAAAAAAATTGTCTTTCCTCAAATTTTACTGTAAAGACTATCACTATTCCTCCTTCATGGTATTCAAAGACTCCTTTTAATAAACGAAATCTACTTCTCTGACTATTCAGTCACACTGAAGTGCCAAAGCACAGAAAGATATACTTGTATAAATGACTACTCAAACTGAAAGAATCTGGTATGTGAGAAAAGGCATCCTCCTTAATGAACCAGTCCTTGAAATGGTACTGGGCCAGCCAAGGTTAAGATATATGCATTTGAATTTCTAAGCAGAAACACAATAGAGATCAGATGCAGAAAGAAATGTTCCAGGAAATCTGATAATTTGTGCAAAGTCCTGCTTCATTGGATGAGACTTTACAGGTCTGATGGCTACATCTGTCTTGTAATAAACTTTTTTTCTGTTTTCCAGCATGTTGCATTCATAGACAATATCCCTCCAATTTGTGCATATGTGTGGATTCATAGGGATTGGTTGGGACATGGAAACCATACATTTTTTAAGAATATTATCTAATTTCTCCCTTTAACCTTATGTATAACCTTATGCATTCCATAATACCTGTATACCTATATGTAGTATGCATTTTTCTGTAGGATTAATTTTTGTGTCTAGAGCCTTCTGTTCAAGTCTGGCTGGATTTCTGTAATAAAATCTGTGTTAATAATAGAATGACACCAAAAGAAACATTTATATGATGATGGCGGTTCACCATATTTCACAGACTTTCCTAACAATCTAATAAAAATAAGAGTTACATGAAAAAGTATGAGACTACAGTCTCAGTTGTAACTACAGATAAGATTAAATGTTTAAGGCATCAGGGAATGCCTTCTACAGAATTCTGTAAGGTAAAGAAATTATGATAGTTTTATTTCATTTGATTGTGCTTTAATTTTAGTTCATATGGGTGTAACTGTGAATCTAATTTATTCTCTGATGTGGCAAGCAATAAGACTTGAAAGTGGATCTTGGATTTGTATTCTGCTCTTCCATCAAATCAGTGCTTTCTAACAATTGTTCAAAACAGAGGTACCTGGCAGAAATCCCTTTAAATATTTTATTTAAAAAATGAGCTATTTTTTATTATTTCCATTTTAAACAAAAATGCATAGGGTTTGTTACAATTTTCTGTATGGGTCTTCTTTTATGCATGCACCTCATGATCTTTTAATGTTTGTTCACATAAACTAAAATAGAAGACATTTTTTCTTTTTCTCAAGTTTGTTAGCAGACAACTCCCACATTGCCTCTCATATCCTGCTATTTTCTAACATTGTGTCTCACCCATGATGATTTCTTAGTCTTCTACAAACTCCATGATGTCTTCTCTTTATTACACAGTTATTTTGATAATGTGTGTTCATTCTGAACCTTAATAATGGTCTATTAGAAGACATTTTGATTTATAGGGATGGCATTGCCTTTTTTTACCTTGAAATATTTAAAAGTTTGTCCAAACTCAGCTCAGATCAATGCCTGAATTCCTGCTTATTTGAGCTGCTCAAGGATTTTCCCATAAAATATCCAAGAACAGTAGTTACCATTTGCCATTCTGAGCACAAACTGCTTTGGAAGAATTCCATTAAATGTAACCCATAATTTTATTTAGAAAACTGAAGTATCACGTATTACTTTCCACAGTGATTTGTAAAATCTGTGGTTCATTCACAGATGTACTGTTGGTAAAAATACTCACTGAAATACTCATGAAGTGATTCCAAGTTTTCTGTCTTCACCTCATCTTGCGTTGTCCCACTAGATGCAATGATAAGGGGATAAAACTGCTACTGTCTTTCAGCTTTTCCCTCTTATAGCAAAACACTAGCTACAGTATCATTTTTCCTTTTAAGGTCTTTTGGAGAACAAAGTGGGTTTGTGCTAATTATGTTTATTATTGTTGTTGTTGTTTATTATTTATGTTTATGGAGTTAAATACTATTCTTACAATACTTAGAATAATTTTTCAGTACAAGGAGATATATGATCTTCATTTGTGCCTAAAAATACCTTATTGGAGGATCTATTTAATGTCAGATATTGAATGTGTCAAATTTTAACAGTTCTGATTTCAAATGAATATTTTACTGTGAGCTTTGTATAATTCTGAACCTAACAAAAATTGTCATTTAGTATAATACATCTGTATAGTTTCAGTGACCTCCTTTCCGGGGTAAGCTTTCCATCACTAAAGAGGCTGAAAAAAGCCTGATGAAATAATGAGACAATATTCAATTAATTAAAATAGTTCTTTTCACCCATGTCTTTCACTTCATTAGAATTACTCTGAGAATATAGAAGCAATTATGAATTCTTATGTATTTTGTTATATGCTGCAACATAGTAAAATACAGAATTGTATTTTGTTTTATTATTTTCCTGTTATTAGTCATGGTTCTATAATTTCTAATATTATATATTACACATTGAAGATATACATATTAATATATTTTTTTACTGTTTTATTTCTTCTTTGTCACTAACTAGAAAATGCCAAACATCTATACAATAATTATAATGAGAGCCACACAATACACTCTTCTTTAGATTCATAGAGATGCCTGTGTATGTTTATCTACATAAATATCTGTCATATTTTAAAGAATTTCCATGAAAAATTGTAAATTACACAGGGATCTCATGATAGTTGGAGCTGGACACGTGTTGTGGGATAACAAAGGTCTGGGAAGGACTTATAAATTCCCAACTGTAATGCTATTAACTGCAAATATAATTGAAAGGGTAAATAGTTTGTTTAGGTGTAGCTAGACTTCACTTGGCTGATGAATCAGTCAGACTATCCATGTCCTTTGCTAAAACATACATTAATATTTTTGCAGGTCATCTACCTCATCAGCCTCAATATTTTTGCCGTTTAATGAAGGGAAAGGACAGAATATCTACATGAAAAATCTGATGCTTATTCTGGAATAAGACTGCACTGATAAGTTGTATACTATCTTGTATAACTATTGTTTATCTATTAGCAGTTGAAAGCTGTAGCATACATGGGCTCCTACTAAGCAAAAACTCAGGTCATACAGAAGAGTTTCAGTCAGAATAGTAGGTTAAAAGTGTTTGATTGGGTTTTTTCCTAAGAATTAAAATAGCAATAAACTACACTTTAATACTCATTGTATATATCCTTCTATGATTTGTATCAAAATACCATGTCCTATATTCCTTGGTGAAAGCTATGTGGGGCTTTAAAAGAGCAAACGACTCAGACACTGTTGTGTATTTTCTGGTCATTGTTGTCATTCATATGCCAGCACTGACACACAGGTGGACAGGTCTCTTTTATTTTTGCTTAGTGCCCAGAGGCAGAACAGAAGGCCAAAGAAACACCAGGGAAAACAGAATAAATGAGACTCTTTTTTTGCTCAAGGTCTTGGGTCAAATCAAGTTTTTAATCTTTTTGACATTCTTGATATAAAGCAAAAAATCCCAGTTTTGTACTCTGCACAAAAAGCAGTTAAATGTTTCTTGCCAGGGCATGGACTGTTGCTCAAGGAAAACCCTTTGTTTTCATCACTGTTCTCCTCTGCCATGTTATACTTAATTATGTTTAATTAATTTTTCCACAATGATACAAAAAAAATGGAAATTGGCTTTGAAAGATAGTGCCTTTAATTGTTCAAAGTTTTGTGTTGTTAGCATAGTGCTGCTATGATGAGAGTACTGAACTTTGGTAAGAATAAAGGTGGGTTAAAAAAATGTGATTTAAATTTTTTGTATATCTTTTCAAGAGAAGATTGAAATGTCTGTGGGTCAAAAAAGTAATATTTTCACTTCAGTCAGACTGGTCTTTAACAAATAGCAAGACAAAGAAGACTTGGCATCCTCTATTTGTTTTCCTACTTTTATATTTGTTACAATTTTCTTAACTAAAAAGGACTAAAAAAATATAACTCCAAAATAACAAATTACTTTTTTTAGATGGGGCAAAGAGTAGCTAGTCTCTGCACTCTTCAGATCTCTGGCTGAGTTCTGACCTGTTGCCAGAAGCAACTGGAACAAAATATAGCAAAAGTAATATTGACTGGGAGTAAAGATGTAATAAATATGGGATTAATGAGACCCTTACCACAAAATTGCATAAACTTTAAAAAGGATAGTAACAAAATAAATTATTCAGAACAAAGCTACAGTAATGATTTAAGGTCAGGAAAACATACTTTCTAATGAGAGACTCAAGAAACTTCAATTGATTTTGTTTACCAGAGGGTAAGTTAAAATGTTATTTTATCTTGGTCATAGCATAATTACATGAAGAATATTTTTTTTGATATAAAGTCCACTTCCATCTTACAGAAAAAAAATCTCCAAATCAAGCAAAGAAGGATCTATTTTCAAAAGAAAACATCATAGATTTTTTTAAAAAATAAAAATTGACTGCAATTTTTTTAATAAAAAGGTTCATTAACTGATTAATAGCTTTCATTAGAAATGGAATGGGATTCCACAATTTGAATTGTTTAGATCAAGATTGGGTAAATTACTTAAAAGACATCCTAAGTATCAAATGGATCCCATAAGATGAATATTGAGGGGAGGAAGGGAAGGATGGAAGAATCCTCCTCCAAAACCCCCAAAACCTGCAAAATATATGAGAAATATATAAAGCAGGGGATTCAGCTAGACTCACAATAGCCTGTTCTCACTCCAAGATATATTATATACATCTAGGTTCAAAACTGCTATGTCATTCAGAAATTTTATTTCCGTAGACTGTATCAAACCCTAAAGAAAGTAATTTCTAGAAAGAAAGGTATTTTATTACTTCAAATTCATGCCAAATGAGAAAGAATAGTTCTAAATGTCATCACCTCTTCCATGAGGCCAGTTGCCATTTTCACCAGCAAGCTCTGATTGATGTTGTATTATACTGTTTTGTGGAAAGGGAGGGGGAGAAAAAAAGATGCTTAGTCTATTTGTCTTTGAACCAGCTGGGACAACACTGCTGCATATAGAATGTATTGCCAACAAAAACACCTGCAGTGTGACCATTGGGGTATATCATACTCAGAGAAGAGGGTGTGGACAAGAGGGTATGGGAAAAGAGCAGACGGAAAGATCTCATAGCTTCCTCACGAGGTGACCTATGACAGGACCTGAGGGAAGAGCATGAAGCTATGTCAGGGGAGGTTTGGTCTGGATATTAGGAAAAGGTTCTTTACCCAGAAGGTGGTTGGGCTCTGGAACAGACTCCCCAGGGAAGTGGTCATAGTCCCAAGCCTGCCAAATTCAAGAAGCTTTTGGACAGGATTCTCAGGCACAAGGTAGTATACTTGGATAATCTTGTGCAGGACCAGGAGTTGAACTTCGATGATCCTTGTGGGTCCTTTCCAACTCAGGCTGTGATTCTCTGATACTCATGG
>JAWWEV010000095.1:32031152-32053968 GCA_035583235.1 Hafferia zeledoni
TGTCCCACAGAAATCTCTAAATTTCACATCTGGGAAGTCAGTGAGCAGCGTGATGCTGACCCTTTGAGTCTGAAGGGTGAAGACAGAGATCAGTCACCCGTGACCAGGTTTATCAGCAGTTGAGGAACACATATCATCCTTTTCCCAGGAGAGCAGTCAGAAGTGCATTGGAGTCTTCTAGGGAATTTAAGCTCCTACCTGCTGTTCTTTACAAGTCTCTTACCAGTTTATGAATCCTAATAAGTTATAACTGATTTGGCCTACAAGCTTTTCAGTATCCTGCATAAGCTTCATGGAAATTGCAGCTTTATGATCACAGTCCTCTTGACACCAAAGAATCTGAACCCTCCACTGGCCAGGATTGAGGCCAGGAAAGCATCCGTGATTCTCAGTCTGTATGGGTCTGAATGTTTTTGCCTCATGGCAGATGTTGATTACCCATTTGGGGCGTGAGTCACCTAGACATTTTACAAGAGCCATGCATCACATGTTGCTTTAAGTGAAGCCCTGCAGGTTATCATGGGTCCCACCTTCAGCTAGGTTGCTGAGAGGTGACTAAGCTGACCAGACAGCACAGCTTAGAGTAGCAGTATGGTTTTTGTTGATCATCATTTGATGTGCCTTGTACAGGCATGTCAAAGGGAAGGCATGGGGATATGGTTCTAGGCAGAGTGAGAACAAGAAGATCAGACTCTTCAGCTCCTGCCCTCACTATCATCCAAGGATGGTGTGATAGAGAAAGTGAAGAACTGCATCAAGTAATCTGTGCCCATCTGGTTTATCACTAGTTCCATCAAATGCTCACAAATGCTATCAGTAATCCACCATGCCTTCATGCTCCAATAGTCAAAAAGTAGGTTTTGCTTCTCTTCCTCCACTTAAACTCTTCACACATTTGCCAGCCTTCTCCACCCACTCCTTGTATTTTCTTCTTTGGTGACACACAAGACTCTGACTGAAAGCAGCCTCCTATGCTTCCTGTGTCTGTTAAGACTCAGGTTGAGTTCTTTACAGAGATGAGGACATTCTTTTTTTGCATTTATTGCCCCTAGTCATTGTCCTTAAGAGCTGAAGAGCCTTTGTCCCAGCAGGAGATATGGTTCTCTTATGTTGTTTCTCTGTGCACACTTTCGTCTTCTGTCTTTGTGCTTTATACATGTCATAAAAAGTTTCCTCTTCTTTTCTCTGTCAGACTAATTTTTCATTAAGAGCACAGTTATCCCAAAGAGTTTTTTTCTTCCTTCCTTACTGTGGAACTTTGGTTTCTTTAGCTTCTTTCTCTACTTTGTACTAAAACAGCAAACAGGAGTTGGTCTGCTGTTGTTAAATGAGGTTCTTGAGAGAGAAAAGAAGAAAAGACCAACTTAAAAAGCTTCTTGCCATCTTCTTTTCTTTGAATCACTTCATTTGCTACATTTAATTGTTATCCCCTTCAGTGGAGCCCAGTTCCATCCTTTCAATCTATTTTAAGGACAAACTTTAGAGATTGACTTATTAATTTACTCTCCCTGTCACCAAGATGTGAAAGGCAGCTGAAATTGTTGACATCTAGCATACTTTGACACTAAGAATTTACTAAACCTTAAATTTTAGTTTTTATCTTCTTGTAAAGTTCCTAAATCATACCTTTAGATCTATAATTATGAAAGTATACTCATGTAAAGCTGGTTAATGTGCCTAGCTACAAGTACCTGAGGCTTTCTGGGGAGACAAAAAACTCATTTATCTTGACAAAATATTATGTAGCAAAAAATGTTCAGAATGCTTTCACAGCTGAGCAGAAGCTCTTTTTGTTTCTATGGACAGAAGTAATGTCCTTTCCCATTAATACAAGGCTGAAGACTAACATGGATAATAGATCATGTAGCAGTCAAGATCCAGGACATCAGATCAGAGAAAAAAGAGAGTAACTAGGGAGGAAAGTTGTTCTGAGGCTGCTTTAAAGAGAAAAAAGTCTATTAGGGAACCATTAATAACATAGAATGCATATGAACTGTGGAACTCAGCAAATTTGATCTTCTTGCTCTGATTGCTAACTCAAGCTGCATCTCTGCATCCTGCTGAGGACATTGATATGCACAGAATATGGACTCTTCCATATTATTTGCCTTGGGGCACAGTATACCAGTTATACAAAATATAAGAGCCACAAAGCTGCTGGCTTAGAGCTCTTTTTGGAAATTGGTCAATATTATATGGGGTTTTTTTCACTCTAGTTACACTGAAAGTGCTGTTCCAGAGCTCCATTGTTTGAAAATTTGAATTTCTCTTGAAAAATGTAGTGTTCTACACTAATAAGATTCTTTCAGAAATGCATTTCTGGCCATTTTTTCCCCCCAGGCATTTCCTGTTAAAAAAACTGAAGAAAAAAAAAAAAAAAATCAAATATCAGATCATGTGATACAAGTATTCAGTAACATGTATGTAAAGAAAAATCCGTTTCCTCTGTCATGAACTACCTCCAATTCCTTTGTTTTTTCATACTTTCTCATTGAGGGTAAGAGTTTTGAAATAGCTAATCCAGGGGTTTTTTTGCACTTTTCTTTCAGCATATGTTTGAGCAAAATACAAATATGTTCCTCTAAACAATTTTCCCTCTATTTTCATGACCACAGGAGTGTGCTGTTATATCCTTCTGTCACTGGTGATTGCTAACAATGTTGACATGTCCATAGTGAGTACTTGATTCTGCATCTACATGATGTGAAAGTGATGCATATTTTTTGTTTAGACAGTTAGCTTTTCCTCAGTGCAAAAAATACTCAAAAAGTTTGAACTGAATGTGTTGCTGAAGGCAAGAAAATGATTGATTGGGTGGATGTAGGAGCTGGAGCTGGGTGGAGACACAAAAGAGAGGATGAAAATATGTTCTTTTATCTGGGGTATTTTTGCAACATCAACATGAATGGAAACAGCTTTTAGAAACCCGTACTAACAATTGAGAAAGTATGTGGTGTCCAAAGCACACTCTGGTTTACCTCTTATATCTGCTATTCAAATGAAACAAAGGATGTCTTAGCAGCAGAAGTTTTATTATGCTACAAATAATGATGCGTATAAGATCTTAGAGTATAACAGTTGTGAAACCTTTCTGTTGAAATATTTGTGAATATTTTTGGTGAGAGGACAGCTTTCATATTTTTGGGAGTCTTTCTATACATTACAATAGCTCTGGTGGTCACTGCCTATTTTTAGCAGTCTGCTGCCCCACTTATTTTGCTACATTGTTTGGCTTGGGTTTTTTGTCATAGACAACAATGTCTTGTTATTTCATATATGCATTTATGAAGCAAATTTACAAATCTTTATGGACAGAAAGTTTTCTTTAATTATGTAAAACCTCACATTTGCCTCATATCCACAGTTCATATGACACAAAATGCTTTTTCATTACAATTGAATTATTTCTCCTAAATTTTCATATGTATAACTGAATATTTCTGAAATTAAAGTATTTTTTAAGACAAAAATACTTCTAAATTGAAAAGTATTTAGAAAATTATTAGTTTTAGAATTCTGAGTTCTAGAAACTCAGAAAACATGATTAAATTTTTGTTTTTCCAGATAGCCCTTTAATACCTCCATTATTCTATTTTTTCTTGTATTCTTTGTGTACTCAAAACTTACACTGAGTTTTATATGCATGTATATACTCCTGTTGATTTAAGTCATGATCAAAGGTAATTTTGATCACCTTCAGATTCAGCATCTGTTTTGCATTCTCATGACACAGAAGTTGATTATGGCCCTGATATGATTCTGTGGTTAGACTTGCATTGACTACTTAGATTATGATGGCATTTTTCTGACCAGTTGAAATACCAGCTTCAAACTACGTCTCCTGAAAATTCTACCCATTGTTACATTTTGAATCACTTTTAAATTTTCTATTTCTTTATTTCAAATATTTACCTTGCAAGTGTGCTGATAGTGACTTCCTACCCTTTCTGTTTATTTTTAATTTATTTCATGATCTGCTAAACTTCCTTTACTGCTTCTGTAAAATGCTGTTTGCATAGATCATTATTCATCAATTTAGCTAACTTGCTCAATTAACTGGCATAATTAAAATTCAAAAAATCCTTAAGTAATTATTAAAAATAAGCTTAAACATTTATTTCATCTAAACTAATTCTACAAGCCATTAACACAACACAGCTGCTACCACAAGCTGTATCATTAAGGTTCTGCTTTTCTTCTCTTTAATTCTGAATACTTAACAAAAGGCTAGGCCATTATAAATGAAAATCCACAAACAAAAAATCATGTCATGTCATTGCAAACTCAATCAGCTTTTGAAATGGATCATTAAATATAAATTTTTTGTGAGTGATTAATAAGGAATGCACACAGAAACTAGTATTAGGATTTGTAGCAGAAATATCTTCTATACATGTGATTTTAGACAAAGAACAAGTTCTTGCTAAACCAAAGAGTAAAAGCTGTTACTCTGCACTAAAAGATGTTATTTTTTCCTTTTCAACTCCCCCCTGCAGGCCTCTGCATGCTTTTCAAGGTATAACAGCAATATCCTTCCCAGCTACTTGGTAACTAACACAATGGATCCTGAACAAATCTCAAGAATTAATATGAGTTTTCACATTGCTGTTACAGTAAAACATTTACATGCTATCTGCTTTCTTGCTTATGTGATGCGGAATAATATTACTTTTGATAGTATGACATGAGGCCTGAGATTTGTACCAGCATAGAAAAATACGTTGATTTTTTTCACTAGGAAATTAAAAACATTAAGTAAAGTTTTTTTTCTTTCTCCTCTGTCATCTTCATTTCCTTGTTCTTTTCTGTCCAGAGGAAGCTCTCTCAATCCAGTCTTCTTCCTGGAAGCCACTTATAGTCATTTGAGGAAGAAGTTTCACTTTGCTGCACTGGCTGAAAACAGCAGAAAGATAGCAAACTAAAGATGTAGAGAAAACAAACACACAAACAATAACTTTCTTTTATATCTTTTTTTTTTTTTTGGTGGATGGTTTTTAAATATAAAATCCTAAATCAAGCATTTAGAAAATAGCTTAAATTACATGGTCCCACAAGTCTTGAGCTATCAGTGGGTCTAAATAAAAGGAGTGAAAGCTCAAGATGCGTACCAGGTTTTAAAATTTAACCACGGCATATAAAATAAAAAACTAACTTAGGAAGATGAATTAAGCTTACAGCTTTGTAAACCTTCTCAAATGTTATCATTTGATTGGTTAATGATTTGATTGGTGGCTTGTGGGGTGTTTGTTTTTTTTGTTTGTTTGTTTGTTTGTTTGGTGGGTTTTTTATTATAAGGAAGTGTATATTAACCTAGAGAAGAGAAGGATGAAGGGAGACCTTGTCACTCTCTAAAATTACCTAAAAGGAAGTTGTAGCAACATGAGGATCAGTCTCTTCTCCAAAGTAACAAGCAATAGGACAAGGGGAAATGGCCTCAAGTTGCACCAGGGCAACTTTAGGTAGGACATTGAGAAAAAAATCCACTGGAAGAGTTGTCAGGCATTGAAACATGATGCCCAGGGTAGTGATAGAGCCATCATCTCTGGAAGTATTTAAAAGACATGTGACGTCTTTTAGGTATGGCACTTAAGGGCATACTTTAGCAGTGAACTTGGCAGTGTTAGTTAATGGTTGTACTTCCATGATCTTATTTTCCAACATAAACTATTCTATGATTGTATATAAAGAGCTATAACATAATGCAGGCCTCTATAAGAACTGAAAACTACTTTTAACTTCTCCAGGTTGAGATCAGTCATATATGAAGTGCATCAGTCACATGTGGAGACAGGCAATTTGTTTTTCTGTTTCTTGTTTCTGTCACTACTTTTTCTAAGGAAAGTGGCACAGAGGGAATCAGAAACTGGAGGAGTTACATTTTCTTCTGCATATCAAAACTATGACTACATTGCAAACATCTAACACTCATGCTGAAGTGACTATGTATTCTCTAATATTCACTATTGCATACATATGGTGAGGAAGAGAGCAGCAGGTCTTTGAAGACATGAAAAGGAACTGCCTAAGAGACCGCCTCTGTATTGAAATGTCACGCATGACAAAAAAGTGAAATATAACAGAGTTCAAATGTATTATGTTACTCAGTTTATGTCACAGTTTACCTGGTCTTAAAATTTCCTGCAAGTTTAGAATAAATATTTGTGCTTCTGAAATATATGTTTTGTAAAAGGCTAAACTCAGACTGTCAAAAGAAAAAGAGTTTTAAGGTAAAGAACACAAGGCTGTACTGTAGTGAATAATCAGAATATGGGAAACAATTGAAATTCTATTACTTTCTGAATGTTAAATCAGCAGTTACACTTTAATAACTAAAGTAGCAGCAGATATTTAATAGACTGAAACCAGACAAGCTGTTGGAGAATTGTGAGGCCAAATTAAATTTTAATGTTAATTTTTCATTGGGACCTATTTTCCTGGCAAATTTTGGTAAATTTGGAATTAAAATGATCCTCTACTTCTTTAAACATGACAATTCATGTTTAAAAGCCTGTCTCCTAGTGTAGTAAAAAAAGTCTAACCTCCTCACCTAGCCTCTGCTCAGTACACTAAGTCACTCATTCATTCAAAGTATTTTTGCATGCTTTGAAAGTTTATGTTTGCCTTTATCACAAGGGCAAAAGGGATGAAAGTGTCACTGACATACAGTAGCAAATTTTTGGAAGCCATTTAATTAGGTAGTCACATATTATTCTCAAGAGAAGAATACAGAACTGCAAAACATATACCTTGTGTATCCGATTTTTCAATATACAGCACTTCAGGCCATTATTAAATTCGTCCTTTAGCCTGTAAAATTATGAGCAATGAAGGATAAGACACAAGTAGAACTGACTGGGTTTTTGAAAACCTCATGGTTTAAGCTCAGCTGGCAACTAATACTAGAGAGCAGCTCCCTCCCAGTGGGATGGAGAACTGGAAGAAAGAAGTTACAGAACTTGGGGATTAAAACAAAGATAGGGTAATAGGGAAAAAAACGATGTACACACAAACAAAACAAAACAAGGAAGTCATTCACCACTCCCCATGGGCAGACAGGTGTTCAATCATCTCCAGGAAAGTAGGACTCCACCTCTGCATGTTAGTGACTTGGAAAGATAAAAGACATTGTGACTGTGATAAAAGATACTTGGATCTTTGAGTGAGGCCTCCTCTTCCTCACAACCCTTTCTATTGTCTCTGATGGCTAACATGAATTATTTTGAGATAAGAACACCAGGTAGGAATTGCAAGAGAAACTGTCTGGATGCTCGCACAATTGATGCATTCCAGAGATGGGGGAGTGTCTTGGGTTGAGCTGGCAAAATGCCAGCTGTCCAACACAGAGTCAGAGCCTTTCTCCGCATGCCCCCCCTGCCCCCATCTCCCCCACCGAGAAATGGGAGGAAAAGGAAAAACCTGGAAACTCAACTTAAACTAACTATGTATATTTATACAGAAAAGAGAAAATGAAAAGAAACTACAATATAACACACACAAGTTAGATATAGCAATTTTCTACCTCCCACCAAAGACAGATTCCGTAACTCTAGATCCATAAGCACCCGAAAAGACACCCAGCAAGAAACAGAAAATATAACAACAAAATGTTTCTACTTCCCTGAACTCAAACAAAATGGAAGTAGCGGCAGCAGCAGCAGCAGAGCCCAAGACAGCGGGGCAGCAGCTGCATGTCTTGCCTGTACTTCAGCCATGATGAAACTGAGTGAACACCTCCTACTCCTGAATTCACATCTCAGGTTTGAGTTATCTGGTATGAAATATTTCTTTGGTTACTTAAGTCAGGTAATACTTGTCTCTCCTAATCTACATAGATTCTCTGAGCCTGCTAATTTGAGGCCTAGGTAAAACTAAAGCCGAAACTACCACAGAGAGCTGTGATGATTGCAATTGACTTTGATACACTTTGTCCTCTAAAACCATATAGAATTCTGCTGGAGACTGAGCCTACCTGGATAATTGAACAAACTGGTCTCCCAGAGTTGCAGGCCACTTCTAGGTGGATCTCCTCCCTGGCAGGCTATGTCCATCCTGAAGATGGGGAATACTCAGTTTTGGACTGGTGAGTAAAAGCACCAAGATCTGGTCACATATGGAGATAAAATCATAAAGCACATAGGAACTTTGTTTGTTCGTAATTGGGAATTCTATAAGACCACAGACTGTAAACAGGTATGTTACTAGCTGAACGTCCTTATACTAGAACCTTTTAGACTTGCTTATATTATGTACTCTATTGACAATATTTAGATGCTGTATTAACAATAAATCTAATAGTCAACCACAGTAAAAGACAGAGAAGGAAAGGATGTTGTATGTAAAGTGCTTGCAGCATGTCTAACTGCTGCTCAAAAAAGTGCCAGAGACTTAACAAAGGAAAACGCCAAGATAAAAATCAAAAAATATGTGATCGTAGCAGAGAATAGTCAATTGAAAGACAGAATAAGGAAGTTAAAAGGAAAACAGAAGTTATGATAGCTCACTTGGAACCTTCAAATTTCCAAACTTAAAAATTGATGTTGTCTCCCGGTGAATGAGACAGACACTTTTGGAATAATGCTGAGAAAACAGAGGAATCAGAACAGGAGAAAAGAAACTGCGCAGACCTGTAATTAAAACAGAGACCACCATAATTATGGGTGATAGCATTCATTGGAAATCCATCACATACACACTGAGGGAGCTTGCAAAAACCCAAGAAAAATATTGCAGGGAGCAGGGGGAAACTGAAGCAGAAGATCTGACAAGTCTGATGGTGGTGATAGAATCTTACTGACCCCGGAGGGATGTGATGGGTACCGGGCTCCAGTAATATTTATTTCTGGACTAGAGGTTCATAGATCAAGAACAGCAGCATACTGAGAAGCAGAAGTAGACCCACAAGATTGAGGGGAGCCTACTGTTTTAGTGGCAAAAGGTGTCTAGATGAATTTTCAAAAACTGTTACTGAAGCAGTTTGCCTGCAATTACTGGACCAACCTAGATCAGTGATTGCTCTACAAACTCTGATAGCAAACCCAGGTTATCTCAAACCACTAGTAAGAGCGCTCCCTTATGTTGTCACGTACATGGGCTTATTACCCAGTAGCAATAAAATAAATTGCATAATTGCATGTAAATATTCATAGGGAATTTTCTGCAGGTTTTTCCTTGATAAGCTGGCAAATCTGTGCTTTCCATGCATCTTCTACAGGAGTGTGTAACTGGACAGAGATGTCAGAAAAAGTTAATTGTGCATTTAACTTGCCTAGCAAATCCTGCCAGAGCAATGGCAAAAAACATGCTGGCATATGAAGAAACTAGTGTGTTGATTTTGTGTTTCCAATTGTAAATTCCGTTGGTTGTAAAAATGATCTGAGGGATTTCCTCCCCATCACACCAACAACATTTCTTTTTGTTTAACTTAAAATTACCTTAAAATTTGTAACTACAGAATTAGTTGCTCCAGTGTCCACTAGAAAATCTATTCTTTCCTTCCCCAGCTTAATTGGAACCAGAGGATCATCCAAGGAAATAAGAAGCCTCTGCTCCCCTTTAATCTAGCCTGATTTCTACTGTAATTCCTTTTGATACTGTCTTTTGTTCATTTACAAGCCGAGGGCAGTCTCTTCTCCAATGTCCTTCCTGTCTACAATAGGGACACTGATAATTTTGGAGGGGAGTTAACCCATGCCTTCACCCCCAAAGTCCATTTTACCCCGCCTCTTTTCTATCCTTGGACATACAGCAGGATGACGAGCAACAAGTTCTGTAAATTAGATCATATCTTTTTCTCCCTCACTTGTACCTCTTCCCTATTGTTATATACTTTATATGTAATGCACATCAGTTGCAAAATAACAGTTGTGCCTCCTTGGTTCTATCTTTTGGACTTTCACTCTAACATCTGGTCCAGACTGTGCAATAAAAAACATGCTAAGCTGCGTCTTGCTGTCTTCACTTTCTGGATCTAAATCAATCAATTTGCAAGTTCCTTCACGCAATCTTTCATAAAAGTGAGATTTCTTTTCTACCTGCTTCACTTCATAAAACTTGGGAAGGCTTTTTGATTTCTTCACTCTCTGAATTAATTCTAAACAAAATCCATTTCTGATATAATTTTAATGAATCTATCCCTGTCATCTAATTTGGGGTGCCACTTTGAATTATTCTTAGGGAGTAATTCAGGAGTTTGAAAACCCTGAACCTTTGCTCTAATCTTTCTGTTTTCCTAAATACTCCTTCCTGAGCCTTTTCTAAAACTACCCTCCATTTCTCATGGGTAAACAAACATTGCAGGAGAGCTTGGAGGTAATCACAGTTTTGTTATGAGTTAATGTTGTAGTTTTAATCATATATACATTCAGTTGGGATTACTATGATATGATTCTGCTTGCTGCTTCCAATTCAGCAAGTCTGAAGTGGTGAACAGCACATGCACATACACTGCCTCCCCATCAACTCCAAGTGCATGCCTTAAAGGTGCCTGTAATACTGACTTATCTTTTCTCCTGGTCCTACTAGAAACAGAGCTTGCACAAAAAACTTCTTCATTTCTAGATTCAAGATCCATCTCCTGCATCGATACTGTCTTTGGAGGAGCTGCCAATAGTTGACTTCCTCTTTGGAATTTGTGCATTTTTTATCTTTCCTTTGCACAGAATAAGTATCTTTACCCTTTTTTTTTTTCTTTCTTTCTTTTTGATTAACCAAAGAACATATTACATTGTGATACTTTGAGTCTACAAAACCACATCTTTTCTTACACTCCAAATATTTCTTAAAGCAAAACCCAAATCTACATAAGGGACTTCACCTCATTTTTCTTGCCTCCTATGAAATAACATCTACTGTAAAATCACATTATATTTTAAAGAACCAAAGTGTAGGAAAAAAATTATTTGCCCCTTCACCTTATATAGAGCCCAAAACTCAAATCCTACTTCTTGTTTTCCAATTACCAATCATGTCCCTTTACCAATAAAATAGCTCTATAAAGGGTTGCACAGCTGAGTCACTTGATGTCCTGGCTTTGGGACTGATTGTCCACAGTCCCTGATTAAAATGGTAGAGTATTCTGGAATGTCTCTGTCCAAGACCCTTTGCTTGGAGCAACTTATCCATCCAGACAAGGCTGTCCTACCAGAGTAGCCGAAAATTGTCCTGAACACAGACTCATTACCCAGTGCACAGCGTCAATTCACTCCAAGGCAATGTATTTCTATTTTTCATTCTAGTTTGTGCAAAGAAGGAACCTGAGCAGTTGTGGTGAACGACCATGAGAAAAAGAAAGAAAATCAAAGAGGCCTGGCAATTGTCAGAATGACCTTGTATTGTTTTATATACATTTTGATTTACTGTCCAGGGACAGAGCTATGCTTAGCTATGCTTAGGAGTGCAAATAAATAGGTGAAGCTCCAGAGTCTGTGAATGTCTGTGTATATGTCAGCCAGCCATGTGAGTGTGGTGTCTGAGTGACTGCAGCTGTGTTCTGCCTTGATTTGCTTGACCACTCCCAGTTGAAAGTGGTTAGTATAAAAAACCTGGATCATTGACAATAAACTGATTTCTGTCCATCATTCCATAATAGTGATAAGCCACAAAAGGATCTGTATCTGATCATCTAGCATTAATTCATATGCAAATCCCTATTTGCTAGTCTTATCTTTCACTTTTTGTGCTAAATTAGTTCAAATACACTTTTTATGCTAAATTAGTTCCCTTCATTTGAGCCAGGTGGTCAATGGACTGGCCACAATCTCCCACTGCTGGATCTTTACCTAATTACTGCTCAGTAACTCTATTTCATAAAAACAGTGTTAAATTTGTATATAAATTATATATTTTAATCACATAAGACAATAGTGTTATGACAAGCTACTTGAGTTTACAATAGAAATATCTATCTGTGCTTCAACATGTGAAGTAAACTCATTTTTAAGAATCTGAAATTAAAATGAAAATATTACATTGATGAGCAACCATGCAAAATAACTCAAGTTATTGACATTCTAGGTATATAAATGAAGTTTTTTACCCTATTTTTTCCAATAAAAGGCTTGATTTCTTTTTTCCCAGTCAGACAGGAATGTACTTGTTACAGTGAACCACTGTGACTTCTAGAGAATAGGAATATTTATCTAAGTATCCATTCAAGGATTGTTTGAATTGGATAGTGACAGAGAACTTAGGAGGAACCCCTGTCTCAGGGACACCTCCAGGGGAAATAAAAGTGAAAATAAGGCCAATGAAACCTTTAGAAACTGAGTTTACTATTTTGTAAAAGTATTAAGGGAAAAAATTCTTCTCAGAAATGTTTTGCTACATTTTTGGAAGTAAAAATAATTTCTAATAGGGAACAAAATGGTATTAACTCATTACATAGTGTTGTTCTTTGATTTTGCTGAAGCTTTAAAAATACTTTCATTTCCCCAGAGAAAAAACATTTTGTATGTGTAAAGGACTATTACTGGATTGTAACCCAGTGTTATGAGTAATAACTAATATACAGGTATAAAAACTTTTACAAGTCTTGTTTCTTTACAGTTTTTAATGTTTTACAGTTAAAACTCCCTTCTCTAAATGCTGGAAGATTAATTAGAAGTGAATTTTATGGCAACTGCTACGTATGGAAATAGTACAGATTTAATTTTGTCAAATTTGAGGAATTTTGTGGAAAGTAGTTTTATTTTTGTAATATATATGCTTCTGTATGCCTCTGGCATCTTGACTTAGAAGCTATTACTCACGACAATACCAGTCCTGACTGGATTCCACTCCAGAAAAAGAAAAAAAATCAGAAAAAGGAAGAAAGCAAACAAAACTAATCTAAGAAAGCTCGAAGGACAATGAGCAGAAAAAAGCTGCAGAATATGAAAAATTGGACAGAGAAACAGTGGGATTTTTGAAAGACTGAGCAGTGGGACAAGAATAAAGCTGATCAAGAAATTCATCTCTCACACAACACCAATAAGTTATGCATAATTTATACTAGAAAGGTGATGAAGCAAAAAAGGGTCAAAATACCCCAAATATCAACTGAACTATATGGAGGTAAAAAGCACTTCAATAGGAAGAATAAGAAATTCACAAATGAAGAAAAGATAATATAAGAGCAAGAGAAGTCTTAAATTTTCTGAATACAACAGGGTAGAAAAATCTTAGTAACCTTCACATTAGGGATTCTTGATAGTAATGATGAAGGAAAATTAAATCTGAGGATGCACACAGTGGAAAGGGAAGCAGATACACTGAAAACACAAGCTCTAATAATGATCCACAGAAATGTTTGTAAACCAAGAAAAAATGTTTTGTGTTTATTTCCATAGGAGCCTGGAAGATGACATGAACATGGGACTCTGAACATGGAAAGTTCAAGGGAAAGGAAAAAAGGTCAACTGAACTGCCAGTCTGAGTGTAAGACAGAAATCACTGCAGACAGGTAGCAAAGCATAGTTTGATGGCTGTCAGATAAGCTGAAGTTCCTGGCAGAGGTTTTTGGCTACTCTGAGTTTAAAGCATCAAAACTCATTGGAAAGCTTTCAGGTTACTGGTGGGAGAAATGAGGTGTCTGTAAAGACAGATGTCCCACTGAAGTAAATTCCTCCTGATGCTCACCATACAGAACATTATAAAGCAACCAGGTCACAACAGTGAAATAGGACGAGAGGTGTAGGTTATTAAAAAATATACTGCTCCTTTTCCTTACCTTTACCTACTGTAATAAAGACTCTTAATTTAATTGCTATAGCAACCATGTTGCCTTTATGAGGTCCTTGATGCAATTTGCACAGCAATGCACCAGGGGAGGGATGTATCCCATGTTCTTTTAGGAATTCTCAGGATCTGGCAAAATATGAATCCTTAGTGGCCCTGCCTCTTTTGTTTTTGCACTCTCTGGCAAAGTCTTCCTTTGGACCTTTATTTTAAAAGCTAAAAGAAAATACTGACAAAAATTTCCTATCTGTTTTAGGAAAACTTTTATTTGAGTCTTCTGTAGAATAATGTTGCAATCTCAGGAAAAACTACAACAGATGACATCCATTTGTCACTTTTAGGATAGCTAAATTGTGAGCTTCATAATCTTATCAAGCACTTGGAAAGACAAAGAATATAAATTTCTTTTGATGTGAGTTTCAGCAAGAAGGAAAAACATTCTTTTAAATGCATTGAAAAGCTAAATTTTAAGTCCATCTGAGCTGGTAGGGTTAATTTTCTCCATAGTAGCTAGTGGGGCACAGTGTTTAGGATTTGTGCTGAAAACATCATTGATATGCAAGGACATTTTCACTAATGCTGAGCTGTGTTTCACACAGACTCAAAATCTCTACTATCCCTCACGCTACCCCACTAGCAAGTTCACTGGGGTGCATGAGAATCGGGAGAGGACACAGCTGGGACAGCTGACCCCAGTTGACCACAGAGGTATTCCATAATATGGTGTCATACCCAGTATGATAACCTGGGAAAAGAAGAAGGAAGAGAGGATGTGGAGTATGTGTGGGGATTAGGGCATTCAGACTGGTAATGTTTATCTTCTCAAGTCACTGTTAAGGCATAGTGGAGCCCTGCCTTCCTGGAGATGGCTGAACAGCTGCCTGCCCATAGGAAGAAGTGAATGGACTCTTTTTTTTTTTCTTTTTTTTTTTTCTTTTTTTTTTGTGTGTGTGTGTGTGTGTGTGCATGGCTTTTGATCTACCTACTAAACTGTCTTTAGCTAAACCCACAAGTTTCCTCACTATTACTCTTCTGAGTCTTTCCCCAGGTGGGAGTAAGCAAGTAGCTGTGTGATCCTTAGTTGCCTACTGAGGTTATACCAGAATAGTCCTGTTTGGTGCCCAACATGGTGCACAAAGGGTTCCAGGTAACAGCAGATTTGACTAGAATGTGCTAGATCAAATTCATAGCTGCTGTTAGTGCTGTTCAGCTATTGATCAGCAGTCTCATTGCTTGCCACAGGACTCGCTTGCCTTACTGTATATTACAGTCTAGTGCTCATTAAAGACTGCTTTTTACTTTCACTGCTCATTGTTCTGCTGTGCTGCTGAGCACCATTCTCTGCAGTACCCAGGAAAAGTGTGAAAGCAGCAGTGGTGATGCACCAGGGCTTGCACAAGGCCAGGGCATTGCCGCTGTTTCTGTGCTGCTGTACTGGATAGGATAGAACTCCCTGTCAAAGGGACTGTGACCTGTGGATGAGTTCACACGGGAGAAGAACACCACAAAATGTCTGTGGCCCTGAGTAAGTCCACAGCAGAACATGTACATCTTGAAGTGTCTGGTCATGGTTATCCCTGTGCTGCAGCAGGTGTACCTCTGAAGGTATTTTGCCCCCAGCATAAGTCTACACTGAAGGCACATCTCAAAGCATCTGTGTCTGTGTGTAAGTCTACTTTGTTGCAAGTACACCTTGAAACATGAGTGGCTGTGCATGTGGTCATGCTGAAACACCTTGGAGTATGTGGCCATGGATAAGCTGATGACAGAGCAGGTATGTGCAAGCGCAAGTGTTCCACTTTTTCTTGAACTGAAGATCTGTAACATGCTTTATAAAGAAAGCAAGCACCATTTATATATTAAACTACAGCAAAATGAAGACACACAAAAAGTGTACCAAATGCAAATTTCTGAAAAAAGCAAAGGATGGGGTACCTATGAATATCACCTACTTGACACAGGATAAAAATCAATCTTGGCTAATCTATCATGAAAGCTTAAGACAGAATCATTTTGTCAATTCTCTGATCTAATGATAATGATCATTTAATACCTGATAATATCTTAGTCATCCATTAAGACAATTATTTTCTCTGGGGAAGAGCATGAATACAAGTTCTGATACTAATGCAGGGAGTAATTCAGAAGAGTGAATATTTTCAGTATTTGCAGTTAAAATAAGGTTACTCTATCCACAATTAGCTAACTGAAGAAGTATAATGACTTTATTTTAATCTGTTTTTTTGAAGTAATTGAGTCCTAAAAACTTTCCAGTTGATTAGACAGTCTCTCACGAACAAGTCACTGTTGGAATAACTACATTAGTTACCTACTTTGTAAACATTTTACTTGTGATAGTCATTCTGTGCAGTGAAGATGAAACACTCTATGTGGTAGGAATATCCTATTAGATGTCAATCTACTTACATTTATTCTGGTGACAAGTCTTACACTTTCTGCTAAGGATTCTGCTCAGTGAATGAGCATAACAAAGGAGCAGTAGTTTCTACATCTTAATTTCCATGATGTGTTTTCAACTTTCAAGTAAGGGGTGGTAAAAATATCCATAACATTTCAATATTACTTGAATAGTGAAAATTAATCAGGAAAAAAACTACAAATAATTGAACATTTTATCTATAAAATTCACTAATGCAGAAAATGCAGGAACAATCTTTCAGTCATTTCATTCACTTCATAATGTGATCATGATAGGTTTTACTACACACCAAACTTTACCTCTATTAGAACCAGTGTATCTTCATTTCTTTGTAACCTTTGCCTGTCCACTGTTAACTTTTATTACACATCAAAGTCTATTTGCAACTAGATATATCATTGCCAGAAGGCAATTCTTCTCTCAAGTTGTCTTTAAAACACTGTTTCATTTGTTTTGACATAGGTTTTCTTTCAAATTTTTCCTTCACTACACTTCAGTAATATTGCCTGATACCAGGGGGACTCTGACACCTAACCATTTTTGTTCATTAGGATGGTTTTCAATAGTATTTGAAGTCCTTTATGTGTTTGCCATGTGTTTCACTGTGATCTTAATTTTTGCCTTTCCTATCATATACATCTTTGATATTAATAGTGATGTGTTATTATACAGTTTGAGATGTGTAAAGCATACAGCAGTGTGAATGTACTGCTGTATAATATGATGTGTTATATTCTTTCTGTTTTGATTTAGGGGTTTGTCTGATTTTCCCAGTTTAGTATTTTGCCTAACATTTTCCCCCATCACTTGAACAGTGGTGAAGTGGTTAGTCACAGCGTTGAGGACAGATGCATTGCTATAAATTCAGAATCGATTGGGAGTCAAGCAGCTCTCTGTAGGAGTATGGTTTTTAGAATGTACAGTTCTAAGAATGGATCTAATTGCCCGGAATCAAAAGATTATGAAAAACTATAAAATGTGTATATAAACTGGAAAATTTTTGTACAAGGAGCTAAGTATATGATTTCTAAAATAAGGTCCTTACTGAAGTGGGCTTTACATCTTCTTAACTCTTTTATGTTTCTATCATTAGAATACAGTATTTTCTCTTAATTGCAATAACCACAATAAAAAAATTCTCTTCTGCCTACCCTTTTAAGTATTTTACCAGCCCTGAAATCTGTGTTCATGAATATACTTCTTTGTTTCAGGAAATAACAACAACAACAAAAAAAAAACAAACAAAAAAACCCAACAACAACAAAAATAATTGAGCTATAGTGTGATTTCTGATTTCTTTATTCATATTACTCTATAAATTTGATACTATGTACAGTTTTACTAGACTGCATATTTTCTTTGTAATTATTTCATTCAAATAATTATTTTACTGGGTATTAACAGCTGACTTTTTAATCCGTGTAAATAACTTGACCCATCCAAAGATGTTGTGTATATTTGGAACGAGTAATTTCTCAACCTCTTGGGCTGCTTCAGGTTTACATTGATGTAGCATATGCAAAATGGCAACCAACCGCACAAGATAATGGGACAGCAGTATAGTCTGTTACTAATTTAGCCTCTTAACTTAAAAGTTTTGATGCTGACAACAACATATACTAAATATTAATTTGTATTTCCCTTACCCTGAAGTACACCAAGTAAACAATCTGAAACTCCTAAGAAGACACAGAATTCATAATGTGTAACTATAGCTCAAATAATAATAAAACCATCAACTCTATCAAGAGAGAAAAAGAAAGGTGTAAAGAGAGCAAATATTGCCAGCTCACTGCCTAAAATATATCATTTAAACCCCAGTATTTTAGCCCTTTGAAAAATGTGACTCTATGTTTCCGGCACTATGTATCTGTGAGATTCATTTATGTGTTCTGATTTGTCTGAGTGCAAGATTAAAAATGAAAGCTGTCAACCAGACATATTGTTCAAGCACTATGAATATCAGTGAAGCTAAGGAGACAGGTCTCCACCAATAAGATTTTGAGGTGGTGGGAGAAGAGCAGAACATCTAAATGCATCAGGACCAAGGATAACATACTGAAGAATAACACAGGGCTATATGCTTTTTGGTGGTTCCCAATGTCTCTTTGATATTATAATTTATTTACTTATTATTAACTTAAAGTGTGTGATTTGCATTGCCATTTGGAAAATATTGGGTTTCTTTGTAATAAAGGAAGAGTCTTTGGCCCATGAAAGAGGAAACTGTTCTTTGCTCATAATCTGACAGGATTTCTTGAGTGCTCACGTAGTAGATGAAGAAAAGGCACTGGATGTATTTTTTCTGGATTTTAGCAAGGCTTTTTATACTGTCCCTCACAGCAGCCTTCCAGACAAGCTGTCCAGCTGTAAGATGAGCAGGTGTGTGGTGTCTGTGGGAAGAACTGTCTGAATGGCATGGCTCCAGGGATTGTAGTGCATGGGTCTACATCTGGATGCAGTCACTAGTGTTTTTCAGGGCTCATTTCTAATGTTAGTTTTGTTCTGTAATCAATGATCTGGAGTCAGGAAGTAAGTCTGATGACACAGCTAAACTGGAAAGTGCTGTTTCTTTTAAGAGACAAGAGCCGTTTTAAAGTTTGGACACTGTGTGGGCACTTAATGTGGGCACATTAGCATTTTATAGTGTCTGAAAGGGGAATGGCAAGATTCCTTTTACCTTGCTATTTCCACAGACAGTGTTCTAAAGAAGCAACACTTAAAAGAGACTTGAGAGAATGTACAGAATTTTAATAGAAACACCAAGATTGGTACAAATGGGCTATGGATGGAAAGGTCTGCTGTGCAAGTCTAGAAAGAATAAACAGCAGGACTGTACAACTATCATGGGTTCATGGCATGCAGATTAGGAGATCAGACTGATCCCATCATCCTGTGTGCAACTTTTCAGGACACCTACATCAAGTGACAAAAGATTAGTTCCATATCCTAGCTGAATATTTTTTTGTTTTATCAGTGTAGTTGAGGCTGTTCTTATTTTGTCTGTGTTCGAGCTAATTTTCTTAATAACTGGTACAATGCTGTCTTTTGGATTTAGTAAGAGAATAATGATGATAACACACTGATATTTGAATTGCCACTAAGTAGTGCTTAGTTTAAGTCAATGGCTTTTTAGTTTCCCATATTTTGTCAGTGAGGAGTTACACAAGATGTCAGGAGGGATCATAGCCAGGACAGTTGACTTAAACTAGCTAAAGGGATATTCCATACTGTAGAATGGGCTGGGTATTGGTGAGTGAGTGCTGAACTTGAATATTTTCTGGAGTTTTATTTTTCTCTCTTACCTCAATACACAACTTTCACCTGCTTCAAATTCTCCCGGCTGTCTCATCAGGGCAAGGGAGTGAGTGAGCATCTGCATGGTACTTAATTGCCATCTGCAGCCAACCTACAACACTACCACCAGAGGTGGCTGCTCCTCATGGGCATTCATAGTTTCTTGATCTCAGTTTGTTTCAAATGCAGACATTTTTTAAAATCATGGTCAAACCTTGAGGATTCCTCACAAATCCCCTCTGAGAAATAAAGTATCTGTGCTGGTTTTGGCAGTGATAGAGTGAATTTTCTCCATAGTCACTACTAGGAGTCTGTATTTTGAATTTCTGCTGTTTATATAGAGGTGTTTCATTTTGCTGAGCACTGCCCAGGCCACTTCTTCTTCTCAAACTGCTCCACCAGTGAGCAGGTTGCAGGATGGCAACTATTTGGGAAGGAACAGTTTGGAAAGCTGGCCATAGCTGACTGAAGGGATTTAAGAAAAGGGAGATTTTGAATGTCAACATTTGTCTTCCCAAGTCACCATTACACATGATGGAGCCCTGCTTTCCTAGAGGTGGCTGAAGACCTGTCTGTCAATGGGAAGTAGTGAATCAATTCCTTGTGTTGCTTTATTGAAGTTTTCTCACTTTTACCCTTTCAATCCTTTTCCCCATCACACAACAGGGAGATTGGGTGAGTGCATTGGTCTTAACAGGTATCTGGGGTTAAACCACAACAAAAAGTTTGCTGTTTTATCAATCTGAGCAATTTAATTTGTAATATTGGTTTGTGGCATTATTGAGCAGACTGCTTTTCTTCATTTAAGTCACTTAAAGAGGCTTTCCTTACAAATTTTATTCCTCTATCTCCATTCATTGCATGATGAGAAACAAGAGTTTGTCAGGAAAGACTGTTTTCTTTCTATTTTCAATATAGCATTCTTCTGCTCTAAGGGCTCTGAATCCATTTTGTTTAACTAGAACAGGAACAAAGGATTTTTTTTTTTTTTCTTAATGAAAACAGGCCTTATTATTCTTTTTTTAAACTGTAGTCTATATATTTGTATTTTGAACCTCTATTGTTTTAGCGGGTTCAAATTTAGAAGGACAAGTTCACACAACTCCTAAAAAAATAAGATAACGATTTTGCTGTTTGATTACAAAGGAAGATTAAAGTAGAAAATCAATTGAGCTGGATGCTGGCATGGTTGTTTATGAGATTTTGATACATGTGTTTTTTCATACACTTTTTCTACAGTGTAATGTTATTAGCCTGATATAAACACTTAGGGTGCTTCATGAGGTGTGCCTGCAGCTGATGTGTCCTTGCTTGGTTTCCCTTAAAATTTTCTTTACCTTGATCGCACTCCCCTTTTTTTTAACCTACTCTTTTAACCAAGCAATCTATGAGGGCAGAAGGCTATTGCAGTGTCTGAACAATATCACCTCACTAAAACCATTCTTTTTGTAAGCAAATATAGTTTTTCATAAATGCTTTGAAATACTGTTTTTAATTTATACAGTAAATTCTGCAAATGCATATTGCATTGAAGATCCATGCTGACACTGCTTTTGCTGTGCAGTATGGAGGATTTTTTTTTTTTTTTGAGGCTTTGTATGTAGACAGACTTCTATTAACTTGTTATATAATGGATGATAGGAGAGCAGATTGAAGAATGGAAAAATGGATTACTCCTCAAAAAAGGTAATTTTTAATTTTGTATGTGTAGAATTCCCAGATATGTTTTTAATTTCTCTTTGTTGGTAGAATATCAGTTTAGTACAAATAGTAAACATGAAATTGCAGCAGACACTGTGTAAAAAAGAAAGTTCTTAGCATACAAATCCACAGTGTAAAAGATACAGACATTGAGAACAGATGGTCTGCCAGCCAAAGAGAACTAAAGCAAATGAAGAAAACAACATCAAACCAAAATTTTATTTTGGAGCCTAAGAGGGAAATTTAACAGTCTATTCAGAACTTAAAATAAACTGACTCTCATAGCTCTGTCTTCATCTCTAGTGTCAAACTACCCCTTCTTTAAGACTTTTTTCCTTTCAAAGTCAGCAAAAAAGATTTTATGAATCTCCTTGTCTTAAGGTTAACACAAAATAAATCCTTGTGTTTTCACTTTTCTTAAGGTCACACAGAATCAAGGCCAAGCTCTCTTTCCTGAAGGTTAAAGTAAAAATAACCCAAGACACAGCTGTTTCCAAGCAGATTTTTTTCCCTAAGAAACTCATTTACTGTTTCCTAGCAGAAAACTACCTTACTTCCATATTATTTCATGTTTTTGTAGACTTTTAGATACTCAAAGTCAGTATTCTATGGTCTTGCTTCCAAATAACAATTCCTATTTAGCAGCATATATATGTGGCCTCTGCTTCATAGCCCAGTACACTAACTGAGGACTGCAGACCTATACAGAAGACAGACTCTCTTAAAGTGGTTTTTTGTTTCAAAATCAGATAATTTCAAGACATACAAAATGATCATATTAATCCTAAACCAGAATCAGTTCAGATGGAATCAAAAACTTATATGCCTGCTATACTATCAAAGCTATAACAGTATTTTACTGAGTTTTTTAGGAAGAGTATTTTTCTTTCTTCCTTTGATGATGTAACATTTTTTAGTGTAAATAACACTACAATACAGATTTTCAGAGGTAACAATTGAAGAGTTTTTAAAGAAAGTTGCCTCTAATTTTGATTAAGAAGCATATGCTGATGGCAGGTTATATTTACCAATATTTGCCCAAATGAGCAGTAGAAAAAAATATAACTACTTAAACAGGCTCTTTTCCTGCATGCAAATTATGAGATACTCCATTTAATGTACTCTGCTACAGAAAGCAAAACCATAAACTCTTCTGTAGGGATAGGGATTTGACTCAAAATTCTGGACCTGGTCTTAATGTACTCTTTGCTAGGGAAAGCAAAACCATGAACTCTTCTGTAGGCATAGGGATTTGACTCAAAATTCTGGACCTGGTCTTAGCAGATGTCTGAAACTTGCAGATAGATTTTTGCAGCTCAACATTGTCTTCAGAAAAGCTTTTAACCATGGAGTGTGTGGAATGCTTTGATGATTTAGAATGCTGCCATCTTTCTTTGGCAGACAATAAAAAACGTAAGTAATCCTCAATGTTTTCCAGAAAAAATAAGGTGGTTTTGTTTAACTGACTAGTGAAGACAGTTGAACCAAACTGAAATTACCTGATTTCACCTGAGGAGAGGATATCTGTCCTATTTTTACTATTGTTTGGGGGTTTTGTTTGTTGGTTTTTGTTTTTTGTTTTTTTTTGTTTGTATTATGAGATCCAAGGCATATGCAGAATGTTTCAGGATCTTTCACTCTGTTATTAGAATTATTTTGTATACC
>JAWWEV010000095.1:32094660-32107318 GCA_035583235.1 Hafferia zeledoni
AAAAGCAGACTCTCTCTCTCTCTCTCTTCTTGTCCTTTGCTCAAAAAGAAGGAAAAGCTGGGAGTGGAGAAGTGGTGATACTTCGCAGGAATCTCCTTGCAGTCCAAGTCGTCCCCCAGGAAGAAAAAGGTCTGCAGTGTGTCCTAAAGCAGCTGTGACTCTCTTCACTTTTTGTCTCTGAAGCTCAGGGGGCCCAGATATAGAGGGGGAAGGCAAGGAGCAGAGCCAGAAATAAAGAGGTCTCACCAGCTTAGCAAGCAGTGGCTCTTTTTCTGCAGCTGCCCAAAACTGAAAGTCAAGCCAGAATACAGGGAAAACCCTCTCCCACCCCCAGGTGCTGGGGTTCTGTTTCTCACCTCCACCCCACCATTCAATTGGAATGTGAATGTCATCAGCCATCTTTTTTCCTCAGTCCTGGCACTCCAACGCCCAAACCTTTGTATTGGTATAATGAGAAAAATTCTCTGAGGGACTCCTCCCAACACCACCTTCCTTTGTTTGAACCTTAACACAATGCAAAAAATAAAGAAGGACACAGACAATATTGGAAGCTAAATTATTTTGTGATATTCTAATGCACTTTTGTTATATGGATGTAAAAGGTCTTACTACCAGTGTTGGAAATCTTTCGTGTATCTTTTCCCTTCCTGTCCCCACCTCCCAAATATTCTGTCTATGGACTTTTGTAAAATTACTCTCTCGAAAGAGTAAAAAAAACCTCTTTGAAAAAAAAAAGGATTTACATTTTCAGAACTATGTTCTAAGGGTCTAAATGCCAGATGGAAAAACAGAGAAATGCAAATTTCAGCTTTCTATAAACTTACACAGGGGATATGGTGATAAGCTATTTAGTAAAAGTGCAAAGGACATGCAAGAAGACATACATTAAATTTGTGCACAATGAAATTACAGTATTACAACACATTTAGCAGAAAAGATCTGACAAGTGAAATGACAGCAGGAAAATAAACTTCTGACTTAATCTGAGGTTTGATAATGTCTTATTTGATATTTCTGAAAGTTGAGCAGCTAATTAAAGTTCACTTTTATATGATTTCACACTCAGAACCATAAGTGCAATCTATACATGGTTTAAATTTCTGATGCCCAAATCCATAACTTAGGAAAATGATTATGTGGCCAGCACCTTCATTACAGATAGACTTAGTTGATGTAGGTCACTTTGAGACTAACTTTAAAACTGGGCAGTTTTTGTTAAATGCAATCTTTGTAGGAAAAAAAAAAAAATCATATAATTGTTAGGGTTGGAAGGGATGTCTGGAGATCATCCAGTCCAACCCACCATGTCAAGACAGAGTCACTTACAGCAAGTTACGCAGGAACAGATCCAAGTGAGTTTTGAATCCTTTCAGAAAGAGGGACTCCACATCTTCCTTGTGCAGCCTGTTCCAGTTCTCTGCCAGCTTCAATGTAAGGAAGCTCATTCTCATGTTGAGGTGGAACTTGTAGTGTCTACTTTAAGGCAACTGCTTTTCATCCTGTCATTGGGCATCACTGAAAAGAGTCTGGAACCATCTTCTTGGCATCCACTCTTCACATATTGATATGCAATAATGAGATCCTTTCTCAGTCTTCTCTAGACTAAACAGGCCCAGCTCCTGCTGTTTCTCATTATGAGAGAGATGCTCCAGACCCCTTATTAGCTTTGTGACCCTCTGATGGACCCTCTCCAATGTCTCCTTGTCTTTCTTGCACTGAGGAGCCCTGAACTGGACAGAGTACTACATGTGGCTTCACTAGGGTTAAGTGGAGGGGAAGGGTCATCTCCCTCACCACACAGTGGAAACCCCAGGATACCACTGGCTCTGCTAGCTGCGAGGGCACATTGCTAGCTCATAGTCAACTTGTTATCCACCAGGACTCACAGGTCCTTATAAAGAAAAAAAAAAAGTGTTGCATTTTTAAAGAACTCATAGTGGTTGGACGTATTTTGGAATCAAGATTTTTATGCATCAGATAACAGTGCCTTAACAGGAAAGTTAATTATAGTGTATTCTGAAATCAGTAAGATAGCATGATCTACAAATAACACAGTGCAATTATTATTACAGAGCTGCAGAATCAGTTAGGTTAGAAAAGACCTCTGAGACCATCCAGTCCAACCTATGACAGAGCACCATCATGTCAACTAGACTATGGCACTAAGTACCATGTCTAGTCTTTTATTAAACACCTCCAGTGACCATTACTGCACCACCTCCCTGGGCAGCCTGTGCCTATATTTAGTCACCCATACTGTGAAGAAATTTTTTCTAATGTCCAACCACAACCTCCCCTGGCGTACCTTGAGGCTATGTCCTATTTATGGCTATGTCCTATTACTAATGGTCTGGAAGAAGAGATTGCACTCCACATGACTACAACCTCCTTTCAGGTAGTCCTAGAGAATGGTTAAGATCTCCCCAGAGCCTCCTCTTCTCCAGGCTAGCAAATCCCAACTCCCTCAGGCACTCCTCATAAAACTCATGTTCTAGACCCTTCACCAACTTCACTGCCCTTCTCTAGACACACTCCAGCATCTCAATGTCTTTCTTGTTGTGAGGACCCCAGAACTGGACACAATACTTGAGGTGCAGCCTAAGTGCCGAGTACAGGGAGACAATTACTGCCCTTTGAGAGCCACTGAAAGGGTTTATGGCTTGAACATTGTTAAAATCACTGAAATGCTTTTGTCCACTCTAGCAAACTGCACAGAAGCAACTGCTCACCAAAATCCACCCCTCCCTGAATATGCCGACTACTCTGGACTATGATGGGAATTTGATGGGAATTTCCTAGGAGAAGAATGTGTCCACAGATGTGAAAGACTGGAGTGCTAATGGCTTAGATAATGAAGGTGCAAGCTGATGACCTGCAAAGTAACCACCCAGGTGCTGAGAGCTGTGCACACCCAACTCAGATTACAAATTGTTGAACTAGATAAGGAGAGAGGCAAATCCTGCAAAGTGGCATATTGTTTCTTTGTTCTTACACAAGTGACTCAGCTGTGATGACTTGCCTCTGAGAAAGTATCCCCACAATTTGCACATAGCCTGAAGATATTCATCTCTGCTGATGGGACGTAATGGATTCACCTGTGCTCACCTAAGAGGCAGCTGTAACATTTTAAAGATGTCAAAGATTCCTGAAATGTCCCATCATCCAGTATTACGTTATCCAGTGTAGAACTCCCTACCCTATGGAAGGTACAGGGGGTGCTCCCACCTAGTTTAAACATAATAAAACACCACACTTGGATTTCATGAAACACTTGTTTTTCTTTCCTCACCACATGTGACTTTCCTTACCACCCTGAGCTTCACTGACTCTTCCCTCTCCACATGGTCTTCCCTCTCCACCCTGGACTTTGCTTACCAGTAGAATCTTTCTTTAACCACATGGGACTTCCTTCATCACCATCCTGGGCTTCCCTTAGTGGATCCAGACTGCAACCATCACTTGGACAAGACTGGGACTCTCACCACTGAGTCCAAAAGAAGTGGATCAATGGGACATCATCAGAATCCACAGTAATATTTTTCTACCTAATCTGTCTTTTTGTCACTCTCTTCCTCTCCTCTTTTCTCTCCTTGTCCTATTGCTTTCTATCTCTCTCTTCCTCACATTTAGTGTTAAATAAAAATCCATACTCTTGACTGGGGCTTGGGGTCTCATTTGCACCTTAATGTGAGCAGAGGCAACTCTAATAATTTAAGAACCCGGTCCTGCTGGCTACACTATTGCTGTCACAAGCCAGGGTGCCATTTGCTTTCTTGGCCACCTGGATATGTTGCTGGCTCATTTTCAGCTCCTGTCAACCAGCACTCCCAGGTCCTTTTCCACTTGAACCACTTTCCAGCTACTCTCCCCCAAGTCTGTACTGCTGCCTGGGGTTGTTGTAAGCCAAGAGCATTACCCAGCACTTGGCCTTCTTGAATCTCGTACATTTGGCCTCAGACCATCAATGCAACCTGTCCAGATCCCTCTCTAGAGCCTACCAAAAGCAATCAATATTCTCATGCAACTTGGTATCAAAATGCCTGAGGGTGCACTCAGTCCCTTTCTCCAGATCACTGATAAAGACATTAAACATGACTGGCTACAGTACTGGGCCCTAGGGAACACCACTGGTGAATGCCACCCATAGGATTTATGTCCATTCACCAGTACTCTCTGGGCCTCAGCCATCCAGCCAGTATGAAGAACAAAGTGAAGGAACACCCATCCTAACCATAAGCACCCAGTTTCTCCTGGAGTATGCACTGAGAAACAGCAGCAAAGTCTTCACTAAAATTTAAATAATTGACACCTACAGGGTTTCTCTCATCCAGTAGGTGGATCACCTTGTCATAGGATCAAGTTGGTTAAGCAGGACCTGTCTTTCACAACCCCATGCTGGCTGGGCCTGATTCCCTGATTATTATGAGCATGCCATGTGATGACATTCAACATTATCTGCTCCATGACTTTCCCTGGCACTGAAATCTGACTAGGCCTGTAGTTTTTCAGATCCTCCTTCCAACCCATCTTGTAGATTGATGCCGCATTTGCAGACCTCCAGTCACCTGGGACCTCTCCAGTTAATCAGATGTGCTGGTAAATGGTTATAAGTGTCTGATGTGGTTTAGGAATTGTATTCCCCAATTTATGTTCTCAGTGAAACAGTCCAAAACATTTGCTGCTCACTTACTCCTTCAGGCTTTTCTCCATCTTTCTATGGTGGGCTGGAGAACTGGAGGCACAAAAGCTAAAAGAGCATGGGTTAAGATAGGAACAATTTACTAGAAATAGGAATGAAATAAGACAACAAAAAGTAACAGCAACAATATTAACCAGAGAGAGTACAAGAAAGAGGTGAATAATTCACATGTAATTGCTCACCATGTGGAAATCCCTGACAGTAGCTTACCACTCCTTCAACCATACTACACAACCCAGCCATAGTCCCTCCTGGCTACTGCAAAAATTAACCCTGTCCTGGCCAGAATCAGGATAGTAGCTTGGTGAACCCTTCTGCCAGCTCCCTCAGGACTCTCAGATTCCATCTGGCTCCATAGACTTGTGACTGTCTAAGTTCTCTAGAAGGTGACTACTGGTTTCCTCCTGTATTGTGGGGTTTTAATTCTGCATCCCATCTCTTCCAGCTAAGGTGACTGGCTGCCCTGACAATGACTGGCCTTGCTATTAAACACTGAGGCAAAGAAGGCTTTAAGTACTCAGCCTTGTCCTCATCCTTTGACACCATGTTTCTCCCCATATCCAGTAAACATAAGACTTTTTTGATACAGAATCCCATTTCACATTACTAACTGGTAGAAAACCTACCTAGATTACATACAAAGGAAGGCCTCGAATATTGTAAAGCTAAAAAATCCTTATTTTAGGTAACTTGAAGTGTATATGTTTATACTGGATATGTATCCTTTCCTGGTTGATTGACTGAATTTTTATGATTTAAACTGTGTGAAAGCCAGATGAAACCTAAGTGATAAAAATTGTGATGTCTTCTAACTCAGCTTCTTCATAGCCATTAAAGATTCTGTTTATTGAAACTGCAATAGTATAAATTATTTTACAGGTAGTAAGACAGTGTCTAATATTTAGTACTTCAAGTCAGATGAAAGACTGCCAGTAACAGAAATTTCTCTTCTGTATCTGATTTATTTTCCCTCTGTTTCCAGCTTGTGTTGAACTTCAGTATTCAGGAGCTTTATGCCTGCAGTAGTTATGAAGCTTTCAGTATAAAAAGCAGGAGTGGAAAAACAAGTTAATAAAATCTGTATTCTCTCTAAAGCAAAACACTTTTCTGTCTTGACTGAGATTTCAGCAATTAAAGTGTTTTTCAGGATAATCTTTCTATAATTGGATGGGAGTTTTTTCTTTATTTTAAGAAGGGTATTCATAAAGAAAACTCTTACGATTAATCACACTAAATTTTCTCTTGACCTGGTAATAACTTATGTGGTTTTCTCATCTTTTGAAAAGATCTTTATGGTTTTAGATTAGGCATGAATTTATTTTTGAAGTCATACCTCATAACAATGAAAATAGCCTCAGTGAATGTTCCTTTTCTGTACCATTCACCTACAATATGAATGATGTTGAAGGGTAGGATTTTCTTTATAACTACAAATTTTTGTTTTCTGTGAGCAAAAAAATTCTGATGGGTGATGAGACTGTACTTTGGATTCACTCTTTTTCCCATTGGTAGAATGACAGGATTCTGCATCATTAACTAGGACTCTGAATTGTTTTTCAAATATGTTTTTATTTTAAAAAGATAGGTTTAGTTAAACCTCCATCTTTCTGCTTTTGAGTAGTCATAGTGATCAGGAGACTAGGAGCCTAAAGCACTACTCAGCTGAAACCACAAACAGGATTGAGAGCAGTTCCACATCTCTGCTTAATATTTTAGGCAAATATGTTACAAGCTTTACATATTTTTTTTTTTTGTGCTTTGACTGATTCTGCAGTTCAGTAATGATAAGGGTTCTTGGTATTTATTACAAATGAACAAGAGACAAGATTTGTCTTTGTAAACCGTCAGTCTTGTGTAAACCTTGATTTAAAATAGGATTTCTTTTAATGATTTGGAAAAGAAATGTGTATTTATAAATCTATAAGGAAGTGGAAAGCCTTCTGCTATCTATGCCATCATAATTCTTATCCATCTGACACTGTCTTCATGATCTTATCTTTTGTTTAGTCAGTTCTGAAGTCCTGTTAATTACCTGTGCACTCAAATTCAAATAGGAATCAAATTATTTTCTGTTTCATAAAAATTGTAACAACTTAGTAAACTGTAAGTTTGAAATGATACTTTGACAAGTAGTCTTTGATATTCCCATATATCAAACTTTCTTGTCATCTTAAAGATCATTATGTATTACAGGTTATGCTGTTTTCCCATCATAATGAGAGGTGCCTGTAGGCTGAGAGAAACATTTTGTTGTGATGAAAAGAGACAGGCTCACTATTACTAAGATACACAATTGTATGACAATGATTTTGTTCATTATTTTAAACTTAAATTTTAAAACTACTGTAGGGTCTTAAAGCAGTTCACAAAAATCTACTCAAAGAGTTGCGTAGCATAAACATGCTTGCGCTTCAGAAAGAAGGAAACCCTAAATGCATCTCTCAACTCTGTACAAAGGATATAAGAAGATTAAATGAAGACTGTTGGTGTTTAAATTTTGGCATATATCAAATTATACTTCATACTTCATACTCTTCAGTCTTACAAATCATCTGACTAAGAAATGTCTTATTCTCAATGATCTTTCACTTGATAGAAGAGCGTATATAGATGATTGTTGTTTAAGGAAATTATCAAAAACCTGTGCTAGTTCATGCTACCACAGAGAAGGAGCAGTCTTTCTATCGGCTGCCTAGTTACATGCCAGTGATTAATCTTTCATGATCTCAGGAATAAGGAGGAATAGGTACTGAGAATACAAAAAAAGCTTGAGAAATAGGAATATTTGCATAGAAGATCCAGAGTGGATTCATGACTGGGACCACCAACAACAGGGCATATATCATCACAAAACTCATGAAGAATTGGTATTTTTATTCTCCTGCTGTCAGATATAAATCAGATATTAGTGCCCAACAGGGTAACAGATTAGATTTTGGCCCAAGGTAGACAATCTCCAGTGGTAGGTATTTCCAAACTCTCTTTTGAGTGTTATTATGAATGACCTGGACACAGGAGTTCAGTGGACATTAAATAAGTTTGCTGACTTCTTTACCGTGATATCAAGAAAGAAAATTTTTCTTTCCTCTTGAGGTTCATCTTGTTTCAGTACTGACAAACCGGAGAAGTTGGTGGGACATTTGAAAATGCCCTGGACTTACACTGCCACATAAACAAGGAATGTAAGCATTTAAATTACGAAGCAAAAAGGGCTGTCATCTTTAGAGAGAGAAATACATTACAAAATACAGTAATTCAAAATCAGTTGATCATCCTTTCTGAAATAAATCACAGACAACATCAGCATATGTAGTAAGAGCTTAGTGTTTATTACTAAACCACCTATCCATGTCTCTGTGGTAATTAGAATCCCTGTCAGTTCTGAAGGCCTGTATGTCAGGTTCATAAATGACGTAAGACATACAATGTCATATTTTCTGTCTTGAAAACATAATTCTCTTTGTTAAATTTAATCTTACAATGCATGGAAGTCATGATTGTCCTCTGACACCATACTCAAAACTTGTGAGACTGTGGAATCCATTTATGAGTTTAGGGGGGAAGAGAAAAATTGAGTTACTCTGAAGCTAAAAAGTTTTACTTCCCTCTCACAGTAGCCCAATACATGGTCATAAGAATCATAATGGTAATTACTTCAGATAACAAAACTCCACACTAAGCTCTAACAATGTCTATCCAAGTCCTCAATGCCTAATTTATATTTAATCATAATTCTGGAGCTAAACAGAAGTTGCTGCTTCAGCTTTGGTAAAGAAGAGAAGAAAGGGCATGAGAATCATGACTGTACTGTGAGGTGTGAAGTAAGAGCCCCAGTGCACCTCAATTTGTGAAAAATAAATACACATTTGCTGCTGTCCTGGCAAGTACATGGTTGGTTAGCAGTCCAGACTCTGTTACCAGCCAGTTCTTCAAGCCTGTCACTGGAGTAAAGTTGTCAGCTGTGTTTGCAATAGCAGTGTGATCTGTAGATAAAGATGTAATTGCAATTTGCAGAACAACTGATCCTGAAAAATGACAGCTTCTCTTCACTTGGCAGAACTTAGGTAAAGGCAAGAAAGAACTGTTTCAGAAGCAGAGACAACATTACTAGAAATAACAATATCTTGCTCTTTTTTTTTCCTCTTTGTTTGATGCCTCAGAGGTTTTTTGGTTCTTGGTTTTTTAATTTTTACAGATTTTAGAAGTAGTTATAATGAATATAGATTTTAATGTACCAATAAAAGTAATCCCAGTGATTCAATGTTTATACATACTAACGTCATAGCCATATCAATCCCTCAAAATTCCGTTAGCTGTTTAGTCTCTTTCAAGATAGAAGTGCTGAAAAACATCTTAAGGCCTGCACCAATAGACATAAACATAAGAAGAGTGACCTCCAAGCCCAGAACACTGGACGGCCTCCAAGTACCCTGCGTGCTGTGAGGAAGATGAAGATGATGACGGAGGGGTCTCAAAACTCCCCCAGGCTCAATTCTGGATGGGATGTGCCTGGGGCGTAATGGGGCAGAACCGAGGGATAGATGAATGAAGATTGGTCAGACATTATAAAAACCAAGAAACCAATGTTCAGGATACGCACATGAATGTGTATTCCTGGTGGAGCCTGGGTGCTTGTTAAAGCTTATCCTCCCTTATCTCCTACTAAAATTGGCTTGGAGTCTTTTTCTCCACAGTCTTTTCAGGCAACAGCTCATACTATTTCCTTCATTTCACCTGATGGAGAACATCCTTAAAGAATGATGTTGTTTTTTTCTCTGTGCACTCAGTTAAAATCAACACCTTCATTTGTAGCTAGATCAGATGGGAGTCTAATAAATAACATTAATATGTGTTTTCATTCATTAATTAGAGGCACAGAAAAACAAAATTTGATATTCCTTCAAAAAGATAGCATTTAATATGGAAACAAGTAATTCTCGCTTTAAGTGGGAAGATCTAGCTGCCAGAGCAGTACTATAAGTCAGATTCCAAATATTTTTGACTTTTCACATGATAATATTAAAAGTGTGAAATTTCTGCCCAAACTTCATTCTTGACAAATTTGCTTCTCATTCCTTATTGACATTCACTGTCCCTGGTGTCTTATTCCTTTTACAAGCAATAGATATCTTCCTGAGTTGGACTGATCTATTAAACTTTATTGTTCTCCTAATTCTTTTCCAACACTTTAAAATTCTGTAAAGTTCTTCAAATAACTTTTCATATTCTGCAAAGTGAATTTAAGATTGGTAAAAGGTGCTGAGCCTGTAAAACAGTTACAGCATGAGCAGCACATCAGATCTCCATCGCTGCCTTTCTTGATTATTTAAATTTTGACACACAGGTAAAGATCACAACACTGCCGTGGTGTGACACTGGCTGGACACCAGGTGCCCACCAAGCTAGTCTATCACTCCCCTTATCAGCAAGACCGGATGGGGAGCAAATCAGATGGTAAAAAGATTACAGGTCAACATAAAGGTGTTTGATAAAACAAAAGAAAAAGCCACATGTAGAAACAAAGAAAAAGAAAATACTAATTTTTACTTCCTATCAGCATGCAATACTCAGTCACTTCTTTGGAAGCAGGGATTCAGTACACAGTATGGTTGCTGATCAGCAATAGCCAAAACCTGGTCTAGCTACCAATGCAAATGAACAGCACCATGAGTGCACTTTTGGGAAGGATAGCTCCATCCTAACCAGACTCAGTACAACCACTATGGCAAGAGCAGTTCAGATCAACTGGTTCTTTAGTTCAAGGGAGTTCTTTTTGAATCATGAATAACATTATTTTGCATGTTTATATATACACTACATGAGTATGCACATGTATGTGTATGAACTTTAAACTGATACGTTCAAATACAACCTGTCTGGGAGATTGTCACAGAAGATCATTTACCAAAGATAGCCTGTCTTCAAAGCAGTGAAAATGAGCTTCTTCTTCCAGTCAAAAATTATTTTTATGAACTTTTTTTGCATAACCTAGTGTTTTTTCAAGAAGAGTGTCCATCTGGTTTTGTATATTGATTTACGTAAGTTACACGATAAACTATATTTATTTGATATGCAGTGGTATGCAGCAATAAAAACAATAGTTCCAGGTAGATAGTTAAAATTCTGCTGGGCATAGTTTTATTTATGTGTTGTATATGCTTACTTTAATTATCAAATTCTCATGTTCATAATTTTGCAGCAAAAAGTGCAACAAACTTATATATTCGACACTGTAATTATGGAATGCAGCAGTCTCAGTAGTAGTATATGCATTATATTTCTAATGACAATGCATATCTGAAAAAAAGAGAATAAGTAGGTGATGTCATTCACATAAATTAATTTTTTCTACTAACTTCAAAAGAAAACTTTCAGCCTTGTCTAATTTATGTAGCCATAAATGAATATTGAATTTTTCTTTGGTTTTTATGTGTGCAAAAATGCATCTGTTTTTCTTTGAAAATCAGAGTGTAGAATGTTTTTCTTACAAAGAAAAAATAAGTCTTTTTCATGTTTAACAAGAGAATATTTTAAAAGTATATAGTTATAAAAGCATGTGATGCAACTATATTTGCGTATTTTAAATTTTTTTTAACAATGTAAATAAGCACATTCGCATATATATATATTTATATATTTTAAACATCAGAAAGTACCATTTTATGCCTGTAAATACAAGCAGAAAAGTTAAGCAATTCAATATGATAAGGCAATAAATACTGAATGTGACAGATCTAAGTGCTATTGTCAGTCAAAGAGCTTAGTATGTTTTTAAGTGACCCCGAGTTCTTGGTTATTTCTATTCTTAACTGCCTACTTGGTGATACTGAATACCAAGGAAGACTTACTTTATTTGGTTCAAATTGACTGCTAAGCTATACTAAGAGTTGCATGCCTGTTCTAGAGGCCTTGTGCAGAAGGACTTTCTCACTATTTCACTTAGCATTGACCAGTAATAACTATTTTACTCTAGCCGGACTTCTGCAGACAGGTGCTGTTTTTTCCTCATGTAATAGAAGGGTGGAAACACTAGTTTTGGATTGAAGTGATTAATGGTGCAGTTTTCTCTGGCTACATGAAGTGACAGGTGGATAATGCATTGAATACAGCTGTAAAAGAGATGGAAGTACAACTATCACATTGTGGAAATGGTCACTTGAAAAGAAGCACTGCACCCAAGTTACTAAGCAAGTGGTCTCAGGAAATGGATGTGGTGGATTGGCATCCTGAAAGAAGAGAGAACTGCTTGAGTTCAAGTCATTAAAAGCTCAGATTTGGGAACCTTGGAGCTGAGTTCAGTTTGAACATTTTTGTTCAGATGTTGCTGGAAGGGTTTAGCGAAGCTCTTGCTATGATATGCTAAAAAAATGTAGAATGGAAGAGGCCATTAAGGAGACGTTACAATATAGCTTGGAGACATAGCTGCAGAAAAAATTGTCCTGTGTGTCAGCTAGGGTAATAGCTAGAAGAGGGAGTTTTCAGAGGAGGTGCAACTGTATTGTGACTCTGTCTAGAGAGGGCTCCAGATTAAATAATAGCCACTGTTGTTTTTCTTTCCATACTGTAGGACAAAGGAAATTTCATTTAAGTCTGTGCGTCTTGAAAATGCTGGGAGGTGTATAAGTAAACTTTTGTGGTAGCTAAAGTTGTACTGCAAAGTTAATGTTGTGCATGTGTCTAGAATTTCACATAACACTACTGAAGTCCTGGGGTAGCAAAGTACTTAAGAAATGCTGTCTCTGTCTCTCTTAGAGTGGGAAAAGAGAACATCATCTCTGTTTTGGGCTTGTGCTTGTGTTATGTAGATGCTTTTGATATTGAATGGTTGCAGTTGTAATAAAGCACATTTTTGTGACAGAAGCTCTTGCAACAGCTCTGCACAAGACAGGATACTGGCTTGGAGGTAAAATTTGAGGTGGGACTGTGTGGTAGTTTTGGCTTTAGGCCTCAGCTAGGCCT
>JAWWEV010000095.1:32117431-32132641 GCA_035583235.1 Hafferia zeledoni
TCCTCGTGTTCACTCCAGAAAGTTATATAACCTGTTTACCCCCCAGTAAAGTTGAACGTTCCTGCTTTTAACCTTAGCGCATGGCTCTATCTCTATGAGAATACACACATGCAACTAGAATCCTGGACCCAGGGTCATGTCGGGGCTGGCTGGCAAGGGCACGAAGAACCCTCTCGCTATGCACTCCTTTCCCAACAGTGTAGTTTGTCTTTCTTGGGCTTTATTCAGTCCTTACTCACTGCACAGCAACCCCACAGAAAGGACCCTGGGAGTCCTGGTCAATGGCAAGTTGACTATGAGCCTGCAGTGCCCTGGCAGCCGGGAAGGCCAACCATATCCTAGGGGCATCAATCACAGCATCACCAGCCGCTTGAGGGAGGGGATTGTCGCACTCTGCTCTGCACTGGGGCAGCCTCACCTTGAATATTGTGTGCAGTTTTGGGCACCACAATACAGGAAAGATATTAAGCCATTAGAGAGTGTCCAAGGGAGGGCACTGAATATGGTGAAGGGTGTAGAGGGGAAGCCATATAAGGAGTGGATGTGGTTACTTGACTTGTTCACTTAGGAGAAGAAGAGTGGAGACTTCATTGCCATCCACAACTTCCTCACAGAGGGAAGTGGAGAAACAGGCATCAGTCTCTTCTCTCTGGTGACCAGTGATAGGACCCAATGGAATGGCATGAAGCTGTATTAGGGGGTCTTTAGGTTGGATATTAGAAAAGGGTTCTTCCTCAGAGGGTTGGTTGGGCACTGCAAAAGGTTCCTCAAGGAAGTTGCTACAGCATCAAGCCTGCCAGAGTTCAAGAAGCATTTGAACAAAACTTTCAGGCGCATGGTTTGATAGTTGGGGCTTTCTTGTGCAGGCCCAGGAGTCAGATGTTGATGATCCTTGTGGGTCCCTTCCAATTCAAGGTAGTCTATTATTATCTTCTATGACATTATGTTATGAGGCTAGTGGGAAGACTGGACTTGGGAAAATTTTTAGCAGGGGTCATTATAATTCTTGTCTTAATTTTTGTCCCTGATAATTACATCCTTTTTCAGTATGCAGAATAAAGTACATATTGTGAAAATATTTAGTCCTTCCTGGGTTCTTTCTCTAAATGGATCCCCACATGGCTTCCAATATACCATATTTAGTACAAGAGCTTTGTGTTTGTAAATTATCCATTTCCTTCATAACAGTCTTTTCCACTGAGGGAGGAAATTGTACTACAATTTACTGTATTTGTTTCTTTTAAAGAACATATTTAAATTTATATATGCAATCCTTTAGACAGTGTCAGCTGAAAAGAAAAAATCTTTCATTTTCATTGAACACAGTGTGCATAGTAATTTTTGTGATTAGAGATTTCAGGTCTATGCTATTTAAGGAATTTCTTGAGGTCATGTAAGGGGATGTATGTTACTTGCAAGGTATCACTTTCCACCCAGCACACATACCAGGATAAAAACTTATTTTTGATTAGTTTCATTTTTGCAAGTGGAAATATTATGGAAGGGAGATAGAGAAGAAGATTGTAAATGGAAAGCTGTTTAACTGATGTCATAAACCTCCTTCAGCAAACCCTCTTCCTGCTAAATTACTGAACTCTGTGCAACAATCACTTACTGCTTTTTGATTCAGGGCTGTTGACATAACGGTAGTGATGATACTTAGGAGCCTGAGAGCACCTTTTTCTAGAAAGATGAAGCCACACCTGATATAGTTTTGCTATTATTCAACAGACAAGTTAGAAAAGATTTTAATAAAATAAAGCTCTAGGTTCTTCTGACAGTTATGCAGCGCAGAGATGACTTCAGGGACTTAGGGGAATCACAGTCTGACATATGGGAGATATCTTTGCTCTTCACGTGGAATTAGAAGAGTCTGAGAAAGCACTGCAGAATGAGTAATAGGATTTAATGGAAGAAATTACCTTTTTTTCTTTTTTAATAGTTCTTCCTCTGCTGATTTTCTTTTGGAACTGGCCAGCTCTGTTTCCACGTATGTGGGCATATACATATTTGATTTCATATGACATACTTGCTGTTCTATTTCTCATTATCCAAGTAAACTTACCTGGATAAGAGTAACTTGTAGAAAAACTTCACTTGACAGGAGTATAAGCATGCATTTTTTTCTTCTTGAACTTTATACTGTTCTACTTCTTTGACTATTGGAACATGTAAGATGATTATGATAATTTTAAAAATAATTTTTAAAAAGAGTTTTAAATAAAATTCTAAGATGTTTCACAATGGTATGAAAGTTTTACTGTGAGAAACATCAACTATGCATAATCCCTTGAATTACTCTCAGGTGTGACTTGGGGAATTTTTCGCTTCATCTTCTGAGTATTTTTTAATTCCATATCCCATGAATGAGAGTGGGCTTTCTTTCTAGATATTCAGTGTTCTACACAGTTTCTATAAAATACTTCTAGATATAGTTTATATGGCTTTCAAACTAATGCAAATAATTATTCATTTCTTTGGTAATGTAAGTGTATCACAATGATTAATTTCTTTAGTATTTATATATTAATTTTTTGTCCATCACTTTGAAGTGTTGCCAAAACTTGGCTGAGAGCTAAGTGTTAAGATAGTCACATAGTTTTGTTGGCTTAGAATGCCTATCAATCAGTTACCAAGCTTTGGTAACATATTATTTTCAGAGTTCTTTGCCACTCTTTTTGAAAATAGTTCTTTGTGGATCTTTGCATGTATATTGATTTTCATACAGTTTCCTAAGCTAGAATCAGTATGACTTTATGCAGCATTATCTTTTAGACTTCTTTATATTTGAATTGTTTCACTTAAAGTTCTTTTACCAAGGTATGCATTGTTTTATTAAATAAGGCATTGGGAGATATATTTAAGCAGTTAATAGTCTGTATTTTTTTGATCCGTGTTTTAAGGATTTTTTTTCCTAGCTTCTGTTTCTTCCTTTTTGATCTTACGTACATCAAGATGATATAGCACTTTACATGATTACTTCAGATACTCCTTAAATGAACAAGGTAGAACACCACAAATAGGATTCTCTTTTAATGTGGGACGGATGGACTAATGGACAGCTACACTTCAAAAACAAAACTTTTATAGTGGTCTATTCTGCTTCCATATAAAAGCCAAAGTCAACAGGGACTGATTTTGGCCTTGGTGATGGAGGCTTATTAGATTTAAAGATTACACTGTAGACTGTGTGCCTGAAGAAGACCACATAAGAGATTGTGGGTACATTTCAGCACAGATCTACTAGAAAAATTATCTCTTTTGGTTTGTTTTTTTTTTTCATGTTTGTGAGGGCCATTCACATGTATGTGATGCCAGCAAAATAACCATTCTGTCTTGATGTGTTAGTGGTAAGCAGATATTGCATAATTTACGTTTACCTTGTGGGAATGTGTACCCAGTCTCACGATTGTCTGGACCCAGGGCTAGGGGTTCACAGCATCTCCCCATCTGTGGACTGTGAGGACTGTGACGTCTATGAAGGACTGTGATGTCACTGTCCTCGAGTGCAGCAACTCCCCATAGGTGCACTTGAATTCAACCTAAACTTAATAATAACAGATTTTAAAACATGATAAATGGTTCTATACAGATCTGCCCTGCAGGTTCAAATTTGTTATAAAACTTTCAAGAGTGGGACACCTGGACAGTAGCACACCGGCAAACATAGTGCATCTTATCACAGTAAGCATAGATTCCACATCATGTAAACTGGCTAAATTATGAATGTATGAAAGAGATTTTTTTTGTTTCAATTCATAACCCACCAAATTTTTCTATAAGCATGTACTATCAAATGTGCCAAATGGTTGCAAAGAATTTAGGTTTAGGACAACAGCATTTTATGCATACTAAGATTTCTCAATATGTTGTGCTTAACAAACAAAACAAAACAAACAAAAGGGGAGGGGATATGACTTACTGGTATTTTACCTTTACTGATTGAGAAATCCCTACATGACACTAGATATGTATGGCCAGACTTCGCGAACAAAGATTTGGGAAGGGCTCTCCCTACATGGGTGTGCCCTTCCAACCTGCTCAGAGGATTTTTTTAGGTGGGGCACAGCGTGCGCAGAACTGACCCCACCGTTTAACTCCTAAGGTCCATCTGCCAAGGTCAAGTGAACTTGGACAGTGACAGTGAAGTCCTCGGGACTGTCTACAGCACCCGGTACTAACTGGGGCTGACCCTGCTGAGCATCCAAAATCTGATGGGATCGGAAGGACAAGGGAAGCATTTAACTGCCCAGGGGACGGTCCCCACTGAGACTCGAACTCAGGTCCTTTGGTTTCAGAGTCCAGAGTGCTCTCCATTACACAGTGGGACTGCCCTAAGGACATTAGGTAAGCATAGTAGAAAAAGTAGACAACTATTTCTGATAGCAAATCTGCTGTCACTGAGGCAGAGCTTTCCAGCTGGTCCCTTCTTAGTCTCTGAATACTCACACATATTTGAAACTTCAGTTTGTTTTTTTTATTACAGATCATAAGAAATATAATAGAATAGGAACCTCATCAACTGAAAACTGTTACAATAATCAGAAAGCAGCTACCTGTGTAAGCTCAAATGAATGAGATATCCAAGGCACATTAAGTAACATTAATATTGGTAATTATTTTTTCACCTTATCCTGAAAAGACCTACATCTCAGATAAAGCTGTCAAAAGACAGGGAAATGGCAGCATGTTCTTGTGTCAATAGACAATCAGTAGCTGGCATTTGTAGAGTTCATACTAGGTCACTGTCAAATTATTATGTTATGCTTTCTTTCCATACAAATGTCATTGCTATCTGATACAATGCTCTCTGCTACTATTAAATGCACCCCTCATTCATAGTCTCAGAATAAAATGAAAACTTCTGTTGCCAGGGTATGGATAACAAAGCATTGTGGTTTCTGCTTATTTCATATTTTTGTCAAGTTGCTTGGTCCATCATCTGCTTCTGTACAGAAAGGATCCCTTAATAAACATCTTAGTATGGTTCATAATGGGGTTTTTATTATTTTTTTGATCTAGATTTTTCATATTTTCTTATTCTGCAGGTCTTGATTATCTTCCTCAACCTAAAATAAGTTTTTCACCCATTTAATCCTGGGCACCCTTACTTAAAACAGATGTGACACAGCTTGAACAGCAAAAGATTCCAGCTTAAGTAATTGACTACTACTTCAAATGTGTTACTTCAGTCGCTGCCACGCATTACTAGGCTGCAACCTTTCTGACAGCTTCAAGCCAATAGACAATCCTTCTGAGTGCTTGGGCTGAGCTCAAATCAGCATAAAGCTGAAGAAAAGGTTGGAGCTATATTATTTTATTGGCAGGTGCTAATACAGTCATGTGACTGATACATTGGCTAAAATTCAGGTGTCATGGCACATATCATGACACTATAATATAGTAAAAACTACTTTTTTTAGGGAAAAAAGAGTGTCTGTATGCTACATAAGCAATTGTTTGTCCCTTTCAAAATTGTCATTCAAAAGATCCTTCCTCTTCCTCTATGTGATGCTGCCACTCCAAATGCATTTTTAGTTTTTTGGTTTTGTTTTGTTGTGGTGTTTTTTTTGGTTTTTTTTTTTTCTTTTTTTTTTTTTTTAATTGTAAACTGTGAGCATTTGGAATGAAGACATAAACAGCCTAGAGCTACTGGAAGATTCTTCTGCATGGTCAGTACAATGCAAAGCACTGACAACTTCAATTTGCTTTTTCTAACAATTCAGAAATAATGACAGTCTTGGTGACAGACTGACTGACTGCACAGCAGCACTAACAATTTTTTAAAAAGTGAGGTTCCAGTCTAAGTTTCATAACAAATCAATGACACAGAAATACAACTTCACTAGCACAGGATTCCATTACTATTATAACATACTTTCACAAATCTTACACTTATATTTGCAATAATTTGCAAAAATTATTCAAAATCAGCAGAAAATTAAAAAATTAAAGGATGAAGGATATTACATCTGAACAACTGTAAGTTCCTCAACAAACATATTAAGATTTAAACTTATTTTTGTAACATTTCTTCTGGTTAATGCCTTTGTATTAAGGAACAAGACCCCTTATAAACTGTAGCAGAACTAGAATTCAGCAGCATCATATTTTGTTCAAAACCAATAATTCATAATTATTACAATAACAAAAATCCTCATTACTCATTATTTAGTAACCCAAAGTACAAGTCTCTAGTAAATAATTACTAAATGCAAGCAGAAAAGAAGCATCTTTTTTAAAGAAAAAAAGTTAATTACGTGACAATTTATTCAAGTTTCACAGGATTACCTAAATATAGTACTTGAATAGTTTTTTTAGTATTATATTCTTTTTCCTCACTCTTAAAACTCTACACCAAACTTAAATGGTTTACTCCATGAGCTTTATCACAGTAACACCAGCCTGTATGCCTCTTCAGTTTAATGTCAATACATTTGATTTAAAGCACATGTTTAAGTCTTATGAGCTATCTATGACTACAGTAATTTCCCTTATCAGAAAATAATCAGAGCCCTTTATTTTTAATCTTTGAGGAAATCAATTTATTTTTAATTGCCCTAAAACACATTGCAAATCTCCAAATGCCTTGTTTATCCTTGCCTTTTCTCTTTGTCATTGAATAGCTGAGCACATAGTTCTCAATAACTTTTATGTTACCTTTCCTATGGTACATCTATAAAAAAAAAAAAAAAACCAAACCAAAAAACCTTGAACTGAACTTTTATGTTCTTTTTTTAGCACTAATTTCTTACTAATAAAATTAAACTTCTTAGTCTGCAAACCATTTTAATAGACTGATGGGTTAGGACAGGAAGTGGCTGTTTAATTTTTAAAAAATTAGTCAAATTTGTTTAGAGAAGAGCAGAGAAACTTGAGAATAAGTAGCGACATTTTATCAAACCATAAATATTAGATATTTTGTGCTGTAGTTTTTCAGGTAGAAATCTGTTTATGTCATCTACATGCACATATATAGATATATTTTCCAGTCTTATACAATGGTATTAAACACCAAGTACACAAAATATCAAAATAAGTAGCCATTAAGCCCACATAATATTATCACAGAAAACATAACAGGCCATATAAACTTTACTATGCATACTTATGACTATGGCATTTAATTCACATTGTTTAGTTAACTCTGTACCACCATCACCCAATTTTGCTCTGCCTTCTGTGGCCTCTTCCAGTTCCTACACTTTCCTGTCTCTCTTTCAGCCCAGCTGTGCTGGTGAAGTACACTCAAGTCTGCGGGTACCTAAGGGAGGATTGCAGGGACAGGCGTTGGTGCTACCCACAGAGTCTGAGGCCATAAAGCTAAACAGAGGAGGGTCAAAATTCCCTGTTGCCCTGCTACCCCCACCTGGTAGAAAATGCCAATGCTATCCACCTGAAAAAAACCAAAAACCCAACCCTAAAAAAAAATGCAAACAGTTCATGAGACCCAGTAACAAAAACCAAGACCCTCACATAACAAGAGAGCAGGAGCAGAGAAAACAGTATGTAAAGGGAGGGAGAAATTCTTGCTGCTACCTAGAACCTTGACAGGAATCACAAGTAATTTTACAAAGGAATTAACACCATATTAACAGTGTCCAATACTGAGATAATATTGCAAAGAGCATAAATGTCAAGCTGTTGGTAGTGGGGCAGAGCAAGGGTGGCATCTGCAGAAGGATGTCAAGGACAACCTGATGTCAGACACATTTGCAGCTGACTCCTCAATGGGCCAAACAGACACACCATGTGCACCAAACCTGAAACAGGAAGAGAAGTTGCTAAAGCCTCTGCAGAAACACATCTTAAAAAGAAAAACAAATGAAGAGAAAACCAATAGAGTCAGAAGAAAAAGAAGAAACAGTGTGAGTGCTGGAGGACATTCAAGAGAAGACATGAGGAAGTCTAAAGCAAGTGGGACACTGAGGAACAAAGAAGGCACAAGCCACAGTGTCAGGGAAGGAGTGGCACCTTAGCAGTAACAAGGGATATAAGTAACAAGAAATACTCCTGGGAAGAATGAACTGAAGAGCAGAAGAAATCCTGTAGCAAAACTAGTCACCCAGATAAAGGAAAGACCCCCAAGCAAGGAAGGATCAAAAACTTGCCCAAGTAGGGATTAAGAGGCAACAAAGAAGGAGGCATGACTGTGGTTAATGGAGGAGACCACACTGGATACAATGAGCAGGAACCCCAATGACTGAGCAAAGCCTCCTCTGTCACCCATTCCCTAACCTGTGTTTCTGTAAAGTGAAAAAAATGGAATCTGAAGGCTCTTTCCTTTTTTAGTAGACAGGTGGTTTTGCAGATAGCCATGCTAGATAAGAGGCATCACCCTGTGTATGTGGAGACCTCACACAGAGAAGAAAATAGGGTAATATCTGTGTTAGAAAGCTGGACACTGGCACATTCTGCCTGTCATGTGAAAACAGCATCCAGTCTTAACCATTATTACTCTTAATGTTCATTATTTACAATTTGAAAAACTGGCCTTTTAAATAGCATGAGTGCAATGAGGAGCCTGAAATGGGGTTGTCCTAGTTCCAGTCCAGATCAGAGGGAATGGGCACGGCCAAGGCATTGTGTTATTAGATACCATATTGCATCATTGCCAGGGGCAGGAGAAAGGAACTATCTCTCACTTCCAAGATGTGCAGGTGTGGCAGATGAAGCAGTCTGGGTGAGGGGCTTCAAGCTGTGGTCATGTGGCATCATATAAAATCAGGCTTGTTGAGCATTTTGCATGTAAATCACCCTCTTTTTTCTGTACAATTGTGATGAATGTTGTTGCTGTTGCTGTTGGTTTTCTTATCTCATTGTTGTTTCCTTTTTGTGCCTCCAATTCTCAACTCCATTCCCAAAGCAGGAAAGTGGAGGGGGAGTTGGGAGAGAGAGGCTGAGCAGCTTCTGGTTTGGGAGAATCTTGCAGAGTTAGGCAATAAGTTGGGGAGTGCCATTCCTAAACCACAACAGGGATGAAGCACAGAGTGATTAACCACAGCAATTTAAAAAAATTTTTAAATGATATCCACAAGATCACAAACAGAAAAAAAAAAAAAAAATCTATTCTGTCTAAATGTCTCATCCCTGCTTAGGAGTGAAGTAGAATTAATAGGCATAGTTTTGGAATACAATTTTTTACTCTTCCTATATCCCTTGGCTAGTATTGGTCACAATGTACAACAAATGAAATCTAAATGGAGGCATTTTGCATTTTCAGTTATGTAGACATACTATACTGAATTGTTTTCCACCTTAGAGCAACTGAGGAACATATTAGAAATAAGTTAAAATTGGAAAGCAGATATTTTGAATAACCTACTATGTAAAAAGTTTAAGTTATCCTGCTCTTTTTCCTTCAGCTATCTGTCTTATAAATATTGTTCTCAAAAAGCCCTTAGATATTCACAAATGAAACAAAAATAACAGAGTAGATCAAAACCTTACTGAAATGTCATCATTTAAGAGGACAAATAGGATGAGCAAGGTAATTGAAGGAAGACATAAATCTCAAAATAACAAGATGACCAGTAAGAGTTTGATTCAGACTTTGATGACTGTAATATAGGTAATGTTAATCAACACAGGTTTGGAGTAAAGCAGACCTTGTCAAATTAAGTTGTGTTTATTTTTTTCTCTGATGGGTATATAAGCTGTTGATAACAGTTCTAATATGTGGGAAACAGACCATACTATGAGATATGGAGAGAGCAAGCTCTGATGTGGACCTCTTAGGAGGACAGCATTGGGAAGCACCCTGAACTTTACTAACCACATATATGAGAGACTTGTTGAAGGTTAAAAGTTAGGCGTTTTCTCTGTATGGGGTTTTAGTTCAGAAAGTTTCTGTATCCCTCCCTGCATTGCTTTTACCCCTTCCCTTGTTTTCTCCGGAGGCTTTGTCCCTGATCAGTCATTGCGGTGATTAGGCGCAGGCATTGTCTCTCCCTGGGATTGGCATATATTTTCTTGTTTGTTTGGTTTTTAATGGAGAAAATTCAGAACAGTCACAAAGCATATAGGAATTAATAAGTTCTCTGTAGTACTGTGGTCAAGCAACTAAAGAAATCAAATGTTAATCAAAGAACTTTATAAACTGGAAATAAACCTGGGATAATCTTGACTTTCTTCTCAACATATTTATGCTTACAGTGTTACTAAATATTCCTTCCTTCACGACTTCATAGGTTTCCCAGGCATATTACAGACATTATTTTTGCTTAAAGTTGTTATTAAAATATTTTACTAGTATTTCAAGTCATCATAGGGGTGTTTAAGTCAAGACTTCACTTCTTATCTCGGCTACCGAATACACTGTTTCTTTCTTAAGATCAGCACTTGTTGTGTATGAAGACAATCTCAATCTTTTTTCTTTCAAGTCAAATAAGCTTGCTTTCATAAATCATGAATTTTAGAATATCTGCTGTCCCTAATAATTCACTGAACTCCTTTCAATGTATGTGCAAAGTTTACTATATGCAATACCCCAAATATTCTTTGCTGGAGAATAGGTAAGGATTACTTCATGAATACCGTAGACCAAGTTCCCTTTCATATGATCCCTAGTACAGTATTGGATTGTTGGATTTTGACGCAGTGTTCAGTAACTCATACTTGGTTCTTAACTCATCTAAACCTACAGACATATTCTACATACCTGAACACTTATTATCTTTGCTTTGGTAGTGTCCTTTCTGAGACAGTACACCAGTTCCCCATACACCTTTCAGTTTGTCAGCACCACTTTGAATCATATTGTGGTGGCACTCCCTTCCAAGCCTCTACTCCCTCCAGTATACACTCCTCAGACTCAGACTGGCAAGACTAGCTTGAAGTCTGTTTATGGCTTAAATCCAAACCCTGGTGGAACTCTCTAGCAGCTGGCTGAGACCTATTGTCTGGTTTGCAGGGTAGGTGACTTTGAAGTGCACCAGTGTGTTGCACATTTACATAAAGAATTGAGATAAAAATCAGGAAAATTATTACAAATTGTATGAGGTTCAGTAAGGCAGAGTGCTGGGTCCTGCACCTGGATCACAACAACCTCATACTGTGTGACAGACCTGCGGAAGAGTGGTTGGAAAGTGTCTCAGTGGAAAGGGACCTGGGGGTGCTGGTTGACAGCCAGCTGAACATGAGCCAGAAGTGTGTGCAGGTGGCCAAGAAGGCCAGTGGCATCCTATCTTATATCATCCTCCTGTGCTTGACATATGTGAAGCTGCACCTTAGTACTCTGTCCATTTTTTTTAGTTTACTCACAACAAGGACATAGAAGTGCTGGAGCATATTCAGAGAAGGGCAAAGGAGCTGGTGAAGGTTCTGGAGCACAAGTCTTATGAGGAGTGGCTGAAGGAGCTGGGCTTGTTTAGCCTGGAGAAAAGGAGGCTAAGGGAGAGAGTCATTGCACTTTACAACTGCCTAAAAGGCAGGCATAAGAGAAACAGCCTATAGGACAAGGGGAAACAGCCTCAAAATGCACTAGAGGAGACTTAGATTGAATATTAGGAAAAAATCTCCAATGTCACATTTACTTACGTACCAAACCCCAAGTTTTTAACTTGCATATCTATGTGCGGAATTTGCTCTGTCTTTAATTTCAATAAGAAGACCTTTTCCAGAAGGAAAAGAGATAATTTTGTTGCTTTTTTTGTCTTTTTCTTCCTTTTCACCTCTCTTCTCTCATATGTACTTGAATGCTGGCTGGACAGTGTAGTCTATTGTGATGGTTCATGTTGGTAACATATAAATTGTTGTCTGTCATGTTTAGAATGCTTGACAAGCCCAAAGAGGGGAAATTATAATTTTACTTTTCTTACCTGGTTTGGAATGGTGCTGTCCCAGCACTGAGAAATATCAAGATGTTTCAGTAGACTTATCTGGGAACTATGTACTCTGAAACCATATTTGCAACCCTTACAAGGACTCCTAGCTGTGATTTTTTTTTTTCCTGAATGCACACTTGCACTAAGTATCATACAATGTGACACTTCCGTAAGTTCTGTTAGGTTCCTTATAACTATGTCTTTGCTGGTTCTGCACTTGGCAGGTGAAATGGGATGATCCTTCATCTGGCAGTAGTACTCTTCCAGCTCTTGCTTCCCTGATCTCTGGTAATTTTCTCTTGAGTTAATATTGCTGATTTAACTTCAGCTTTGTTGCTTGTTTCAACTTTCTTAACTGGCATAGTTTTTATTTGTGTTGTCTGTTTAAGTGACACTGTCTGCATCTCTTACAAAGTAATGGCATTAGCCCTTCAACAGTTTATTTTTCACTGGGCTCACGAAGGTTGAGACTTGTGAAGCTTTCACATTCTGAGGATGATAGCCAGCACTGGGTGGGGTTTGTTCATTCACTTCTTTTATTGATGAATGTAGGGGTTTATTCTTTAAAAATAAAACTCTCTTGATTTTTCTAAAGAAAAAGAAATATAGCAGTATTTGTACACTTGCTTAATTATAAATAACTGAAATTTCAGTTCTTTAGAACTAAGGAAAGTGTGACTCTACTGCATGCATAAAGGTTCACTCACCTCTTGCTTGCAATTACTTTGTTTAAATTAAAATGTCAGTACTTTGTGATTAAAAGCTGCCTACAGGGAATGTTTGAAATAGAAACCTTTCTTTTCTATCTTCCTCATTTTGATGTCTAGCTTTTGCTTCAAGTTTTAGGGTAAAACAATTAACCTCTAAATAAAAAATGATACTTTAAAGACCCTGAGACATATTACCTGGCTTCAGTTTTCTCTGCTCTGTTAAGTTTATACACTACCACTAGTATAACTCTTCAGTACCCTCACTTCAGAGGTCTTAAGGGTGAAGAAGTTGTCAAAGAAGGCAAAAAGAGATCATCATCATTCTTGCACAGAAGTATAAAAGTCTTCAGTCTTTATGTGCTATAAGTTCACATAGAGCCTTGTAGTACCAAAATGAATGTATCTGAAGTCACCTGATATTGATTTATATCACTATGTAACATATTAGTATACTATACCTTCTTTTGAAAGGAAATTTAATCCAAGTAGACAACTATTAAACTAAAAAGATACTAAAATGCTTCCATTCAAAAGACACTTAAAAAGCAATTTTGACAAAAATGATAGATTTGGGTTTGCTCTTGCTGGGTATCAGGCTGAATAAATAGGACACAGAAGCATGTCCAAAATAGTTCTTACTTATTCTTCATGCTTGATACTAACAGAAAATCTGTCTATTAATTCATGCATATTTCTTTTAATGTATAGTTGAAGTTTTCCAGACCCATGTGTTCTGAATACTCAGAACTGTGTGTCATTATCAGACAAAAGTCAAATCCTGCTTGTTCCAAATATGTGTCTAAAGAACCACCTTTGGAAATTTAGTCCTTCACCTGTATGGTATGGTCAAAGCTATCATTAATTTGCTGGAGTTGTAAACCTTAAGTGTAGGAGGAACTCAACAGTGCTAAACTATGTTTGTTTTGTTTTGTTTTGTTTTGTTTGTTTTGTTTTGTTTTGTTTTTGTTGGTTGGTTGGTTTTTTCCCCAGTATTCTTACTACTTCACATTAGTCATTCTTCCAAAAAAAGGGAAGCATAATTGGAACATGATGGTTATCTACAGGCAATTACTTGACACAAGATAATGTGATGGAGAGGTCACAGGTAAAAAATACTAGAATATGCAGTCAAATTAATCGTATGCCTAATCTGTTCTGCTTTACACCATTACTTGTTTGTAGGTTTGCAAGATCTTTGAGTTCCATTGCTCACTAAATTTGGTTACCTCAGAGATGATTCATTTCTGTGTGGGAAATCAAGCTGATTTAGGTAAGTGGGACTAGTAATATGCTTTGCTTCCAAATGCACACTTTAATTTTTGTGCCTGCAGTCCTTCCTGCTCCATGTTGATGGATTCTGTCTCTCTGTGGAGAATGGAGGTCAAGCTGAACTTTTCCTCTTTGTGATGGTATTCTGATCATTAAGAAAGGTGGCATGCATCATCCCAGAGGCTAAGACTTCTATCCAAACCCTTCAAACCTTCATGAAAATCTCTTTCAATTATAAGTCTCTATCTCTCTCTCCTTGTCCTGTAGCTTAGCTGATCAAAATAAGGGCAAAATTTTCAAGCTTTGCTGCAGAAATTCTGCTCTGAATTCTGTAACTGCAGAAGTTGAACTTAGCAGGCTTGAGCAGAGAGGAGCAGAGATGAATTTTGTTGCAAGACAACAGACTGTACTCTTTCCCACTTGTATTATTACAAACCCACCTTCAAATATACGTTTGAAAAATCCTGTTGCTTCTGCCTTTGAAGAAGTGACATTATAGATGCAAACAACAGAAAATTCTGTTTTTCAGAGTCAATAATTTCCTAGAGAATTACATAATTAGAGGTCATAGAGGCACAAAATTACTTTTAAAAACTTACTGGATATCCTTTAAAGTATCAGTTTGGAATTCACTTCATGATCTAAGTAAGCAATTCTGAATCAAATTCAAGTTTAGAGACTTACATTACCCAAAGAAATACGCAATAAATTTACCAACACACTCATTTCTCATAAACATCCTGTGTTTAGTTCTAGTCAAAACAAAGTTCTGGAGGCAGGAAAGGAAACAGCCGCCACATCAAACACAGTGTAGATGTTGCAGTGAATTTTATTGACTCCTCTCCCTCATGATACATGTAACTCTTCAAAGCCTACAATATACATTTTCAATAATTTGCATATTAGGCTTGCTTGTCTGCATGAAATATACTGTAAATGCAAAGAAATCAATGTACTGACCAGCAGGAAGTTAAAGTACATGCTCCTGCAATGTCTTTGATGGGAAACATTTGTAAGAAGAAATTGAAAATTTAAGCTAGTTGGGAAAGTAGAAATTTTTCTTATAATAGTGACCAAAGCAAACACTTTTTAATACAGAACTGTGTGAAATATTTGCTTCTTTAAAGAAGGGGTTTTTTTCCTCAACGTTTCATTCTGTTACTCATATATAAAAGAGATAACAAACCATAGATAGAAAAATAAGTTATGGGCTTCTCTAAATGATCAGTCGTTTTCAGTGTCTATAACATACAATATGTTTTGACATTCACTATGAATCATAGAATCATAGAATCGATTGGGTTGGAAAAGACCTCCAAGATCATCAAGTCCAACCCTTGGTCCAAGTCTAGTCCGTTTACTCAGTGCCACATCCAATCTCAGTTTAAAAACCTCCAGCAATGGTG
>JAWWEV010000095.1:32158398-32172162 GCA_035583235.1 Hafferia zeledoni
GAGAAGAGACCAACCCCCACCTGGCTACAACTTCCCTTCAGGTAGTTATAGACAGTGATGAGGTCACCTCTAAGCCTCCTCTTCTCCAGGCTAAACAGCCCCAGCTCCCTCAGCCTCTCCCCAGAGGACGTGTACTCCAGTCCCTTCACCAGCCTTGTTGCTCTTCTCTGGACCCACTCCAGCCCCTCAATATCTTTCCCGAACTGAGGCGCCCAGAACTGAGCACAGTACTTAAGGTGTGGCCTCACCAACGCAGAGTACAGGGGAAGGATCACTGCCCTGGTCCTGCTAGCCATACTATTTTTGATAGAGAACAGGATCCCATTGGCCTTCTTGGCCACCTGGGCACACTGTTGGCTCATGTTGAACTTCCTGTCAGTTAGTCCCCCCAGGTCCCTTTCTGCCTGGCTGCTCTCCAGCCACTCTGTGCCCAGCCTGTAGGGCTGCATAGGGTTGTTGTGGCCAAAGTGCAGGACCCAGCACTTGGCCTTATTGAACTTCATCCCATTGGAATCAGTTGTTATGGTTTAGCTGAGTAGGCCTAAATTTAGGCTTTAAAGTTCAGACCAGGTCTGGAATTGTCAGCTGACTTGAGCTGAGCTGGGCTAGCTAACAGCTGGCTTCTTCTAGCCAATAATATTGTATTCCATACCATATTACGACAACATCTCAAGAGGGGTAAAATCTAGTGTGTGTGACTGGCTTGGTCAGTTCCCCCAAAGCCAAGATACAAGCCGGACATGGTGCAGATACTGTCTTGTTGGAGTAGGCCTTGCACCTGCTGCTGCCGCTGCTTGCATTTTGTTTGGATTCAGGGAAGTAGAAACACTTTATTGTTATATTTTGCTTCTTGCTAGGTGTCTTTAGAGTACATATAGATCTAAAGTAATAGACTTTGTATTAAGTGGGGAGTGGGAGGTTATTTCTTGTTATATATAACTTGTGTGAGTGTGTGTTGTATTGTAGTTTTCTCTTAATTTTCTGTTTTCTGTATAAATACATATAGTTAGTTTCAGCATAAACCTAGTTTGGAGGTTTTTTCCTCTCCCTCTTCTTCCCTTTTCACTGTCTTGGACAGTTGGCATTTTGCCAGCTCAACCCAAGACATCAGCCCATGTCTCAAGTCTATCCAGATCCCTCTGCAGAGCCCTCCTGCCTTCCAGCAGGTCAACACTGCCTCCCAACTCAGTGTCATCAGCAAACTTTCTGATGATGGACTCAATCCCCTCATCTAAATCATCAATAAAGATGTTAAACAGGACTGAACCCAGCACTGATTCCTGGGGAGCACCACTGGTGACCGGCCGCCAGCTGGATGCAGCAAATATTTTCACAAATAAAAGAGACTGGGCTTTAGGTTTAATTTATTGTCAATCAAGTCTGAGCCAGATAATGAGAACTAAGAACAAATATTAAAACAAATGGTCCCTACCTGTCCCTTCTTCCCAAGCTTACTTCACTTCCAACCTTCCTACCTCCTCCCTCCAGTGGCACAGAGGGATGAGGAATAGGAGTTGCAGTCAGCTTATCACATGTTGTTTGTGCTGCTCCTTCCCCTACATAACCTGATGTTTGTCCCACCAATGGGAGACCATCCTTCATGAACTTCCCTAATTTGTTGTCTGCAGGGTTGCTTCTCTCAAGTGTTCTCACTCCTCTTCCACAGCTACTGAATCATGCTATGTTTTTACCCTCCAACTCCTGTTTATAAATATTATCACAGAGGTGCTACCACCAGCGATGGGTCAGTCAGACATGGGTGCACCTTCTGGTGTCTTTTCAAGAATCCTACCCTGTAGCCCCTCTGCTACCAAAATTTTCCATGTAAATCAAAAGCAAGGAAGGCAAAGAGGATGCTGGGTAGAAGCTCAGCTCTATAAAAAAGGGTGAGAGGATAAAGCAAGGGGGTGTAACACTTTGTTATATCTTCCTACAATTTGGGATTTGGTTAAGTCTAGTTTTTTAGAAGTATTAAATCATTAAATGGAAAACTTACTTTTTAATATCAAGGATTTTACTACACATGTGCTTTAATTGCATACTTATTCAAGATATGAATTCTGCTTTTAAACAGAGAGGAAGCTATATTCTGAAAGACAATTAAACCAATACTAAATATCTTGGCTCTGTACCACAAATAAGTTCTATGCTTTTTCTGAGTCTGTACTTAACCATGTAAAGGATACAGCAATAACCCTTTCAGAGATCATGAAAACATTGAGATTTATCTTATTTTTGTTCTTCTTCCTTGCTAGATCTCCAGTAACACAACCTAAGATTATGGTTTGCTATTGACAGAAAATGGCCTTCCTTTTCTTTCAGATACTCTCACATAGCATTGATGGAGGCATCAAAGTGGATATTAAAGGTAGAAGGTTTTACAAAGTTATGTTGCCATCAGTGAAACACCTTACAACTGCTTTTTTCATGAATGCTTAAGACTTTAAGTTAAGGTACTGGAACAGAAGCAAGAAGAAGAGACTGTTCTGGAAAACCAGAAAAATTTAGCAAAGGCAAGACTCCCTCATCAATACTATTTATGGTCAAAATATTCTAAACATTTTTACTGAATACAGTGATTTTTAAGAGATTGAATGCAATGGTTTTGTGAATAACTTATTTGAAAGGTTGGCAGTCTGTTTAGCAAAACTGCTTTCTCTTCTTAAGCTCAGAAAGAAACATTTCCAGAAGTCTTTTGTGTTAATTCTTGAGACTGCTATTGTCATAGGGAGAACAGATTACTGGTAAGGAAGGATTATTTAGTAAAAAAGCTGCAAGTTTTGTATTACAATATTAGGCTTTGACACAAGAATCAGAAATAGAAAATATCTACCTGTGACAATTAAGACAAGAAAGGAATGAAACACTAATGCAAAAGTTGCTCTGAAGTCTCCTCTGATGATCAACTTTTTTGCTCTGCAGCTTCAGTAGCAATACTGAGTAAGAAGACTACACAAATAAACTAGGGACTGGTTGTAAATTATTATTTTCCTGACTGACAAAGAATATGTTGTTAGAGAAGAATAAAAAGCAAAAATCTATTTAAAGGAATTGTTTTTCAGTATTAATTTACTTTACAATTACTTCAAATATGAGACTGACAATTTTGAAAACACAAAAGAAATGTGAATAATTGGCTTTTTTCCAGCTGTTTCAGAATATCTTTTGATTTACCATATCATTATATTACCCCTAACAGCTTAAATGTTAATGAACCAACACACTTTTCATTTTAAGACAAAACTAAAAGCTGACTAACTGACAGTTAACTGACTTACTTGTTATTTTATGTCCTAAAAGGACTTTTAGAGCATCAAGAGATATGTTAAAAGAGTCTGTGTTTCAGCATATTTAACAAAATATATTCTAGTTTCTAAATTTCAGGGAGTAAAGTGGGGATAAGAAAGGTTGGAGTATTTTTCTTACACAAAGCAATCATAGTACTTCACTACTGTGTCATTCTTGTTCTACTTAATTTCATCACCTGCATCTAGCTCAAAATCTTAAACCTAACTTTCAGATATAAAAATGTCAGTGAAATTCTAGATTTTCCTTGCAGTTTGTTAGTTTTTCAATTAGATTTTCCCATTGGCTTTTTAGCTGTTCTAATCTGTCAGACAAGGGAAAAACAAAAAAGTAATTATTTTATCAGCTTCAAAATCAACAATTCGATTCAGGTGTATAATACATCAGAATAAAAATATGGGTAGGACCTTTAGATGCATGGGTGTGCCAACTGGCATTTTAGCAAGATCTAGAAGAGCACACACAAACCTTTCTTCTTGCTACATCCAGACCTTTCACTTTGGTGTCAGAACCCCCTTACCAAGCCCCTGTATGTAAGGGATCAGATATTGGGGTCATCTTCTCAATACAGGTGCCTCTACATTCCAAAACAGACTTTGGCTCTCACTGTTCAGCTACTCTTAAACATATTCTAGCAGATAAAATGTTATGGATACAAATTACACAACTTGTTGATAGTTTTGAAAGATGCCTTTCCTACTGGACACATGCAGCTTTCTACAGTTATTGAAGACTTTTCAAAATTATCAGTGGAAAGAATTAAAATGCCTGGATGCATCACCTTTTGGACACCAGCATACATCTAAGCTTCCTTTTTACCGAGATTACTCTTATTTTCTATAAATGTTTTTTTTCTTTTTTTCTGTATTTCTTTCAACTCTTCATTACAGTTCTCTTAAATGGCAGGAAATATACATTTCAATTAATTTCGAACTCCCTTAAAGTTGGTAAGTAGCCTTGCAATATTTGTGCAAGTTAGGAAGACAGTCTGCCATAAAAAGACAATATAAAGTGAATAAGAAACTAAGGTTTCCATAACAAGAAGCTACTTGCATAATCAAGGGTTCATAATCAGTCTGGCTTTCTTCTTTTTTGTTTTTTTTTTTTTTTTTTTTATTATTAGTTTTAATTAAAAGCATTAATTTCATTGTGCTTCAAGTTCAATTGAGAAACTACCTAGAATTGAAAGAAACTGCTATGCCTGTATTGTCATGTGTTAATTGTTCAGAATACTACCTAGACAATGTGTCTACACATGTGTCAGGACAACATTTTGAGACCAAATCCCTCCCTTGAGCAGTTATTATTCTCTACATGTTAAAAAAAGAAAGATAACTAAGGATTAAACCACAACACATGCCAAAATATTATTCAAGCCTTTGATGATTCTCAAAAATGGATGAAAGAGATCAGCTAAAACAAAGGAAAATATTGCCAGAATATCAGTCAAAAAACTGCAGTTTATTTCATAAAAATCAATGCATCTTAAAATTATCCCAAAGGATGAATAATCATGAATAAAGCAATACACGAAAAGAGGAAAAAAAAAAGCCAAGATTAAAAAACATGTGAGTAAACTTATATGCAGTCCAATTTGTTTCTGCCTTCATTACTTTCATGAATTTTGCCATAAAACTCTTCAGACTATTGATTTGGTTTTAGGTCCCTGTTGGGAACTCAGACTTTGAAATAAAATGCAAAAATATAACCAACTCATGACAAGAGTCAATTTTCGTGAATTATTTTAAATCATTCTTCAATAGGTAGACAAAGACATTGCTTAAAAAGCAGACAAAATGCAGATGCTAAAACCAAGCCTATAGTATTTTATTTCTTTCTCAAGTGTTCACTTTAATTTGAGCCTCAGACATTTAATATATATACTACACTTTATTCTTTTTATTATCATAGTTACGACATAAAAAACACATATTAAAAATAGAGGCCTTGTCAGAAAAGCCATTTCTATTTAACTGTTTGAAGAGAGAAACAGAGGCAAAAATCTTCAAAACATTTTCCAAAATGCATGTCACAAATAAAAAGTATGTATCAGTGGGGCAAGAAAGTATAAAGAAAGGAGGAGCAACTAATTCATGGATCACTAGCATTTTCTTAGATGTTAATTAAAATCATGACTAGCACTTCAGATATAATTATGAAAGAGGCAAATACTTCAATGCTGCAAAGATTATGCATTAAAAAAATCTACACCTGATATTAATTGCTTAAGGTTCAGAATATATGAGGCAATAAATTATTTTAGAGGGTTACTATTCTGCATGAAAAAGTGAAATTTGTCTAGCTTACATTCAGCATGGAAATTAGTGATTTCTATTTATTTAAATTGGATTTGTATCTAATTTGTTACTCAGTCATCATCATCATCATGGCTCGGCTTCACAAATGGAGATTTGGGAAGGGCTCTACCCACATGGCCATGGTCTTTGAGCCTGCGCAGTGGACTTTTTAGGTGAGGCACAGCGTGCACAGAACTGTCCCTACTGTTTAACTCCTGAGGTTCACCTGCCATGGCCGGGCAAGCTTTGACAGTGACCATGAAGTCCTCAGGACTAGAATCTACAGCACCCAGTATTCCCAGGAGGTCTCCCATCCAAGTACTAACCAGGTCTGACCCTGCTTATCTTCCAAAATCTGATGGGCTCAGGTGTCAGAGATGCATTTAACTGCCTTGTTGCTCAGTAAATCCTACATAATTGTTTGCAAACCAAGAGTTTTAATCTGTATACATACTTTATACAACAATTTGATTTTTTCATTGGCTTGATAACACTTAAAATGCTATAAAGAACACAATTCTTGTATCCAGTTCACATTATTAACTTTGTGAAGCCTCACCATTGAAGGCAGCCAAGAACCTGATCTCAGCTGAATGTTGAATAGAATGGAGTGGGTTCAACTGGTTAGACCATTGGGTTCTAAGCAATAATTTACACTACTACGTATATGAGAAAAGAATGCACTTTTTATTTTTAAAGAAATTATAGTTGTCTGAGAAAGTGGCATATACCAAGACTTTCTAAAATATTTTTCCTCTAATTAATGAACTTGGTCAGTAGGGAACAAAGCTGTAACACCTGCATATTCATAAGTAAGGGGGGGTGTAAGCACACCTACTAGAATAGTGAAGAATACTCCTCAATCTTGCTTAATGCAATCATCCCAAATCCAGCTACCTCAGGTGCATATGCACCAATGCACATAATCTGAGTAACAAACAGGAATAAGTGGAGCTTCATACCCCAGCTGTGAGTTATGAATCACAGAAATTTTGTGGGAAAGCTCTCATGGCTGGAGTGGCTGACAGCTCAGTGAAACAGCAACAGAATAAGAGGTGTATTTGCAGTTTATGTAAAAGAGGAAAGATACAAGTCCATTACTAAACAGGGCAGGGAAACTCTTTACTCATAAATAATTCTGACAAGAAAGAGATTGTCAATATCTTCTCTGCCTCTGCATTCACCAGTGCTGTTGGACCCCAGATCACAGAAATAATAGCTATGATAATGCATGTATTGACCCACTGGTGGTGGAACATGGACTAGGATGTGATCTCTTACAAAGGCTCAATCCATCTAAATATATGGACACAGAGAGAAGCCACCGTGAGGTGTTTAAAGAAGTGGCTGACAGTTTCAAGGTCACTGTCTATAACATTTGAAAACCTCTGAAAATGAAGGGATGGCCCTCATGACTAGAGTAAAGCAAGTATCACAGCCATCTACAAGAAGGACACAGAAGAAGACCCCGTCTCACTAATCATACTTCAATACGTGGGAAAGTAATGAAATAATCCTCCTCTAAACTATGAGTAAACCAACGAAGCAGCAATGGGGAAAAGTTGGTATGGGTTTACTAAAAGCAAATCATGCCAGACTAACCTGATTCCCTTCTACAACAAGATAGCATGTTCTGTCAATAGAGACAATAGTGAATGTTGATTTCCTGGACTTCAGCAAAGCAGTTGACATGTATAAAGGTCTAAAAAACAAAACAATCCCAATTTTGGAGGTAGAAACTGGAATAGTTTATTGAACATGCAAAACGCAGTTTAAGGGTCTTGAGGGTAGGACATGTTAATGAGGAGGATGGGTTAATGTTAACTAAGTGATTACACAAGTTTCTGCTACAGTTGCACAAGTGATTAGCATTTTCCATAACCAGGATTTACATGGGGGGAAGGAGAATAAAGGGGTTTCAGCATGGTCTGATAACATCATCTCGAAGTCCTTCCTTATCCAGCTGCAGGAGATAGGCTAATCAACAGGTCTTGTGAGGAACCATCCAGTCCTTCAGGTGATAGGGTTTCTCTCAGCCCTTGCTGCCCAAGGTTTGCTGCTTAAACCCATCAAGCTCCTTATTGCTGGCAGCTGTTTTCAGCCCTCACAGATATGGTTTCCCTGTTTTCTCCTGGTAAAACTTGCAAGGTACACATGGGATTGGGTGGTCTGTGAAATGGATAAGAAACTGGCTTACAGGCTGCACTCAGAGCATGGTATTCAATGCCTTTTAATCAGGCTGGCAGTCTGCCACAAGCAGGCACTCCCAAGGATTGACAGAGGGCCCCATGCCTGTTCAGTGCTTTCACAAATGACCTGGATGTTGGGATTGAAAGCACCCTCACCAAGTTTCTAGTGACACTAAACTGGGTGGTTAGGTGGACAGTGCCCCAGAGGGATGGGAGACAGAATAGGAAGTGTAAGAGTGAGAAAATTCATGAGTTGAGATAATGACAGTTTAATGGGACATAAAAAAAAAATAATGGTAATAATTATAATTAAATAATTAATATACAAAACAAGTTCTCCACAATGCACTTGTTCACAACTCACCAACCAGTTCCCAAGCAGAAGCCCTTGGTCAGTTCCCCTCAATTTTTATAATAAGCATAATGTTCTGTGATAGGTCATCTGTCCTGCGTATGTTTGTTCCCAGCTTCTTGTGGCCCTTCAGCCTTCTCACTGGCAGAGCATGAGAAGCTGAAGAGTCCTTGACTTAGATAGAGTAAGCCCTACTCAGCAACAACCACAACATCAGTGCTACCATCATTATTCTCCACACTCCCATATATATTCTCATATATTTATACTAATTCCTAAATAACAGCACTATACCAGTTACTAAAAAGAAAATTAACACTGCAAAGATCAGAATAATTAGAAGGGATAGATATTTTACAGAGAGGCATGGACAAACTGGAAGAGTGAGACAGCAAAAATAGGATGAAGTTAGGGAAGATGAGCATAAAGTCCAGTACCTGGGATTACACAAACAAGGAGCCCAGGACAGTCTATGATCTGTGTGGATGAGGAGTAGCCTTGTTGAAATGGTCCTGATGGACAAGTCAAACAGTGTACCACCACAGTAATGAAGGCAAACACATCTACAGGGGTATTAAGACCACAGAGAGATAAGTGATTATCCCACTGTACTTAGTGCTTGGCACACTGTTCCCAGAGTACAGTGTCCAGTTCTAGTCCCAACAATTTAAGAAAGATCCAGACAGCTTAGAGAGGGACCAAAGGAGGGCCACAAAGATATCAAGGACTGGAGAGACAGCCATGAGGAAAGACTGGTAGAATTGGGTTTTTTTCTCTGAAGAAGAGAAGGCTTGGGGGGCTCACATCACAGTATTCCAGTATTTGATGGACATCTACAAAGAGGATGGAAGTTTTGATGCTTTCTCTTCACAAGAAGGCACATGGAAAAGGCAAGTGGCAAAGGCTAAAAGTTGTGCTGGAAGCAATTTCATCTTGATACGAGAAAGAAATATTTTACACTGAGAACCATCAATCACTAGAACATCATCCCCAGGGATGTGGTGCTAATTTTCAAGATGTAATTGAAAAGTATGGTACATAACTTCATCTAGGTTCTGTTTCCCATTGTTATGGTTTCAGCCAGGTGGGCCTAAATCCAGATTTTAAAGTTCAGACTAGGCCTCAAAATTGTCAAGTGACTTGAGCTGGGCTGAGCTAGCTAACAGCTGACCTCTTCTAGCCAGTAATACTGTATTCCATACCATACTACATCATCTCAAAGGGTGTAAAATCCAGTATGTGGGTGTGGCTTAGTCAGTTACACCATGGCTGGGTTACAGACAGGACATATGCAACTCCTGTCTGGCTAGACTAGGCCTTGCTCCTGCTGCTGCCACTGCTCACATTTTGTTTGAATTCAGGGAAGTAGCAACATTTTGTTATTATACTTTCTTTTTCTTGTTAGGTGTCTTTTAGAGTGCTTATGAATCTAGAGTAATGAGCTTTGTATTAACTGGGGGTGGGAAGTTATTTCTTGTTATACATAACTTGTGTAAGTGTGTGTTATATTGTAGTTTTCTCTTAAGTTTCTCTTTTCTGTATAAATACATGTAGTTAGTTTTAAGCAAAAACCTGAGTTTAAAAGCTTTTTTTTCCTTTCCCCCTTTTCTCAGCTGGAGGCTGACTCTGTCTTTGGGCAGTTGGAGTTTTGCCAGCTCAACCCAAGACAGATAAAAGACTGGACAAGAATATCTCTGGTCCTGTCCAACCAGGGTTGTTTTATGATTTGATGGTTCTGTGTGTGTACAAGTTCTACGCATATACAAGATCAATTGATTTCCCTAACTAGCTCTTTTTTGACATAAGACACTACCTCCTTAACATGAATATACTGCCATAAACATGGCATAAGATGCTGGTCTCCGAGACTTTGACTTCACTGCAGGCCAGACACTGTCTCACTCAGAAATCATTGAGGAAAACAGGTTGTTCCTATTTTCTGGTCAGAGCTTTTGTAACCTATCATAGTATGAGTAGTCTCTTGTATGATCCCAGAATAAAGGGATATGAACAAAAGGAAAAAAGGGAAGGAAGTAATTTTTTTTATTCAAAATAAACACAGAAAAATAGGCATCCTCTTTGAAGGTAAATGCACTGTTTTTCATGAACAAGGCAACCCTGCTGCACCAACAGAGTGCAGCCAGGTTTTTTTCTTTTTTTTTTCTTAAGGCCTTATATAACAGTGGAGTAGTTAAGTCATTAAAAGAAACATTGCTTTTCAAAAAATATTCTGTTCTTACTAATTCAGTAGTGGAGCTGTTATTTAGATGCTGTGATAATGTCACATATATATCAGTCAAATTACTGTGATTCAGAACCACAGTAATAAGAGTTCTGGGTAAAGTCCCAAAGAAGGATGTGATGACCAAGAAACACCTGATCATTTCCAGTAGAGATCTTGATAATGGAAATCTTAATGGTGTATGCAGAGATGTGGGAACCTCTGCCAGCAGACAGCAGCACAGCAGGGGTTTAAAAGCTCAATTATTTGGAATTTGTATACCACAGATGGAAGAATGAAAAGTCTGTGTTCCATCTCAGCTCCAGATAACGTTTCTCCTTTTTACTTTCCTATTCTGATTTATGCAGGTATGAGCTGGCCATCCATATGCATTGATGAGTTTCTTCTGTTCCATAAATTTCTGCACATACTATGGTAGTAAACAGCCTCCCTAGGAGTACTACAGACAGTGTGAATATCTAGGTCCCTCTGCAGTAATTTGCTATATGCCCCATGAATAGCTATTGTATCTACTTTTTCTGCCTAATTGTTAAACTTTCCAATCAAAGCAATGAAAAATATTCATGTTTCTTTATACTTTCTCCAACAATGAGCTGTTAGAATTCTAGTTCCAAATAACAGGAAGAATAAAACTTTCTTATCTCAGAAGGACCCTCTTTAATTTTATAGCAATTGTGGAAGCAAGCAAATCAGCACAAACAGGTAGCTGATCAGATGCATCCCCCACAAACCTAACAGACTGTTAAAGAGAATATAGACATTTTGGATTTCCAAAATAAAACCTCAGCAATTAAATATCTGTACAGACAGCTTAACCCATGCTTAAACATGCTTCTACTTAACAGAACAAAATCCCACTGCTTTTCTTGTGACTACAATGGGATGTAATTAGTCATTGAATTTCTATGATAATTAAATACGGATTGATTACTGGTGCCTATACATATAGAATTGGTTTAAGTTTTGAAAGAACTTTATGTTCTTTTTAATTCAGAAAAGAACTATTTTAGCATGTCAACATATGTAAAGACTACACATTGTGGTGGTGTTTTGCATAGGAATTCAGGGTTCAAAGAGACCACTCTACAAGTGGTAACAAAAAACCAGCAAAAGGAAAAATCCACAGAATCAATTGTTTTATTTGGAAGCAAAATTACAAAATTCACATTCAAATGACAGAACTCTGAGATGTTTTTCCCTGTTTTAAGACAGGTTGAGTCAAGAGGAAAGGAAGGTTAAAAACCTGAGGTTCTGCCTCCCAGTATCTAAAGACATAGATTTGTAAGGATAGGTACATTAACCAAAAAGTCACTTGGTGTATGCACTTCTTCACAGTCTTGTTAGAGCATGTCCCAAACAAACTGTTTCCTGAGAGGTTTTCACAGGTGACCCCTTCTTATTTATCTGGTCATTTGAGAATGCATGCACATGCATGAGAAAATGTGAATATAATTTTTTTTCCTTCAAGTACATATAGCATGAATTCATTTCTCTAAGAAAAGATTTATATGAAAATTAAATGCTGGGGTGCTTCCAGGAGCCTAGTATTTAAAGCATTGAGTGTTTGCCTTCACAAAATCTCTGGGCTTCATCCCCAGTTGTGGTTCCTGACTTTCACAGAAGGATTTTTACTGTATACCTAAACAGGAACAATTTGGTGAAGCTAGAGGATATGGTCTGCCTTATTATTCAGTAGCTCAGAGCAGCTGTATGATAAAACAGACTGTGTAACAACCAACAACATGACACCAGTATAAAAATATTTCAAGTTATTGAGATTTAATCATTCACTGCAAATGTAAAAAATAAATACCAAACCAGTAAACTAATAATGCCACTATATGCTTATCTCATCTGTTTCATTTGATTGTAATTTCATACATAATTAAAATGAAATAGAATTTAAAATTACATGTGGTGCTGAAGTAGATATTCAATGAGCTTTTGTCAACATCAATGATTAGTTTTCATGTATTCAAAATTTTAATGTTTCATTATTGTAAATTTAATGGACAAAGTGTCATTATGGTGTGTTTTACCATCATCTCACAATGCGCAGTTGATCCTATTGCATTGTATCAGTATAATAGATCATGAGAGTTTGTTTGAAAATTCAGAAGAGTGTCACAGACATGCTTTGACCTTCTGCTTTTCACTTTTGCAGCCTAATGTTGAGCCCCAGCAGATACCCACTGTATTGGGTCAGAATAATGATGGAAGAGAAGGTCACATTGTCATCTTTGCAGGGAAGACCAGATGCAGTGTAGTGACTATCATTTCACACAGCTTCATACCAGTCGTTTGGTGACTGTAAACTGTACTAGTAAGTATGGGATGGCCTTTCTCACTGGGTCACATTTGCAGTCCTCTATACCAAGACACTGTCATACAGAGCTTTTGAGAGAAAGCCTATGTGGCTACCTAGGTCAAATTATTGATTCAGTTATGGGAAAGCAAAAGAATTAAAATAGTCAAGTAGAAATAACAACTGAGTGGTGAGATTGATCATGAGATGCAACCATTTTTGTGGTTAATTCCAAATATTATAATTCTACAGAAATTGCTCTTAATATATTCTATTTACCATAGCACAGCCCATTCACATCTGTTTGTTTGTTTGTTCTGATATTTTTGTAATCAAACATCGTGTAGGTATGTCACGATGGTTTTTTAAATTTTCTTGGGAGCAGGAATAATAGAGACACTCTTTAACTATGTAAAGCTAGAAATAAATATTTTTCAAATAATACATTTCATCATTTCTTTACCTTTAGCTCCTATCAACATCAGTTTTCATATGAAAGGTATGTATTTACACCAAAGTAGGAAGATCATGAAGGGAAGGCATTGGAAGCAAGTATCAACAAAAATAATGAAGGCAGCCAAGGAAAAAGGAATGTGAAGATCCTAATTTTTATGGTTTACTTGTAATAATAAAAATGAGTACCTCAAACCTGTATGTTTTATTTTTTTCAAAATTAGAAAGTACATGTCATCCTTAAACACTCATATGCAAATATTCAAGAATGAAGAAACCATACTGACAACACCATGATATGAAACTGACTTTAAGGAGAGAAAAAAGTCCTAGTAAAAATTGTTCAGATACACTAAATGTGAATTTATTCTCATTATAAGAGGAAAGAGAGAAAAAGAAAAAGGAAAGGCAGAGGGGGGGAAGGAAAAAAGGGGAAAAAAAAGGAAAAATGAAAAAGGAAATGAGCAAAGGCAAAAGGAGCGATGCTTCTGTTATTGGCCAGATTTGTTCTTTGACTTGGCACTCTTATTAACCACAATCTAAAGGCACATAATAATAATAATAATAATAATAATAATAATAATAATAATAATAATAATAATAATAATAATAATAATAAT
>JAWWEV010000095.1:32214114-32244473 GCA_035583235.1 Hafferia zeledoni
CCACCATGGCCTGTAACACTGTAAGAATTTCTCTCTCCTCAGACCAGACAGAGACTGCAACTTTTCTCTGGTATGGAGAAGGAGAAGGGAAAGGAAAACACTCAAATATTTACAAGAAAAGTTCTCTTAGGCAGGAAAAGCTTCCTAAGCAAAAACAAGTCCTGACTCCTTGTTACAAATTTTTCCAAACGGGTACCACCTCTACACGTCAGACTAATCTTTATGAAGGGGATTCAGCCCTTCTGTGTCAATTTGTTTACTTTTCCAATGGCCTTATAAAGCTTCAATGGAAGAGTGCATTGTCTTCAAAATTTGAGAGCTCCAAACATACAGTGACATTGCAGACAATGATACTATAGGAGGAAAAAAGACATTTAAGGGCAGAATATCTCACTAGCTTCTTTCAACATTAATTTGAAATCAAATTATATGCCATCTTTGATTTATCATTGATTTTTAGTTCTGATGTCTGATAAGAACTTAAGTAGATTCTACTTTTATTAATTTAAAAAGTTAGTAGAAAAATCTTCTCACAAGAAAGTGTATAGGGTCCTTCTTTTAATATTTTTATCAATGCTGACCACTATTACAAAGCTGGAAAAGAGTATGGATGTCATCTGAGAATTCCAAATACTTGAATTTGTTATCTTTGAAAAGGTGCGAAGTTGTAAGAAAACAAACACATTAATGACATCATTTGCTTCTAGCTCAATTTTTTATTAAAATGTTAGTTAAGTATTTGAACTTTCTGTCTGTTATGGCCTGTACGTAAGTCTGATGGAGAATGGAGATTGACTGTGGAGGATCAGGGTTTGAAAGAGGTTACCCCACTGCTGAGTGCCATTGTGCCAGACATGCTGGACCTCCAGTATGAGCTGGAGTCCAATACAACAAAATAGTATGCATGCCACCATTGACATTGCAAATGTGCTCTTTTCCACCCCCCTAGCTGCAGAGTGCAGGTCACAGTTTGCTTTTACATGGAGGGGCATGCAGTACACCTGGAACTGACTGCCCCAGGGGTGGAAGCATAGCCCCACAACTTGTCATGGACTGATCCAGACTACACTAGAGAAGGGTGAGGCCCCAGAACACCTAAAATACATTGATGACATTATTGTATGGAGTGACACAACAGAGGGAGTTTTTGAAAAAGGAGAGAAAATCATTCAAATTTTCCTTAGAGCTGGTTTTGCCATCCCAAAGAGCAAGGTCAAGGGACTTGCCAGAGAGATCCAGTTCCTGGGGGTGAAGCGGCAAGATGGACAGTGACAGATCCCAACAGAAGTCATCAACAAGATTGTAGTGATGGCTCCACCAACTGACAACAAGGAAACACAAGCCTTCCTGGGAGCCATAACTTTTTGGAGGATGCATATTCCAGAATACAGCCGGATTGTGAGCCCTCCCTACCTAGTGACTTGTAAGAAGAATGAGTTTGAATGCAGGCCTGAATAGCAACAAGCTTTTAAACAGATCAAGCAACAAATTGCCCATGCTGTGGCCCTTGGACCAGTCCAGAAAGTACCAGATGTGAAGAGTGTGCTTCATTCTGCAGCTGGAGATAATGGTCCTTCCTGGAGCATCTGGCAAAAGATGCCTGGGGAGGCCCAGGGTTGACAACTTGGATCCTGGAGTCGAAGCTACAGAGGATCTGAAGCCAACTACACCCCTACAGAGAAAGAGATCCTAGCAGCTTATGAGGGGATACAAGCAGCCTCAGAGGTAATTGGCACAGAAGCACAGCTTCTCCTAGCACTCTGACTACCAGTGTTGAACTGGATGTTTAATGGGAAAATGCCTTCCATACATCAGGCCACTCATACTATATGGAGTAAGTGGATTGCTCTGATTACACAGAGTGCTCGAATTGGAAAACCAAGTTGCCCTGGAAACCTTGAGCTGAAGGTGAGAACTTCAGTTTGGCAGATGAAGAGGAAGGAGAACAGGGAATAGAGCCGAGGAAGCTCCACCATACGATCAGTTGCCCGAAGAAGAAACACATTACCCCCTTTTCATTGATGGTTCCTGTTGCATTGTAGGGAAAACCTGAAGGTGGAAAGCAGCTCTTTGAAGTCCTACTCAACAAGTAGCAGAGGCTATTGAGAGAGAAGACAAATCAAGTCAATTTGCAGAGCTCAAAGCCATTCATTAATGACTTTAAGCCATCCACTCAAAGCCTTGGATATTGCTGAACGAGAGAAGTGTCCAAGGCTTTACCTCTGCGCTGACATGTGAATAATAGCCAATGCCCTGTGGGGATGGCTAGACCAATGAAAGAAGACCAACTGGAAGCATAGAGGGAAACCCATCAGGGCTGATGATATATGGGAAGACATCACCACCCGACTACAGAAACTGACTGTGAAAATTTGCCATGTGGATGCCCGTGCGCCCAAAAATCGAGCCAATGAGAAACATCACAACAATGAACAGGCAAACCGAGCTGCACAAATGTTATGGGTTTAGCTAGGTGGGCCTAAAATTAGGTTTCAAAGTTCAGACTAGACCTGGAATGTCAGCTGACTTGAGCTGAGCTGGGCTAGCTAACTGCTGACTTCTAGCCAATAATATTGTATTCCATGCCATATTACATCATCTCAAAAGGGGTAAAATCCAGTGTGTGGGAGTGGTTTGGTCAGTTCCTTCGTGGCTGGAGTACAGAGAAGATGTACTGCAGTTGTTCTCTTCTGTTAGGCCCTGTCCCTGCTGCTGCTACTTGCATTTTGTTTGAGTTCAGGGAAATAGAAACATGTTGTTGTTACTCTTTCTGTTTCTTGCTATTTGTCTTTTAGAGTACTTACAGATCTAGAGTTATAGACTTTACTTTGTATTAATTGGGGAGTGGGAAGTTATTTCTTGTTATATATATAACTTGTGTAAGTGTGTGTTATATTGTAGTTTTCTCTTAATTTTCTCTTTTCTGTATAAATACATGTAGTTAGTTTCAGCATAAATCTAGTTGGGAAGTTTTTCCCCTCTCCCTCTTTTTTTTTTCCCTTGGCTGCTTGGGGAGAGGAGGAACCCTTTCTCTCTTTCTTTGAGCAGTTGGCGCTTTGCCAGCTCAACCCAAGACAACAAGTTAAGGTGTCAGAGGTAGATTTGGGCTGGCAACATAAAGGAGAGTTGTTACTAACTCAATAGGCCCAGGATACCACAGGTCATCAAGACAGAGATGCCTCCTATAAGTTGGGATGAGAAAGAGGGGTGGATTTAACCCTGGAGACTATTTCCCAGGTTATCCATGATTGTGACACATGTGCTGCCATTAAACAAGCCAAGAGAGTGAAGCCCATGTGGTATTGTGGGTGGTGGGACAAATACAGATATAGGGAGGCTTGGCAAGTTGATTATATCACACTGCCACAGACCTGCCAGGGTAAGTGCTATCTACTCACCATGGTGGAAGCAGCCACTGGATGGCTGGAGACAAATCCAGTGTCTCACATCACTTCCCAAAACACCGTCCTGGGTCTTGAAAAGCATGTATTGTGGTGACACAGTATTCTGGACCAAATTGAGTCAGAAATGGGACTCATTTTAAGAATAGTCTGGTTACCACTTGGTTAAAAGAGCATGGCATTGAATGGGTGCGTCATATCCCTTACCATGCAGCAGCTGCTGCAAAGGTTGAGTGGTGTATTGGACTACTGAAAACCAGTCTGAAGGCATTGGGTGGAGGGACTTTCAAGAACTGGAATCAGCACCTAGCAAGGGTTACATGGTTAGTCAACACTAGAGGTTCTGTCAACTGATTTTGTCCTGCCCAGTCAGAGTCCCCTTACAATGAGGATAGAGAAAAGTTCCCGTATTTCATTTGACAGGTATGTTAGGTAAAGCAGTCTGGGTTAGTCCTGCCTTGAACAAAAGCAAACTCATCCATGGGATTGTTTTTGCTCAGGGACCAGGATGTACTTGGTGGGTAATGAGAGTGTAGATGGGATGACCCAGTGTGTGCCTCCAGGAGATTTAACCTTAGGGAAAAAAATAACTTTTATTCTGAGTTTTGTGTTAGAGGAAATGAACTCATTATGTTGATAAGGTATTTGATATTTAAACCCTTATGGCATAGTGTAGATAATAGTCTGAAAGGCAATACAGATGCACTGTTCATACCTAAGTCTGATTCAGAATTTCCTCTTGAAGTTGTCCTTTTCAAATGTTTCTTGCCTGCCAAACCTAGAGATTTCATGATTAAAAAATGTAGTTTTGACTAAAGTGTAATAAAACACTGACAGAATTTCAGAAGAGTCCATGATATATTTTAGTAGCTGAAAGGAAGCTTCAGTATTGCTTCGTCTGGAATGGAGGCCTTCTTCTCTGTGTACAGCTTCTGAAAAATGCTGACACTCTGGACTTCCATCCTATAGGGTCTAGAGTTTCCAGTGACATTGGCTGCCACTGGTTTTCGGACAATATTAGTTACAGCTAACTGTAACTTTTGAAATGTAATGAATCCATCTGAAGTTATGACATTTGAAGCTCTAGGATCAGTTACTTAATTTCAATTTAATTTCATGTGGGAATAATAGCAAGTAAGACATTGCTTTGTAAGATGTGTTGTGTAACAGAAAATCATTATGTGGAAAAAATGTTCTCACAAAATATTGTCAGCCTTGATTATCAAGGAGAATATAAGTAAACACAAACAAAAAGCAAACACCACAAAACCCAACCCCAATCCAAAACAAACAAAATCCAAAAAAACCCAAACAAAAACCACAAACCAAACAGAACACAGGTACAGATTTTACAGAATTTCATGCATAGATTTGAAGAAATTATTCTCATAGTAAAATACAGAAAAGAGGATAGTGACCCAAATTGAATTGTGCATAGAGTCACAGGTCCTCTGACCTTTCATAATCAGGAAGGAAAATGAAAATAAAAAGTCATGGAAATTATTAATCCAGATTTTTCACCAAATGCCTATGTTATGAACTTGATATTACCTTTATTTAGCCAGTTTTATAGGGAAAGGAATTTAGCTGCATGCTGGTTAAAAGTTGTCTATTTAGAAGTAAAAGCAGAATATTTGAGGTTTTATACTTGTAGTAGGATGAAGTTTATCACATCTGGTGTAGTGGAGATTATGAATGCAGATCAAAGAAATTGCAAGGGAATCCAATGTATCTCTCATTTGAATGAGTTAGGGAAAGCTCCAAAGGAACATAATGAAGGAAGAATGAGTCTGGTTTTGTGCACCCTTGAATACATTCTTCTCTTGGCTTTCATAATACTTTTTTCAGTCTCTCAGATTGTAAATTTTTTGCTATTCTAAATTTTTCTACTTAGGCCTAGTAAAATGTCTTCAAGGGAGAAAACCACACTGTCAATAAGGGGCAGGAGGACAGGAGAACAGATGGAGGGGAAGAAGTGGAGGATTTAAGTGTAATTCTGCCAATTCAGTCATCATGTATAAGTAGGGATGTGAAACTTGCATAATAGTTTGATAACTCTGCATCTCAGATGATAGAAAAAAACTGTGAGATGACTGTGAAGGTTAATCCAATTTGTACACTTACCCATTTAAAAAAAAAAAAAATCTAAAATAGCATCTCAAATCCCAGAGGACTTCCCATTGTTTTCTAACCATATAGAACAGAAGAGAAAGTGGTATGATTGCCAAATCATCAGCGACTTTAAACTAGATTGATAGAACAGCTGAGACCTTGGAGGATAGAATAGATAATTGAGGTATGAGTAGACAAATAGGCTGTGAAGCTTTGGACAGAGTCTCTTGGAATATGCCCATAACAAACATATCAAAGAAGTGGAAAACTTTAACAAGTACATGACAGCAGTTTGGATTATTTCCAGGGATTATACCTGAATATTCTTTCTTGTTCCTCATTCGTATGACAACTGAAATTTCAAAAATTAAGAAACTTGATATAAAAGTTAGTTTACTAAATAACAAATGCTGGGGTTTCTACTGAAAAGTGTGTGAGGGATTTTGCTGGTGTTAGTTTTTGCAAATCCCTTAACAACCTGTTAAGATACTAAGCAAATTTAGAAGAAATTGTGAAAAAACATATTCTGATTTTTCTTTCTGCATGTTATATTAAATGACTATTTTCTGCATGTCTAATATGCTGAGCAGGATTAGGATATATACTCTTCCGATGTAACTTTACATGAAATATTAGACACATCATTTACAAGTGCCAAAATGCAACCAAAAAATGAGTGGGTAAAAAAGTAAATTCCAAATAGTGTAAATAAATCTGTGATTTCAAGAAAGGTCGTTCCATGTTTGATTTATACATTAACCGATGAGGCAACACTGGAAAAATCGTTGATGGAGGATGTGAGAGAGGAGTTATTTGCTACTGGTTCCTGTTCTGCCTTAATCCTACAAAACTGCTAGTCGATTTAATTCTCTGAATTACTAGATTTTTAGTTCTTACAAAGACTAAAAGAAAATATTACAGCTAAAAAATAAAGCTATAATTAATAACTGTTTTCAGCAATAAAAACAACCATCTCTGACACCAAAACTAAAAATAAGGCAGATATTCATGCTGGCCTCACAGGGCTCATGGATAGTCAGTGACATAACTATAGCCTTTTTACTTTAGATTTGTTTGTACTGGGACCATCCTCAACCCAAGTCCAGCAATTTTACACAAGCAACATGGTAACTATGACTAGGTACTACAACACTGTTTCAAAGCACTAACTTATTAAATCTGAACTGAAAATTCATGTGCAGTACATTTCTTCTCTCTGAATCAAAAAAACCTTAGCCTGACGAATTCTGGTTTGAAAACACCGACAGACTCTCCCATGATGTATAACAAGGCTATCTGCTCCAGAATTTTTCCTTTGAAGTTATTATTTCAGTATTTTCAGGAATTTTATTGATTTTACCACACAAAAAATAGACCATAATGGTCAAATGTAGAACATAATTATTTCACAGAATGGAACTCATGCATGAAGAGGCTAAAAGCAAAATACAGTAGTATTCTGTTAATCAGTGTCTTGAAGGAAGGCAGAAGCAAGTTTTCTCCAAACACCTAAGAAAAAATCCAAGCTCTTTCTTAATACAGAATATAAACTCAATATACTGTACTTTACTACTATAAAATGGCCTTACAGATAGAAGTGTAATGAAGTATAAAAAATATCATGCAGATACAGAACTTTTTCTAAAGGAAGAACCACTGGATCTGTGTAAAACTTCTCATAAAAATGATCTTATTACTCACTATAGCAAGAGTTTCCAAGACCTTTTCTTTGAAAAAAAACCACTTGCAATATATCAATAACAGACACTGTATTCAGTTTGGAATTTTTAAGAATATAATCTTAAATTTAGTAAGTACTGACAACCTGGAATAAAAATTAAAATATGCATGCAGTACCTTACAAGAGTGATTTTCTGAATTCTCTGCTGCTCATACTACACAACTAGATTCTTCCCCTGCTTTTAATACATTTATGTGTTTTGCTGTTTTAAATTGGATGAGAGAAAGGTGGAATTCAAGGTCAGTATGAGTTGAGTACACATATTTGGTATATTTATTCTTAAAAAAAATTCTGGTCACCATTTCTCTCATTTGAAGATATAAACATATTAGGCAAAAATGTTTGACTTGCAAGCCACATCAAGATTCTCAACTGACTTTTTGTTGTCGCCCAGTTTCTTGAAGGATAGAAGAAGAATTTCCTGTCTACTGCTTCCTAGCTTGTTCCTTATAAATGGTGGATGGTAAGTTACATTAGGTTACAATATGTATTTACAGGAGAAAATATGCTGCATTTATAAAGTGTACCTGCATTTGTCATCAGTGAGCTTTTTATGCAGCTGTTATTCACAGTGGATAATAAATTAGTTCCGCTGACTTGAACTAAGACCGACCTTCACAAAGATTTTAATAGAGGTTTATTTCTTTTTATGTTTAACATTTGTTTTGCTGCTGGTACAGTTTCTGAAAAGAAGCAACAGTAGAACTGTTAATCTACATCATGTATTGATATATTTCAATAATTTTCAATCAGAACACCACTGAAGAAGTCAGGTCAATGATTTGCTCAACCTAATGGTGGAACTGAGAGACAAAGTGGAAATACTAAGAAATAATAGGGACTCTGAGGGAAAGATTGACTGACGGAGCTGCACTCTACTGTACCTCAGACAAAAGGACCCACAAGCCACTTCATAGAAGTAATGAATCCCCCACCCTCTCACCACCAGGCAGAAGGAAAGGACCTTAGAGACAGAAGGGAGAGGAAATAGGTTTCTGCTTAGGGTGGCAAGTCATCTCCTAGAGTACCTTTACAGAATATATATGAGGCCCCAGAATCTGAGGACTGGGGAGATGAGGAAGTGATGAAGGTCTGTCTGAGTTGGAGGTGTTACACAGGGCAAAGCAGCCTACCCTTCCACATCACAACCTCCTCTGTTAAATAAAAAAAAGAAGGGTAATAGTCATTGGTGACTCCATTTTGAGAAGAATGGAAGGCCCAATATGTCAACTGGACTTAATCAGCTGGGATATGTGTTGCGTCCCTAGGGCCCAAGTGAGAGACATCACCAGGAAACTTTCCAGCTTGGTGTGGCACATGAGCTATTACCCACTACAGGCTGCCTGAGTAAAAGGAGTGTATTGGGTCTGGTTGAGATATAGTTCATTTCCCCATAGCAGTGCTGTACTTTGCAATGATAGCTAGAAAGGTGTTGATAAGATAGCAGTGTTTTGGCTAGTGTCGAGCAGTGCTGGTGCAGCACCAGCAATGTCTCTCAACGCTTCTTTCTCCCTACCTCAAGGGCAAGATCCTGGGAGAGGACACAAGTAGGCCAGCTGACCCAAAGTAACCAAAGGGAAATTCCATACCATATGTTGTCAGCTCAGATATAAAAGCCAAGGAAAGGAGCAGAAAGGGGGAACCATTTGATATTTACAATGTTTGCCTTCTGAGCAACCAATACATGTGCTGAAGCCCTGCTTCCTGGGAAGTGGCCAGACATCGCTCACTAATGGGAAGTAGAGAGTAAACTTTGTTATTTTCCTCTTCATTTGAACAAGCACAAACTTTTAGTTTTGCTTTAGTGTATTGCCTTATTTCAAACTACAAGTAGTTTTCCATGTTATTCTCTCTCCCTTATGTGACAGGGAAGAGGAGTGATAGAGTGGCTTGGTGGGAACCTGAGCTAGTAAACCCATTGCAAGAAGGAAGTGGATGAGGACTTCTATAAACAACTCAAAGCAGCCCAAAGTCACAGGCACTAGTTCTTGTGGTGAACTTTAACTACCCTGACATCTTCTGGAGAAACAACACAGTGAAACATAAACAGTGCTGGAGGTTCCTGGAAAACATTGATGGCAACTTCATGTCACAAGTAGTGGAGGATTCCACAAGCAATAGTGTGCTGCTCCATCTCATAGTAACAGAGAAGAATTTGTTGGAGATGTGAAGCTTAGCAGTAACCCTGTCTGCAGTGACCATCAGATTATGGAGTTCAGCATTGGACAAGGAGGAAGCAGGGAAGTGAGTAAGATTACAACCATGGACTTCAGGAGAGCTACCTTTAGCCTCTTTGCACTTTTATACAATTTTCTGTTGGAGAAAGTAAAGATTTAGACTGAGTTTATCTTCCTAACCTCTTTCACCCTTTCTAGAACAAACAGTGATTTAAGTGAGCTCCATTTGAGCCAATGCAAAACAGAAGCATGCTGTAGAAATAGCAATAAGATGCCTTATATGTAAATGCCAATTAAAAAACTCTCTGCATTAAATGAGAATCTGTTAATATGAGATTCAAAGCACATTCTACAAAACATCCCAAGCATGTTACAAAGTAATATCTCATTTTGTAAATGTGTTTGTTTGTTTGTTTTACTTAAATGCATCTGTGGCATAAAATATTTGTTGAGAGTAGGCTATTCTGATCCTGATTCTGGGGATTTTAATTATTATCAATTACTGGAATTTATAAAAATCCCAACTTTTTTCTTCATCTATAAATCATCAGAGTCCTCTGCTCTTGAATTATAATGAAAATCTTTCAGTATGACGTTTTCTTGTTTTTTATTCCCTGTTTGAATTCTTAAAACAAGGAAAAATAAATTTGACTATGTACATCAAAATGCAGTGAACCAAAAGAAAGAAACTGAAGAAACAGAATTTTAGGGCTTCATATCCTATTGGAATATTTTCTAGGATAAGACTACTCCTCACATCACATAAGTCTAAACCAGGTGGACGTGCTGAATGTAGATTTGCCATGTGCACAGGTAGAGCCTGACTTTGCCTTCTACTTAGAACAGTTCATATAAAATTGGAACAATTTCCACTCATTTGATAGTTATGGTATTGCAAATGAAAGGAGAAACAAGCCCTGTGTCCTCTGCAAAGGATGTTAAAATCTATACAGCATGGCCAAGAGGAAGTGTTGAAAGATTACTATTGAGTGGTTGCATAGGACAAGCTCTGATGGTTCCTTGGACTCCTTCCAGGAATAGCTAGGTTTTCTTCAACTTTTGTAACCCTAAACTAATAGAATTGTACCAAGTATATTTACTCTGGGGAAAATTATTGAGGATATAAAAGCTAAAGTAATGTAACCTATAAAGAAGCTATGAATACATGTATATATTTAAGTTGAGGTAACATAATTAAATAGAAACTATATATCTATAAATAAAATAAATTTTCAAAGCAAGCACACAAGGAATTAAACATCAGATTTCCATTCATTTTTTGATTATCACTGGATGTTCAATATCTGTCTTCTCTTGGACAACAACTCCAATCCTCTATTGCAGTCCAGCAAATTTGCAACATGAGGTATTTCAACAGAGAGACCTCAGGATTAACACATTAATGCTGAGGACTAGCATGTCAGGATAGAGGGATAGAGGAGTGGTCCAGAGATCATGGTCCTGAAGTTCTCCTTCAGCAGTCACGCAAACAGTTTTTACTTTCAGAAGCTGAAGAAGGTCTGAGAGGTTTTTATTCCTATTTTCTATTACTCAAAACTGTTTCACAAAAAGAGAGGGGGAAACACGCATTAAAACAAAACAAAGACACATCACAAGCATTTCACAAAAAACTGACTTCTGTTTACATGTGTTTAACTTCTCCAATTCATAGAAGCAGAAGCATCTGACTAAGCGTTGCAGGAGCACGGGCCAGGGACAGAAATTTCAGGCATGAACAATAACTGGTTTTAAGTCAATCAGAAAGTTTGTGCATCTTTAAAGTAAGCTTTAAAAATTCAGCTTACATACATAGTTTCTAAGTCAAGATGATGGCTAGTTAACATTGCTATTAATTATTTAGTTTGCTTTTTTAAATGCTATTTTATATTGACAGTTTGTGTTTCTCTGTTAGAACAGTATATATAGGGTAATTTCAGATGTAAGCATTGGTGGGTCTTTGTTTGGTTGGGGTTTATTTAATTCCTTGGAGCAAAAGGCCTTAAAATCATTTGAGTTGACTTTTGATTTTTAAGTTTAAATAACTATTTCTTTTCCATGTATTTGTAAGGCTAACTGTAGGAAATGTTCTAGTTGAGACACACAAAACCTCACAGTGTTTTAACTTACTCATGAATTAATTTGTTTTCTTCTTCATAATGAATGGAAGAGAAGCTCAGAGTTCCGTTTCTGAAGAGAAAGTAACCACATGTTTCTTGGTTTCTTTTTTTTTCTTTTTTTTTTTTTTTTTAACTTACTGCATTGGGTAGACAGCAGGAAACATTTATTCTGTTTAGATGCTTGGATCATATATTGTTCTAATCTAGAAAAGGATACTAAGTATAAGACCTTGTGAAAGAAAAATTGCATTGAAAATTGCTAATTGGTTATGAAAGGGAGTAAAGGAAGTCTTACACCTCCCAGGAAAAAAAATCTGGGTTTGAGGGAGATGAAATAAAGTCAAGGACTCGTGATATAATAAATTTATAACTATGGCAGATAAACATTTTAATTAAAAAGAAGCAAAGCTTCTTCTACCTAAGGGGGAAAAAATTTTAAAAAAATGGATTTTTGTCATGAGTGATTATCAGTTCAAACCCTCTGAAAGATCTATAGGATTATATCCAACTTGCATGAAGCGAAGATGCTTATACCCAGGTAGAAATCATGATTAATACCTTTTCAGGAAGGGAAGAGGCATCTCTGTGGTAACTTCAGTTAAGCTGTGAAAGTTGCTTTGTTTCTTTGCTTCAGACTTTTATAAGTATTTTGAATTAATATGGTTTAGATATTGCAGATAAATATTTGTTATGTGCCATTTCTCTTAATTTGTGATTGTGTAATTTGAAGTAACTGGGTTTCAGATAGGTTCTTATCACTCAAGATCTGATGATTTTAAAAGTGGAACCTGTAGCAACAGTGCATTTCCTTCAGAAAACACGTCAGAGATATACCATCACAAAGGCCAGAAAATTAAGTATAACCTCCAGGAGATTGTGGGTGACTTTGAAGGCTTATGGTATATTAATAGCACCAGGTAGATGGACAGATGTCAAAAACTGGTTTTGGAAACACTAACTGGTAATGATTCAGAGCACTGTAAAACATGATGCCATAGAAGAGAGCACAGGTAGCAAAGCTTCTTGGAAATTTTCTTTGAGTGCCCCTACCCAGCCTCTGCTTGTGAAACAGGAAGCTTCTTTAATGTGTTAACTCATCTACCATTCTGTAACCCATGAAAGTTCATACCCTGTTTAAATGCTTCTGCAAGCAACTGTCTGGAATGAGCACTTTGAAGCTGCAGTCTGCAAATATGAAGAAAGTCTGAACGGTGCAGCAGTGAGTCAATCTCACTCCTTCAGGTATGTGCCAGAGTAGTTTGACTGATATGAGACAAGAGTAACCTGCAGCAAAACTAGTCTTAAATTGAAAGGGAATGATTGTTTACAACACAGAGAAAGTAATTTTCTCAGTTATACTCTTTGGGGGACATCTTTGGATGCAGTTGATATTTTTAACTATTTTAAACATTGCTTTTCAAAATATTGATTGAGATCAGGGTGACTCAAAAGCCATTTGAGCTACTTTTTTCTCCACTCTTGTTTCTATTCTCAAACTTCATTTTATTAATGAATGACAAGGACACAGATATAATAAATGAGAAAAGGAAGCAATTGCCTTCCTCTTTTATTACTTACTGTATTTTAGGTTGCTTATGTACCAGTATGGAAAGCCAAAATAAAACTAGCATCATATAACCTTCATTATTTCTATTTTCTGTGCACAGAATCCATGAAATCTCAGATTTCCTTCTAGAAAGATACATATCTTTCTAACTTTGAACAAGAAATTGCTAAAACAAAGACATCAGCTTTTAGTGAAGTATAGATACCAAACTTAGAATAATGCTGCCTTGCTTATGCAGTCATCACCATGGCTAGGCTTCATGAAAAGAGATTTGGGAAGGGCACTACCCATGCTTGTTGTAAGCATTGGCTGCATCAGAAGATGCCCACTAGCCACGGTTAGCCAAGTGAGAATGGAGACAAGCTTTGGTTAGGCCACCTTTTCTAGGTCCCTCTGCATGCAGAGCAAGCAGTGCTCTCCTTAAAAAAGGCTGCTTGGTCATTCAGGATGCTGCCTCAAGAGGCTGTCATCTCCAGAGTCAGTCTCCGGTGACCAATATCCTAAACCACTTGCATGCAGGGTTGGGTCTGCAGCTTCCAGCACTTCCTATCACCTGCCATTTCTACCCTCACCTGCAGGGCTTTGCAAAGTAGGTGAACCCTTCAAGCCTGCGCAATGGATTTTTTAGGTGAGGCACAGCTTGTATGGAACTGGCCCAACCCTTTACCTAAGGTTCATCTGCCAGGACCCAACGAGCTTGGACGGTGACAGCGAATACCTCAGAATGTAGGTTTGGTTAGAGTATCCTTCCCTTAGCCTTACAGGGCTAGGCGAGCTCCATCTGTCCGGGTTTGGAGTTAGTTGCCCTTCTCCTAGGATGGTTGCTGGGGGCTCGTGAGCCCACCCTGCCCATGTACACACTCTGTCTGACCCTTCATCTGAGACCTCTCTGGCATGGGAGACCCAACCAGAGGCACATAGCCACTGCCAGCATAGCACACAACCTCATGACGGCACACAAGCTTCTCCCCCATGACAAGGGACTGTCCGTGCAGAAGTTATACAGTACTAATATTAATAAATGCACAAATAGAAACAACAGGAAGTAATGTTGGTACTTATTAAAGTTGAGCCAAATTTCCAGTTACTTAAGTGATGACTTTAAAACATGGAGTTTTGACCTGCAGCTGAAACTGAAAACCTTCAAAGTATTGCTATTCACTCACAAGGTGTTTCTCATGGAAACCTTGTGAAAAGAAACAGTATTCTGAAAACCTATAGTCCTATGATTTCAGTGACTGCAATGTGGGAATCTTACCTCTGCTTCTGTTTCTTATATATCTTGATTTTTAACAGAACATGTCAAAATCTAAGTTGTTAAGGTTAGAGAATTCCACAATTTTATCTGTTTGGTCTGCAATGTGGGTTCATTGTTAAAATACTTATAAAGAAAAAATTCCACAACCTGCTATTGGCAACCACATGCTCCATTCTAATTTAATTTTGCTGGCCAACAATCTAGTGTGAAGGAATCCAAAAGTAGTGGTATAGTTTTGTTCCCAATACACAATTACTTTTGAGATCCCTTCCTAGCAATTGAAACAATTACATACTTCCTGAAGAAAAGTGTTCATGAAAAAAATCTATATAAACACAGAAAGAAAATCTTGACTGCTCTTGTCACAATAGGAAATCTCATTAGGGGTTTAAGTAGACATTTAAAACATTTTCATTAGAGATGTTCAAGAAGCTTTTCTCAATATTCAGCAGTTAAGAGGAAGAAACTTGCTAACCCAGATGGTAATAGTAAGTAATATGAGCATGCTTGTGAAATAAGTTAATTGCTTTATCACCATGATATAAAATATGCATTATTTATCAGACACAATGCAATACCTCCATTAAAAATAACCATAATTATTTAGTAACATGTTAATTCTGTAGCTTTTCTCTTGGTAATGATGCCTTAAGAGAAACCACAAAAAACAGGACTCCAGCCAACTTAGTGTATAAGATAAGAAGGTAGATCCTTTAATGTCCAAGCCTAGGGCCCTCAGGAATACATGTTGACACACCTCTCGAAGCCTGATTCCATGGTTTTTATAATAATGTCTATCCAATGCCTGTTCACCCATCTCTCAGTCCAGCCCGGTCCCAACCCTGGCACACCCCATCATGAATTGAGTCTGGGGGCATCTGGGACCCTCTGTTCATCATCCTTCATCTTACTTGCAGCACACAGTGCACTTCAAGACCTTCCAGTGCTGAGCTTCAAGGTCAGTGTGCCCATGTTTATGTCTCGTAGCACAGACTTGAGATGTTATTCAGCCTTCTGCCTTGAAAACAAGACTAAATGGCTAATAATTGATATGGGATAAGGTTTAGTATGCATAAACATTGGACTTAAGCTACTAGGAATACTTGTACACTAAAATCTAAGTTTCACTACAAGTACTTCTAAAATCTCCAAAAATCAAAAATCATGAATCAAAAACCCCCTGAGGCATCAGCAACTATGCAGTAAACAAGTGACTTCATGTCCTTATTGTACCTGAGTAATCAGTTAGTATGTAGATATTTTTCAGCACTTCTGATGCCGAAGGGGTTTTTGATTTTTCATTTTTATAGATTTTAGAAGTATTTGTAGCTAGCAAAGTAGATTTTTAGTATGCTAGTATTTTGGCAGCCTAAGTTCATTGTTTATATATCCTAACTCCTACCACAGATTAGTACCTCAAATTCTTTTAGCTGTTTAGGCTCTCTTCAAGGCAGAAAAGCTGAAGACTATCAGAAAGGCCTGCAGAACAAGACCAAACATAAACCAACAACCTTGAGTCTAAAAACACTGGAAGAACTCCAAAAGCCCGAGGAAGAGGAGTTGATGAAGACAGAGGGGCTCGACGACCCCAACCCCAAATCCTGGGGGATGGAACAGGAGTGGTACTGGGGCTGGACTGAGAAATGAGTAAAGTAATGATTGGGTGGACAATATTATGAAACCCATGGAAATCAGTGTTTGGGGGGAGCATGAAGATGTCATCATATATTCCTAAAAGCCTTAAGCCTGAACATTAAAGAATGTACCTTTTTACCTCATCACACACTAACTTGGCTTGGAGTCCTGTTTTTGGGTTCTCTCAAGGCATCACTTCCAATGTTCTTTGACAGAATATTTTTACAGACAGCTTCTTGGGGTATAAACAAATCTTTTTACTAGCATATATTGGCTATATCTGCACTTGAGAACTACTATATATTCGGTTAAGTAAGTGGTCTGAATTATCTTTGCTTATTTTTAAATATCAATGCACTACTGCACTAACTGTAATGTGCAATATTGAAAGACATACTGAGCTCTAGAGAGATTTGTAAATCAGATTGGCATGAATCTTGCTTTACTGGGGACTGTTTTCTACATTTAGTATTTAAATGGGAAATCTGCTATTCTGTGATATTAACAACAGCATCCCAAACAAGCAATATAATTTTTGTCTCTGCAAGGTAATGTTCATTAAAAAAGAACCAATTTATTGCCTTTCACCATAATAAAATTATGCATTGCAAGAAAATTATATGAAAGCTAATTCTGATTGTTTAAATGCAAACAACCGTAATATCTTTACCTTTCACAAAGTTTCTGTTACTATTTTCTTTTGATAAATTTTTAGAAAATGCATGAAGCTTATACTGTAGGTCAGTGCATTATAAATAGATGCTTTCACATGAAATCATAATCCTGAAATCATAACATATAAATTATGTTTCTACTAATCATCTTTATTTCCAATAATGGACTTTGCAGTGCTAGGTTAAAAGTTAGACTTGATGATCATAAAGGTCTTCTTAAATCTAAATGATTCTATGACTCTATGATATAAAAATTGCTCATAATTTTGGATTAGTCAGCCATTTAGTTAACTTCATTAGGTATATTACAGTGTAATGTACAGAAAGCAATTATATTTAAACACAAATTTCTCCACATAATTTCTTTAGTAAATCAGCACTATTTAAAGTACACTTTGTACTAATGTAAAATAATTGACACAAAAAACCCCACCGCTATGAACAAACCCCCAGATGATGCTGTATAAAATATGCCTTTATTTCGTGAAATAAAGCACATCACTGGGCAATTTCAAAGTAAAATATGTAATTTTCTGAATCTTCTTATACAGATTGAGTGGAAAGACTTTATTCCACTACTGAGAAAAATCAAGTAAAGGGTTTCAATTTTGTAGATCTGTAAATACTAAAATATAACTGCACCTGAGGTAGCATTTATCACAGAATCACAAAATCATTTAGATTGAAGAAGACCTACATGAACACTGAGTCCGACTTTCAAACTGACCACTACCTTGTAAATTAGACCATAGCACTAAGTGCCACATACAGTCATTTCTTGAATGCTTCCAGAGATAGTGACTCTACCACCTTCCTGGGCAGCCCCTTCCAATATCTGAAAACCTTTTCAGTGAAGAAATTCTTCATGATGTCCAGCCTGCACCTCCACTGGCACAGCTTGAGATAATTTCCCCTTATTCTCTCACCAGTGTTCTGGGAGTAGAGGTAGCCCCCACCTTCCTACACCCTCTTTTGAGTTAATTGTAGAAAATTATAAGGTCTCTCCTGAGACTCCTCTTCTCCAGACTAAACAAAGCCAGACCCCTCAACCTCTCCTCATATGACTTAGTCTTTAGACTCTTCAACATCTTCATTGCCCTTCTCTGGACACACTTCAGTCCCTCAATGTCTTTCTTGAAACACAGGGCCTAGAACTATACACAGTACTCCATGCTGAACACAGGGGGTTAATCATTTTCCTGGTCCTTCTGACCATACTTTTTTTTTAATACAGTATTTTTAATTTTTTTATTTATATCCACTAAGTGGATTTGTGGATATATATGAAAAGTATATATATATATATATATATATATATTTGTGGATTTATATGAAAAGTTATAAGTTATAGTCATTGGTTAATGTTCAGTAACAATGACTTTTGTCCAGTAGCAATGGATTTTGAAAATATTTACATATAGGCCACTCATTGAGACTCCATGTAGATGTGATTTATACCACAAAAGGAGGAGTTATCCATAGGAAGAGTCACGATCAGAAGGACTTAGTAGGGCTGGGATTGTAAACACAACCTGTATCTGTGACAGATGGATGATGCACAGGTCTTCTGGAACTGCAGCCTGGCAGCTGGTGTCCTAGTTCGGCAGTGGGGACCAGTTTATCCCTGCGTGGATTCGACCAAAGCTGTGTATTCTACACCCCCTATGTAATTTCTCCTGAACTCTTAACAATGGACCATTTGCAGCAGCTGCCCAGGACACACCTGACCTCTGAGACCGAAAGCTGGGTGTTAAAGAAGCCTGTGAGATAAGAGCTGTGATAACTTCCCTCCAGGGAGTCATTAGCATCTCCACACCCAGCCCGAGGGGTCATGTCTGCTAATGGACCACCACCAATTCCAAAAATACCCCATGACTCACAGAGTTAAATCACACATTGTAGAACTCCCCGCCATGGGGGAGGTACTGGACATTCCCACCTGAACCTGAGGGTATATAGTCTTGGGGTTTGGGGACTTTTGAAACTGCTTGTTGGATCCAGAGGAGGACCAGAACCTCAACAGGAGGAGGCCACCTCTCTGAACCAGACTGTGACCACCACTCTCGACTAGACTATGACCACCATGTTCAACCAGACTGTTACCATCATCTGCATCAACAGGGTTTTTTTTTCCCCTTCCTTTTACTTTGGATTCAGTGGCACCACATGGGTCTCAGCACAGGGGCTAATGAACCATCCTGTTTGTGCCTCAGCATGCTGGGTTATACTTCTGGGGTTTGTGAGTTAAAACCAATTTCTCTTTGTGTCACTGCTTGTTGGAGATGGTACGTATGTGGACATGGACGAATGGCAGAAGAAAAGAGACAAGGAAACAAGCTTCGACGTGTGGAAAGCCCGAAGAGACACTAATCACGCCGGACTGTGATTCATCAAAAAAGACTTCACCTGTTGCTCCCCCTGTTTACTGTTTCAATTTAAAATTAAAGGTTTTATTCTCTGTTTCTATGGTTAGCACAGGCAGACTTAGCCTGTCAGCGCAGGTACAGTTACCATTGGTTAATCACTTTGGGGAAGCCATCCAATCCTTTCAGTTCCTTGTTCACTCCTCCCCAGTTATTACCCATGCAAGACCTTACCCTATCCACTGTAACGGATTTGCATGCTCCGCCCCAACTCCACCCTGTTTCTAGAAGGTCCTCCTAGGGAGGGCATAAAAGCCCCCCCATCTCATTAATAAAGTGGATCGGCTTTTAGCTCTCCAGGTGCTCGCTTCGTCTCTGTGTCTTCTTTGTGGGCCGCAGGGTGGGCGAACTTAACCTGGAGCCTTTGCAGCTGCCTCCCACCAGAACTCAGCAGGCAGACAAGAACCCCCGTCGCCGGTCTGATCCTTTCCCGAAGGATTAAGACTGCGACAACTGCTGTATTGTAATATTTTTATTAAATTGTAACTCTAACTTATAATCTCTTTTGTGTTGGGTTCATTTCTCCTGCCAGTTTACCTCTAAACCAGCACAGCTGGTCAAAGGGTTTGGGCAACCCTGCTCCTTCAACAGGAGGTTGGGGAAACATGATGGACAAATTGTTTGTTGCAGCACTTCAGGAGAAATGAAATAATTATACTTCTAGTATCAGCTTGTTGAAATTCTAGGGGGTCTTGCCAGGGTATGACTATGGGATAACACAAAGAGCAGCACCAAGTCATGACTTCAGGGAGAAGAAGGAAATGGGCTCTGCTGTTGTAATGAGTCTGGACAGGTCTATGCAAGTTTGTAGGAGGGCAGGGTCCTGGAACATGGGGTTAGTGCACAGTGAGGACAGGCCTGGGATAGTGAGTCCTACTGAAGACTGCACACCTTGTATGTATATCTGCAAGAATAAAATGCAAGGGCTCAGAGGCTGCAGCTCCTGAAAAGCAGTGCAATTAGGGCTGTCACAGCCTGTTCTCAGTGTCATCACAGGAGTGCTGAGGGTTTTTCTCTGACCGCCATCCAGCCAGGAAGGCAGATGCCTCCACTGACATCATTATATATGTGTCCCTTTTTTGGTCTCAGCAGATTGGAAATGTGTCTTATGTGATTCTTTTTATGGTGCCTGTTAAGATTGTGAAACTGATAAGCATCAACATTGTAGTGTTTCAAAATTTTGAACCAGCATAGAATTTTTTTGCACATTCGCAATTTGATTATACTAAAAATTGTTGTCACTAGACTTTACAGAAATGGACTCTAAGAAGTTAAATTTGATGTTATAAAATCATACAATACCCAAAAATCATGGTTAAATTGTGACAAACATCTTACCATAAATTTCATGAATTAAAATAATTCAGATACATAGGAACATGAATAATAAGGTGATGATAGAATAATTTATACTAAATTCTCATCATTTTCATGGGTGAAACTGAATTAAACAAATCACGACATCTCTTGCAGCTTTCAATATAATAGCTTTTCAACTAAAATCTGAGAATCATAAGCACTGTTTAAACCTTTTAAAAAACTTATTTCTAAATTATCTTTCCATTTAATTTTTAAGAGTTCGTGTTAGCAATATGGAATCAATGACTACAGAAACCAGTGTATAAATTTAGTTCCCTCAGTTCTGTGTTTAAACACATCTTTGCTAGGATAATAGCAAGAGAGACATTTGAAGCACTTCAAGGTGCACAATATTACATTAAAGTTGGAAAAGAAATGGAACAATATTCAATTTTTCCAATCAGAATGGATGCTTTACTATTCAGGTGAATATTCCTAAACATAAAACACTCTCATGGAATATGATTATAAAGACTTAAAATATTGGTGTTTATATTTTATAGTGTACACAGTCGGGAATCCTATCTACTTATCAATCTATAGCCATCCATATGTGTTGTGGTTTATATTTTCTTGTTTAAATTTTCTGTGCCACTGTGAGGTTTTGAAGGTAAGTCCAGGTGGGAAAAGGGGGGCAGCACAGCAACGGTGGCACATGGAGCCACCATCGGGGTTCTTGACACAAAGGGGCAGAGGTGGATCGTGAGCAGAGGGGTCAAGATCCCAGGGGCAAAGATCCCACAGGAATTGGGGGGAAAAAGGGAGACCAAGAGTTCTAGTCTGCTCACACTCAGTCCTGCACAGAACCTAGGAAGTCCCTGTAGCTGCCACTGCTGCTCTCACTGTTGCCACCACTTTGATGCTGCTCAGCACTCTGACCTGCTGGTTTTTTGCTACCTACCACCACTATTTCCCCTTCCATATGGTAGCCACCCCATCTCTAGGACCATGTTACAGTGTCAAGATTGCCTGCATTGCTGTTTCAGAGGCACGAAAGTGAAAGAGTGATTTTTGGGTGACATTTTCTCTGCTATTCTTTGGTTTTCCTTTTGTTCTGTTTTGATTTTCTGTTTTAGTAAAGTTTTATTTGTTTCTACACATTACTCATGTCTCTTAATTTTAAATTTACAACAATTTGGAGGGAGGAGTTTCCATTGGAGGTCCTGCCACCTGACACATATTGTCTATAAAACCAAGACAATATAGTTTTCCAATCTGACCTAAAAATAATGCTCAGTCTAAAATGGTATGTATGGCTAGACTTCATGAACAAAGATTTGGAAGGGCTCTACCCATGTGGGTGTGTCCTTCGAGCCTGTGCAGTGGATTTTTTGGATGAGGCACAGCATGCGCAGAACTGGCCTCACCCCTTAACTCCTAAGGTTCATCTGCCCTGGCTGAGCGAGCTTGGAGAGTGAGAGTGAAGTCCTCCGGACTAGAACCTACAGCCCTCCATATTCCCAGGAGGTCTCCCATCCAAGTACTAACTGGGCCTGACCTTGCTTAGCTTCTGAGATCTGACGGGATCAGGTGTTGGTGGCATTTAACAGCCCATCTAAAATAGTACTGTGTAGTATATTTACATGTTATCCTATGCAGATTTTATTGCTAGATATAGTTGGAAATTTGAAGATTACTCAGCCTAGAAAAGACTGAAAGGAGACCTCACTGTAGCCTATAACATCCTTGTGAGGGAAAGAGGAGGGGCAGGCACCGATCTCTTCACTGTACTGACCAGTGACAGAACTTAAGGTCTGAAGTAGTGTCAGGGGAGGTTTGGGTTGGATATTAGAAAAAGGTTCTTCAACCAGAGGGTGATTAGGCACTGGAACAGGCCCCCCAGGGAAGCGGTCACAGCAGCAAACATGACATAGTTAAGAACCATTTGGATGGTACCCTTAGGCACATGGTGAAGCTCTTTGGGATGGTTCTGTGTGGGGCCAGGAGCTGAACTCAGTGATTCCTATGGGAACCTTCCAACTCAGCATATTCTCTGCTTCTGTAAAATTCATAAACTGGGAGAGAGAGAAAAGAGGTATTGGTACCTTACAATTTAACATTTACACTGTAAATGCTACCCTAATTTAAAGACAGATGTGGTGGTGTTTGTTGGGTGGTTGTTTTTTTTTTGTTTATTTGTTGGTTTGGTTTTTTTTTCCTTACATCACACAGATTACAATTTATATTTTTTCTTCTATTTCTACCACAGATCTCAAAACATAATCATATTGGTTTTTATTTTACATGTTTTTGCTGAGACTGATTCCAAGTTCCTTTTTCTTCAAGTTGTTTGAAATAAATCCAAAATAACTAAATCTATGAATAGCACAAAAATTGTTGATATATTGGGTGATGATGAGGATAAGACTGATTTACAGATGATCTTTCTTCTAAAAACAACTGAATACAGTAGGGTATCTTAAGATCTTTTCTTTATAGATCTGATCACATACACTACAAATGAGATTTCAATAAACACACAGACAAATGGTCTAACCTGTGTGGAAACACTAACATTTTCAGAAAGTTATTGGGTTATTTAAATTGTAAATTATATTGTCCAGAATGCTTATAAACTTTTTACATTTATTAAATAAGTTAAATTGTTGTCTGCTTTGATTAGAGAATATGAATTCAATAAGGGAAATAAAGATTGAATATGTTCTCATTCAAGATGAGAAATTAGCTAATTCCATCCATGATAAAAAAAGAAAATTTCACACTGAATCTAAAATCTAATAAGTCAAACACAAGAGCCTGCTAAATTAAACTTGTTATTCATCTATACATCAGTATACAGAACATCATACAATCTTAAAATTGATTAGGAATGGCCATATTAACCAGAGAAACAAGACTAAGCAAGTTAATTTTTTTTTTCACCCTACCATCTCTAAGGTTAATATCCTATGAATAATATTGCAGTTGAAGACTACCTCAGATGCACTGGAATATAAATTATCTTGCACAAGACAAAACACTACAAAATACACGTTTAAAACTATAAATTATATGAAACATGGAGACGCAATAGAAATAATTTATGCATGGAAGCTGCTTAAATGTAACAGTGGGTATTGGAATTCTGTATTAATTTATACATAACTTTCAGGCTAATTTTGGCGAATAGTTGTTATACATAAGGTTGTCCAAAAGAGTCTTCTGATTGTTTAGCGCAAACAATACTTGAGACATTTCACAATGTTATGATTAAAGTCTACATGCACAACTACACTTACGCAATTTATAGTATAATTTAGCTAACTGCAAGGGCAATAAAACCTAGTGCAAGTTTATACATATAAATTAGATACATTTTGTATTTCCAATTTATTAAATTGCAATATTTTAATTACTTGTACAATAAATTGCATAATTACTTAATGAGAACTGGGAGTAATTATGTTAATTGTCTCTTGTCATTGTATATCAAAAAGGAGACAGTGTTGTCTTGACAAAGCCATTTTGCAAAAGTATTATTTTACATGGAGGTGTTAGAGAAGATCCATAATTAAAATAGTGACAAGACTTATACTTAAAAGGTTTTATTCAACTATGATTGAATTGAAGGAGCCTTTCTATTTTTTTAGATGGTTCCTGGAGTGGATCCCAAACAAGATTAGAATTTTTAAAAATTCCTACAAATTAAATGGACAGTTCCCTCCTCTCTTCCCCTTTGTGTTCTTTCTATTAAAAAAATGCACATCCATCACATCATCAACAAAAGACTAAATAAGTGGGTAACCGTCTTATTGAAACCTGTGAAGTTCTAGTTAAAAATTGCTTATTGTTGTTGCTTGCCTTAGAAGTTGCTTACCTTAGCTTCCAATCAGGAAGTCTTCTGCTTAAGAAGTCATGTGTTTGTGGGTTTGGTTTAATTTCACATGAGGTTCCATGTTTCATGGTTTTAAGGGAATAGCTGCAAATTCCAAGTGCCTCTACCCAATAATGAGGCTTTTAAAACTTGTGGTTTGCCTTTATTTCCAGGAAAATATGAGATTATTTTCTAAAGTTTTTGTCATTCAGAGTTCTTTGTAGTCCTTTTACAGCCTGTTTGGTTGGAGAAGCAATAGAGTCAATATAATTTTTTAAGGGAGGGTCTTTTAAGCACTTTCTGGTCAAATGTTGTGAATGTGGCTCAAGTGGAGAAATGTCTAAACATGGAATTTAATAGAACACAGATGTGAAACAGAATTAGTGTATTTTGCTTGTGCAATTTGGTAAAGTCCATGTACTCAAACATACCAGGCCCATTAAGGACGTCCAGGACACAGTAAGAGAAGTCTTGACTGATTTTCCTGTGAAGCAAGCAATCAACCCACAGCAACAAAATAGTTTTACTGAAGTGCTTGCAATTGCCTAGCTACTGGAGAAATTATAGCATGAGATTCACAGTTCTTGACATAAGCCTCCTGTGCAAATATAGTGCTAGCTGCAAACTTCTGTTAGTCTGTAAAATTGTTGATGTTTCAATTGAAATATGGAAAAGACTAAGATTTTGCTGCTTTTTGGAAGCTTTAGAAGATTAGAGGTGCTGAACCAAGACAATAGGATACACCTTTCCACAGGCGAGATTACCAGCGCATTGTATGATGCCTATTGTAATATTATAAGAAGAAAGGTTAATCTAACATTGACTTATATCATCATTTAGGTTGGAAAAGATGCTTAGAGTCCAACCATCCTACTGTTGTCTAAATTCCTGTGAAAACAGACACTCAGAAACAATATTAATGGAGAAAGATATATGGTATAACTTTCTTGAAAGGTTTCACAGTGCACACCAGAGGTTTGTGCACATTAACATATATATTATATACAGCCCACCTGGGGTACTAATTTCTCTAATACCCTACCCACAGGAGCCCATAGAACTGCCCCTATGGAGACGCTCCAAGGGCCCTGGGCCGTCTTCAGTTTTGTCTCAAAGCTATCTTGCAGGTGTCTTCTTCAAAATATCATGTCCTTGAGAGAGTTTTAAAATCTGTGAGAAAGAGCTTTAGTAACTTTCCAACACCACTTAAAAATGTGAACAACCCAGGAGAATCCATGTAACCTATTGATTCTAAAAATCTACAAAAGCACCCTAAATCTTTAGCCATCACTACAATAGATCTGGCAAAATAGAATATAACTGATAAGGATTGCCAGATGTCAGCTAAAAGAGCAGATACTGAGTCTATTGCTAATTATCATTGGAAATGAAAATGAGACTCCATTAACTACAGTGTCTCAGAAGAGGAAGACTAGTCTCTTCCCTTGATGAACTCCAGTGAGAGAATTTGGCAACACTGGAATACTCCAAATATTCCAAATTTCTTCTGCAATGAAGACAAGACTACTTTACTGTTTCCACAACACTTTTTTATTATTTCTTTTACAGTTTGATCAGGAGTTAGGCCTATTGACAACCTGTCAGGCTTCTTATTCCTGAAACCTTTGGAGGAAAAGTTCTTACTGATTTTCAATCTTTTTACTAACTACATCACAAATGCTTGGACAGACTTATTACATTTTAATATTTAATCTGACACAAATTGATTCTTCCTATTGTAGTCATGTGGACTGTTTGAAGTATGACCTCTGTTTTGTAATCTTCCTTACCGTGCTGTTTAGGCATTTGAATTTGTCTCCTCTCCCACTTCTGAATTTGTCTCTTCTCAAAGTTTTTCTGTGGTGACTTCCATTGACCTGAGCTCTTTGTAGAATATTCTTAAGTGGTCTTCATAACATTGTTAAAGGATTCATTCTTACAGTTAAGTTTTTCGGGTTTTTTTATAAATAAGTAAGCTTCCTAATTTTTATCCCTTGGGATTGAATCTTAATTTCATCTAGGTTACAGAAAGTCTGTGAAGATTTATCTCTGCAGTGGTCCATTGATAGCAAGGGTAAAAAGCCTAACACCTAATTGTTAAAGGTTCAAACAAAGAAAGGTGGTGGGGCAAGGGGTCCTTCCGGGAATTATTCTATTCCTACCTACACAAAGATTCTGGGAGTTGAAGTGCCAGGACTGAGAACAAAGGAGTGCTTGATGGCTCTAGATTCCAAATTAATGCAGGGGCGGAGGTGAAAAACGGACCCCCAGCACCTGGGAGGGGGCAGAGGCTTTTCCTGTGTGCTGGCTTCACTTCGTTTTGGGCAGCTGCTGTGACTAGAACCCACCATTTGCTGAGCTGGTGAGAGCTCCTTCTGGCTCTGCTCTTCACCTTCTCCTCTCCATCTGGGCACCTTGAGCTTCAGAGAGAGAGAGAGAGAAGAGAGAGAAGGGTCACAGCAGTTTTGGCATATGCTGCAGACTTTTTTTTTTACTAGGGACCAATTTTGACTGCAAGGAGAACTACCACCACTCCTCAACTTCCAGCATTTCCTTCTTTGAACAAAGGACAAGGAGAGAATGTTCTTCCCCATGGAAAAGGTCCCATCATGTCCCTGTGTGAGTCATACTGCCTCTTGTCTTTGCCTCTCTAGGAAAAGACAGGTCACCTCACATCCAGCCGAGGTGCAGCACTGCTACCTGCTGTCTAATCTAACTGCACAGGGAGGAAATTACAGGGCATTTTGGTGCTGGGGGAGTAGTTTGCTCTGGTCTGTTCATGGTTATATCTATATCTGTATCTACATATATAGTAGTTAAGAACAGTTATCCTTCCTATATACATTTTATAATTAAAGTTGTTTAAAAAAAAATAATAAGGGGTGAAGTGGTTATTGAGGAGGAGGCTTGGTAAGCACTTTGCTTTCCCTTAAACTAGGACATTCATGCTCAGAAAAAAAGTCTGTTCTTGAGCACAGAGTGTTCTGTTTCTAGATTTAATATGTTTCCATAAGCCATTGCTGCTTCTGGTCTACTGAAATAATGTCAATAAATGAAGTAATTATTCATAAAAGAAAATGCATGAGTTCATAGAAACTAGTATCCCAGCGGGCTTAGTAGCATATATCCCAAAGCCTTCGTATTCAAAATCCTCTTAAAGCATATATGTAAAGGTAAATCAGAGGTTTTAAGGACTGGAGAAAGAGATAAGGGAGTTACTAACAATGCCTGTTCAGAGAAGCAAAAATTCTTTGTATGGGGTTTGAAAGAAAATCAGTAATTAACTTCAGCTGGCAAAGGTATATATCTAAATAATGATGTTCCTGGGAGAACTGTTTTGTTTTTGTCTTTTCTAAAAGGAGTTTTCAGAAGCAAAGGCCAAGTATCCTTGGTTAATGAATATTTTTTATATACATGCAACACCACATCAAAACACATGAAAAGTTCCTTAATGAAAATAAATCATTACAGCAGGCAGAGTGAACTGTAGTTCTTCATGAAATCCACTTAATTTAAACACAATTGTTTAGTGTTGGGCTTTTTTTTTTCCCTGTTAAAAAAAAAAAAAAAGAGAGAGAGAGAGATATTTGAAATATTAGTCTAAATTTAATTGAGAAAGTGAATGCTACAGCTGACAAGAGGGCAAGTCTTTAAGACTATTTAAAGCTGTAAAAATAGAATTTATTGTACAATAATTGCAAACCCAAATGCAACATGGAAACTAAATACTTCCAAGGATCTGTTAAGAGACACAACAAAGGACAATTTGAGATCCAAGTCCATATTGCTGTTATAAAATTCATAGAAAAAAATCAGAACATAAAAGCAAGAGAAAAAACACAGTGAGACAATCTCGTCTGATAAGATGTTCTTTGTTAAATATTTGTAGTAATAATTATTTTAGCTTGAACAGATACCCTAGGGTGCCCTGTTTATTCAGTAAGATTTAAGGAAACTGTTGAGCAAAGAGACCAGATGTGAAAATTCCTTATAATAAAACCAAAACCAGGTTTGAGAACATCATAATTTTAAATTATTTTTCAAGTAACTTATATATACAACTTCCTATCACTCTAACATATGATATTTCTTAATCTTTTAGCCCTGTTTTTTGTTTTGACACCTGAGTTTGTAAATTTTTTAAAATTTCTTCAGGAATGTCCTGTACAATATTGGTTATAATATTCAGGTTACACCTGGAGAGATTTAGACTGGATATTAGGAAAAATTCATCATTGAAAGGGTGGTTAGGCATTGGAACAGGATGACCAAGGAAGTGATTGAGTCAGAATGCCTGGAGGTATTTAAAAGAAATGAAGATGTGGCACATAGGGTCATGGTTTAGTGGTGAACCTGACAGCATAAGGCTAATGGTTGGAATCAGTGATCTTTGAGGTCTATTCAAACTGTAATATTGTATAAGTCTATGATTCTGTAGAGGGAGTGTGTGTTTTTTGTTTCTTTGCTTGTTTCATTAGGGATTGTTGGCTCAATTTACAGGTATTGATACATTAATGTAGCTTGCATTTTGCCTGGAGGCAATGTCCAGCTAAGTCAACTATTTCACAAGATACCTATTAAGTGTGAAAAATGTTTTGAGGACTATTCTTTTGGTTGTTTCTAAAGTTGAATTTGAGTGATATTCTAGATTTTAGAAAGTAAAATGACCTCCATTAAATAACTATACCACAGTATTATACTGAATGAGTTTTGATAGGAATTCCGTGTTCATCAGCATAGGTCTTCAGGCTCTTTTGTTCATTTTCATGACCATGATAATGCACCACTCTTGAGCCTAGAGGAAGTGATCCTTGAGAATTAATGGTCTCATATTATGATAGGTGAATTTGGGGAATTATGAAACATATAATTGATTTATCAATAGAATATAGGTAGGGCGGTCCCTTGGTGTAATGGAGATCACTCGGGACTCTGAATCCCAAGGACCTGCATTTGAGTCTCAGTGGGGACCGTCCCCTGGCAGTTCAATGCCTCCCTGCCATCTGATTCCATCAGATCTTGGATGCTCAGCAGGGTCAGCCCCAGTTAGTACCGTGTGCTGCAGACTTCCCGAGGACTTCACTGTCACTGTCCAAGCTCTCTCGGGCATGGCAGATGGACCTTAGGACTTAAACAGTGGGGCCAGTTCTGTGCACACTGTGCCTCACCTAAAAAATCCACTGTGCAGGCTGGAAGGGCACACCCACGCGAGGAGAACCCTTCCCAAATCTTCATTTGCGAAGTTTATCCATACGTACGCACATACATACATACTCTAGGTGATAACACTATTGAGAACAGCCCTGCTGAGAAAAATTTGAGGATACTAACAGAATTAAAACTGGACATAAGACTGCAATGTGCACTTGCAGCTCAGACAGCCAACTCTATCCTGAGCTGTACCAAAAGAGACATGACCAGCACACTGAGGGAGGTCATTCACTCCTCTACTCCATACTGGTGAGATCCCACCTGAAGTCTCACATCCAGATCTGTCATCCCCAGGACAAGAACAACATAAACCTACACAAGTGGGTCCAGAGGAGGACCACAGAAAGGATCACAGTGATGCAACAGCTCTTCTATGAAAACAAACAGAGAATTGGGATTATTCAGCCTCGAAGAAAGAGTAGACTGAGGAGACGTGATTGGAGCCTTTAAAAAGTTAATCATCTTCTATTGGTCCAGCCACTCCCTCATAGCATTAGCTATCATCCACAAGTCAGTGTAGAGATAAAGCCTCAGCCATTTCTTTAATTCAGCAATGTCCAGGGCCAATTGAATGGCTTTGAGCTCTCTAACTTTACTCACTTCGTCTTCTCCTAAATGGAGAAGAGGAGATTCGAGGAGATTGGAGGGAAGGAGATTTGAGGAGAGGAGAGGAGATTCAAGGAGAGGAGATTCAAGGAGAGGAGAGGAGATTCAAGGAGAGGAGAGGAGATTCAAGGAGAGGAGAGGAGATTCAAGGAGAGGAGATTCAAGGAGAGGAGAGGAGAGGAGATTCAAGGAGAGGAGATTCAAGGAGAGGAGAGGAGAGGAGATTCAAGGAGAGGAGATTCAAGGAGAGGAGATTCAAGGAGA
>JAWWEV010000095.1:32244573-32257004 GCA_035583235.1 Hafferia zeledoni
AAAAAATTCTTTCCAGAGAGAGTAATCAGGCATTGGAATGGCCTGCCCAGAGAGGTGGTGGACTCACCATCCCTGGAGATTTTTAAACGCAGATTGGACGTGGCACTGAGTGCCATGATCTAGTAAATGGACTAGAGGTGGATCAAGGGTTGGACTCAATGATCTCAGCGGTCTTTTCCAACCCAATCGATTCTATGATTCTATGATTCTATGTATGCAGAGGTTACTGACCCTTAGCTTATCTGAGAGAACTTTGATATCTTCATGATTGTCTTTTGTAACTGGAAATGGCTATGTGAATTATCAGATCAGCTGCCATCTTTTGTTCGTGACTCAGTTCTCAGTAACTGTAGAAGAGTAAAGTTTCTGTTCAGTAAGGCAATGAATAATGATGATGAAAAAGCCTTTCTGTATACTATAGTGTGCATGTTGCACTAGCACATAAACTGGCAGTGATTTAAACAAATGCATAGCTTATGACTGAGAGAAGACATGCTGGAAAATAAAAGCTCTGTCTTACTTTTAACTATCCTATATGAAAATAGTTATTTGTTCTTAATAATTAAAAATGTGGTTTATTCATTTCAGACACTTTGTGTGCTCTAATATCTTACCCACCAGTATCTGAACCACTCTGTATAGCAGAAAGAATGTCTCCATAAAAGGTGCAAGCAGTTAAGCTCCTGTAGGTCTGTTGATACATATGAAAGTGACATGGAAGAGTTAGAAGTTCTTAAAATGAATTTTTATTCCAAAATTCTATTTACAACACAAAAATAAAGAGATAAAAAACATTAATCACCATAGTTTTTACCAGTTTTGACTATGAGGTGAAATGGAAGCATTTTGTTCTGTTTTTTATCAAAACACCAAATTAAATTAATATCAAGAACAACATTACAGATTTATTTATTCAACTAGGAACAACAGAACCTAACTCTAGAGACATGTGTGTTTTGTTCACAGGCTAGTTAAATGCCCATCAAAATAGATGTGGCTCCACTATGTGGTCAGAAGGTTTGCTTCTTTCATAATGTTTAAGTGACTGACAAGTGCCTTCATAAGAATCCAAATTTGTGTAAAATCATACTTAAATAAAGCTACATAGATTAAATTTGCTTTACTCATTTTGTGATTGAATATGACTTATGTCTTATGCCAAAAATATGGTTTCGGTTTTCTTGTCAGTGTAGCTTTGCTGTTTACAATAACTGAGCATCTGAAACAAACTGATCACAGAACATTTCAATTCAGTCCCTAGATGAGAAAAAAATAATCCAACACGTTTACCCTTCTCTGTTATTATTCAATAGCAACGAAGTGAAACCTTCCTCTGCATCAAAAACTTAGGTAGTAATTATCAAGTACTCTACCTGCCACAGTCACGATGTCAGTCAAATGTCCTTAACTTCTTTCTTTAAGAGAGCATGCCTTTCTTTGGGGTTATTCTTGTTTTTATAACTTCCAACTTCATGGATCTGTTATAATAAAAGTGATACTTTCTGTTATAGTTCTTTTTCATGAAACATGCAATTTATTATGTTGTGATTTTTAATAATATTGTACTACCTGAATATAGGACAGTCTTTGTATCAGAAAGAGGTGTAGTTAGGAATACAGTAATCTAGCAGTCAATACAGCAGCAGTCAAAGAATTTTAATAGTTAGTTATTTTACATACATACTAATGACTGTGTGTATTTGTTTATATGTGTGTGTACTGGGTCTGGCTGAGCCAGAATTTATTTTCCCATAGCAGGCCTTGCAGTGCTGTGCTCTGCATCAGTAGCTAGAGAAGTGTTAATAACAAGCCTATGGTTTTCCTACTGCTGAATGCAGCCCTGTAACACTTCTTCAGTCAGAGGTGAGATCCTGGGAGGGGACACAGGTAGGCCAGCTGACCCACACTGATCAAAGAGATATTCCATACTATATGATGTCAACCCAGATATAAAAGTGAGGCAAGCAGCCAGATGGGGCATCCATTGTCTCGTAATGGCTTCCTGCTGACAACCATTTCACGTGCTGGAGTTCTGCTTTTCAGAGGAGTGGCCAATCATTGCTGCTTATAGGAAGTACAGATTAACTGCCAGGTCCTACTTGGTGCATGTACATGCTGCTTTCGGGTGTTTTTTTCATTTTTGCGTAAATATAAACTACCTTATCACAATCCACGATGTGTGTTACTTCTTTTTCCTTCCACCTTGCTCCCTCCCCTCTCTGGCTGGGAAGGGGAGTGATAGAGCAGCTGGGTGGGAACCTGGCATTCAGTCAAGGTGAACCTATCACTATGAGTAAACACATACTATGAAGCATAGTGAAAGAACAAGGAAACCTGCAGATATTTACTGGAGTAATGTGAAAGAACCTAAGTGGGATTAAGTTTCACCTATCAAAAACAAAGAAGAGGAACTGAAGCATAAACTGATGGTCACCTCAGTATCTCATTTGGGACGTATATAGTAATAACACATGTGGTGCATGATCTGACAAGCATATAAGGTGAAGAACCTTAATCTTTTTATTCAGGCAGAAGCAGCACAACATAAACACAGAAATTAAACAGGGACAATGTTAAATAAGGGAGAGAGATTTTCAGAAGCTGATGATTACCTACTAGGCACCAATATAATAGTGATTTGCAAACTGATAAGAAGACTCTAAGTGTTACAGCAGATCTTTTCTGAAAGCAGTATCAGTGCTCACATTTGATAAATGATTTTTCCCTAGTTATAGAAAGAAATATTTCTTAGTGATGTAGAGAAAATCTACATCACTAGGGTTCAGCCTGTTATCTTTCAATTCAGAACTCTCTTCCATTAACTTCAATGGAATTACAGTCAAGCTTTTAATAATGTGCTTTGGAAAACCTAAGAAGAAAGATGAGAAATCACCATGAATTTTCTATTCTAAAAAATAGAGATCTCTCAGGAGCAACTTAGGCAGCAAATTCCTTTTATACAAGAATCTTTGACTGACACAAATGAATACAAAACAATCAGACACATAAATATTTCTTCATGATGTTAGATTACAGCAGTAGAATGACACTGTCTATTCATGGCATGCGGTAAATAGGCTCTTAACAGACAGCAATGTCTCATACTGTATTGCTTCTATATGTTCTCTCACATACATATGAGAAAATGAGGTATTTTGGATTTAATTTGAAAGGTGAATCGTTCAGTTTGTACTTTTAACATTAATAGGGAGATTTTGCCCTTAAACTGAGAGTATAGGTTAGGATGGTGCATGTGTCTACAGATAAGTAACGACTAAGTTAAATTTTACAACTCTGTAGGAAGTCAAAAGAAGGATTTTGATGTTTATTCACCTTTTGTTTGAATCAATAGTGTAAAAATATACTCACAGATAATTTATTCATTGAATCTACAAATGGATTATCAAAGAGAAGACATCTTTTGGTTATTCTAGAATACTGCTTGTCTTTATTTATGTGCAAACACTTGCTGACTTCTGAAAAATGTAGCTGGATTTTGGCTGGTGATAGGTAGCATGCTGTGTCTTCTGTATCTTCTAAAATCCCTTTCAACAGAGATTATGCCACGTATGTTCCCATGCTCTTCTGAAGTTTCCAATGTACCTACAGTGAATAAATATTATTTACTGAGATTGTAAACTGTTCTTATTTTTTGTTTCAGTGGGAGATGAAAGAAACACAAATTGCTTCTTTGAAAAAAAGTTTATTTGAAAAACATGAACAAGTTAGTCTACTTCAGTGTGTTTCTTTGTTGTCCTACTTGGAAAGACTACGAAAAGGATTTCTGAGCACTAAGTGGGTTTTTCTTAACATTGCCCTTAAGGCTTATGCACTTTGTGGGGGCTTATTCTAAAAATAACAGATACGAATATACATAAACATTTGTTCTTTCACTTAGGTCAATCATAAATAGATCCTTTCTTGCTGCACTAGTTCATATTTTGGGTTTCAAGCCTTTCCTTCAATTAGATTCTGTGCTTTGAAAACTTAACATCTTTAATTTGTGCAGCTTTCAGAACCCCCACCAACCCCTTCAAGGCAGTGAGTTTGCAAAGTAAACACAGAGCAACTGGGCTTTACAAAAGCAATCTTCTTCCCTTAGCTCATCTTTCTTCTGTTTTGTAACTGAATCTGATGAAATCTAAGCTGATTTCATCATATATTCAAGCATGGTTTATACCCCATATCTAGGAAATTTTGCTTAATTGCTCTTCATGACTACGTGGAGACACTTGAGCCCAAACATGTATTTATCAAGTTGCTATTTGTTAACTACCTGTTTCTGAAGTAATTTATTAGCATTCATAACTGGTAGGCTGCTTTCTAAAAAATTTTTCCAAAGCATAAAACATAAATGTAACACTTTGAAATATCTGCTGATGCAAAGTTTTACAGAACCTAAGTTCTAAAACTCAAGTTAAAGAATAACTGGAGAGTTCTTTGTTGACTATTTTATCACAGTGCAGTCCTATGCTAAAATATTACATATAGAGTTGTCAGACTGCTTCAGATATATTCCTTTCTCTTTCATCAGCTTTCTTCTTAATAAGGTTGGCTGGAAAATAAGGGTTCTGGGTTTTTTATGTAAACTTGGAAGCTTTGAAAATTTCTGTTCTGCAAATGAGATGACTGAGAGATTTATTTTCCTTGAAATAGTCTCCTCCAGAGAGAAGACCGATGACAACAAAAAGTTAAGTTTTTGCAAGTATTTTCTGGGATATCCAGTATTCATGACTTTTTCTCTGCATCTGTCTATAATTTGAGCATTCCTCAGAACAAATTTGTAATTTTTCTGGTCAAGTCCATTCCTTGTCTTTGAACAATGAGCCCATATTGACCATGAGAGTTTCCCATAAAAGTTATTTCAGAAAAACAAAATAAAACAAACAAACAAAACAAAACAAAAACCAATACCACTAAAAAAAACCCCAAAACACTTAAAAATTCATGACTCATTCTTAACCACCAGTGTTTTTTGCATAGGCAATTTATTTTGTAGAATTATTTTCCCTTAACAATGCTTTTATTATCAAGGATTTAAAGAACATCTGTGTTCAATAATAAATAGATAAATAAGGGCCCACTTCATATTACTGATATTTATTTAAAAATAAAAAGAGATAAAAGCCTGAGTTTCATTTATAACCTCAGAATAGTTTGAGTGATATTACAGAAGTACACTTCTATTTTTAGCTTGTCTTCAATAGGGTAAGCAAAAGTAGTTTGTACTGTTGTAATTTTATCTACTGTCTTAAGTCTTAGAGAAATATAATTTACAAAAGTTCCAAAGTGTCAAACTAGATACTTTAGATTAGGTTGTAATGTATTAGGCTTTATTGGGGTATACACCAAAGTGGAGAAAACAAGAGTTTAAAGAGTCCACTCAAACATCAGACATCCCATTTTCTTATCTCTGTCTTTTATTCTTTCTTTCTTCCAAGGTGGAGTGGAAAATTGCTGATATTGTGTAGACTGAGATTAAAGGTCTTATTTCAGCATTATGCATTCTGGGTATCACGTCAGATGTTAGGTAGCAGGACTGTCCCTTCCTTTGTACCTATATACAACTATAAAGTGGACATAGGTGCACTTGCACACAATTGGAGGAGTCCTAAATTTCCTTTCATACTGATCCTATTTTAGAGTTGCACAAGATCTCATACAAAATGCAGTAAGTACAGTAGTCCATCCTTAGAGAAACTTATCTGGACTTGAGTTCTTCACATGGAGAAGTAGACATTACTACAACAGACCTGAAATTCTTTCCCAGAAATCGGTCATGTGATACAGCTCAATCTTAATCACAGCAAGACATTTGGGTATAGATCTTGTGCCATCCATTTTGCAGACTAAGCTTCAAAAGTTCACTTTTCTGATATACAATTCTCCATTCAACAAGGTTAGGTGTGTTAGAAGCATTGGTAAACAAAGTTTTGGAAAAACCTTACAATTTAAGAAATGTGGGAGATTGATTCTTAGAAAAAAATAATACAGTAGCCAGTGCCTCAGTTCTTTGAGCTAAATTCCTTGCCTAGTAGTTTTGGAAGCACTATTTTTTTGTCTTTTCTTCTACTGTTGCCAGTTTATGCCCCTCCTAACAAGCTCAAAGACTGCTTTCTCAAAGGAGAAGTACAATACTGGAGCTTGTCATCAGCAGGGCTTCTAGGCCTTGTGACCCTGATTTTCATTACCCAAGACGCAGAATGACTCCTCTTTTGAGACTGCATTTTCCCCTTTTTTTCTTTTCCATTGGCACACTGTACCAGTTCATGTAGCATCTATGTCTATCTTGGAATCATGCTGAGTGAATGTTCTTTATAAAGAAGTGTTCATCATTGCATGAAATATGTTGTTTCTTAAGCCTTACTTGATAATGATGCAGTGTTTTGAAAGTGATATAAAAAGATGTTTTCCTTAGTAACAGTACTGTTGCTAATAGGCACTTAAAAAGTTTTCTTCTCATAATGAAGAGAATTGTACTCAAATTCTGCCTTTCAAACTTTATAGACTTCTTACTGTGAAAACTTGTACAGGGATTCAAGAGTAAGATGCTTCCTTCTTCCTATTTCATCTTGTTTTCTAGACGTCTTTGATATTTTTACATACTGTGTTCCTTAAATATATAAATGTCAAGCCTACATATTCCTGGAGGGAAACAGGACTCAGAGACTAGAGAATGTTTTTACAATAACTATAATTCTGAATATGGATGTGATTATATTTTTTCTTTGCATTTCTTAGAGAGTATTAACACTTTACTGGTCCTGTTTCTTTTCTTACTATTAACATTTGAAGTATTTTATTTGATTAAAATTTGGCATTAGAAAATCAAGAGACTTTACCATCCCAAGCATATTCACACACAACTTGAAACATTATCTCAGCAACTGTTTTCAAATCATAAATGTAAGGATATGATTCACACTGAAAGGCTTTGTTAATGTTTGGCCATAAAGCTTTCCAAATGGGAAGTGTAACCAATATGAAAAGTATTCTGGGTAAGTATTTTGAGTTCATATTTGTGCAAGATATTTGTGCAATGTATATACGGTTCTTATTTTTGAGAGAGTATTATAAGAATAGTTCATATCACAGCTTTGGAAAATGTCAATTCTATGCATTTTTCATTCTTCTGCCCATGACATCAATTCTGAAATTTACAAGAATAAAAAAAAGGAATCAGTGTAGTAGAAGCAATAATTTCCCAAGATTTTAGTGCAGACTGCTGTTCAGTCACATACTTTAATCATTATCTCCTCACTATGAAAACTTGTATCCTAACTGTCTTAAACATGACAGTAAGTAATTACACCTACTAGGTCCCAAATTTTCTTCCTCTCTTTTATGTGAATCTATCGATTTTTGAGTTCTGAGTGTTATTTCCCTATTGCTTATACTGTATTCTTCTCTTCCAATTAAGATAAAAGGTTCAGCCATACAGACTTGTGCAGTAACCTGAATTTTGTCACTGGCCGTCATTTTTGATCATTCTGGGTTGCTATCTGACATTTTTGGTAAAGTTGATTTCCTTTAGTGCACAGGAGAATTTCTAGGTTTCTGGTTAGAAGAAAATAAAATGTACGTAAGCTGCTTAGTATGCACTGAAGTAGTATGCAGAAGTACTGACTTTTTTCTGTGATTTTTGTTTGTTTCTTTCTTGGTTTTGTTTTAGTTGATTGCACTGTGGCTTTTTGGTGGTATTGTTGTGGCTATTTGTTTGTTTGTTGGGATTTTTTAAAATTGTGTGTTTGCTTTCTTTCCCTTTCCTTGTTTGTCAAGTATACTAGTGCAAATTAGAAGGATGCTTCATTTCCCCACAAAAATATTTTTTTTTAATAAAAAGGTCTTATTAAGAACACATTAGTTTGAGAGACAGATGGTTACTGCTAGTACATTATAAATCTAGATTTATTATTTATTGTATTAATAATAAATGATACATCAGGTAAGACACTAGTAAGAATTCTGCAAATGTGAATAATTCAATGATTCTGTTTAATCTGTGAGAAGATATCCTGAAGCCTCCTGGGCTTCAAATGAGCCTAATGAATATAAACAATTATTTAATTTTAGGTCAGGGATATAACTTTAAAGTATGAAAGCAATTAGAGTTTAATTAAAAAAGATGTTCATGAAAGGTATCTCATGTAAACTTTGTTGGGATGTAAAAAGGAGCTTTCAATACTGGACTGAAATTCTTGTTATGAACACGGTCACTCTCAGCTATTTTTCAACCTTGTAATAGTTTTCAAAATTAGCTGTTTGAGGGTTCCTTGAAGAGTAGATGTGGCATACAAGCTTTGGTCGAGGTGCAAAAGAGGAATGTAGTGGTTTTACTGGTCTATACAGGTATTTTTATATTGTTTAATTTTGTCATTATAATTCTAGTAATACAATATTAGTGCAATAACAAATCATGGAGTTTGTTCTTATGAAGTCTCATTCTTGACTGCTGTTGTTTAAATCATTCCATAAATTAAACTGAAATTAGAGATGACACATAACTTAGGTGGCTATATACTTAGTGACTCTAATTCATATTCTGTGTCATAACACTGTAATTTGTATAGATGCAAGCAACCTAGTGCAACCTTGAGTAGCTATAAACCAAGTTATTGTCCAGAGAAATTCTCTGCCATAGAAGTTTCAAAGCTGCTTTAAAGCTATCTTTACTATTTTTTTTAATCTGCCTCAGTCATGACTCCTCTAGGCCTGAGAGTATGGATCCAATATTTACCTGTCATCAGGAAATAATCTTCAAAATATTTTATATCTATACTTGGAGATTGCTGTCTTCTCATGACAAGATTAGCAGCCTTTAATTTGTGCTGCTATTAAATGCCTGCAAAGTACACAGCTGTATCAAGGGAATTAATAAATGCAGTATCAGAGAAAACAATCCCTTTTTTCCTTATCGTAAGTTAAATCTAGTCAAATTGTGAACACTTGTTTTGACCAGATCATAATACTTTACTATGTGTTTGCTGCATATCTACAAAAGCAATAAAGGTTTTAACAGTACCCACAGCCAAAAGTTTTATAAGCTTTCAGTACTGAATATATGAAACACTTAGTTGCTTTCTGCAGTCTAACTGCTAAACAAGTTTCTTGAAGATCTTGAATGTTCAAAAGTGAGCATTTGGTAAATTGTGTTTGAGTGTAAGTGTACCTGTGAAGTACAGAGAAGATAACACTATTAGACTGATAACCACTTTTGAACTTCAGTTTGAGTCTGTTCTTATATTCATTTATCAATGTTGTTTTACTTGCACTCTTGAAACCCATATATATATATGTATGTATGTATATATATATGTATATGTATATATATGTATATGTATATACATTTAGGTATCCTGCTGATAGTACTTCTCATACTGGAGAAAAAGGGAAAGATTACTTTTAAGGTATCAGGTAGTCTCTTAGCATCTGGCTAATAGCTGGTTCTCTATTTTTCACTTTTTTGCTCTCTATTCTGTTTTCATACTGTCTTTTATTATTCCATTCCAATTTTGTATTTACATTCTTATATCTAGCATATATTTTATTTTATTTAACCATTGTTGCCACATTTCCTTGTAAGAGACTGAAAAGGTGAATGAATCAGCAATTTGCAAAAGAAGAAAGGTGCTCTGCTGAGGCTAGTTTTGCACCCCCACAACCAAAGGGGAGTAGGAGAGTTTTTAAGTGTGGGTGAAACCTCTGATCTGCATAAGAACACCACAGTGCAGAGGTGGTGCTCACCTACACAGGAGGATGAACACAACACACCAACCTTTGTCTAGCAACAAGCTGTGTTTTGAGACAGATAAGGGGAAACCCTGAAAAGAAGCAGATCTTTGAGGTGGGATAATGCTTTTTATCATGCCAATGTCCTCCATTACAGAGCTGTCTCAGGTGTAAAACTCTGTGGGGGAGGTATCTGGACATTCAAACATAGGCCTGAAAGTATTCATCCCTTCTGATTAGGGATAACTGGCTAAACTATACTGGTGTGAGAAACAGCTGGCATGTCTTAGAAGGTGTAATAAGCTATCAAATACCACTGAAGTGCCCCCATGTTGGAGGTGGCATCTACATGAACATGGAAGAATGGAAGAAGGAGAGAGACAAAGAAACTGATTTTGATGCATGGAAGGTCCAATTGGACAATCAATAACCCGGACTGCAACTTCATACCAAGGACTCTACCTGTTGTTACCCCTGTTTGTTGTTAAAAGTTGAAAATAAAAGTTCTATCCCCCTGGTTCTATGGTGCCGGTAGCACTGGCAGACTTAGCCTGTCAGTGCGGATACAGCTACCATTGGTCGGTTCTCCCTATGAAGCTGCCCTATCCGGTTAGTCCCTGTTTACTCCTCCCAAAGTTACCACCCACACAGTTCTTGTCCCAATAGCTTATAGCGGATTTGCATGCTCCGCCTCTTCTCCACCCAGTTTCTAGAATGTTCCTTACCAGAGGGCATAAAAAGCCCCCCATTCTGTTAATAAATTGGATCAGCTCTGGCTTCCAAGGTGTTCGCTTGTCTCTGCGTCTTCCTTGTGGGTCGCGGGGTGGGTGAACCTAACCTGGAGCCTTAGCAGCCGCAATCCACCAGCTCAGCAGGCTGTCCAAGAACCCCCCGTCGCTGGTCTGGTCCCTTTCCCGAGACTAAGACTGCGACACCCCCAGACTCATTTCTAGGGCCTTTGGCCAGAAGACTGCTTATGATCCAGTGTTGTAATAAACAGCATAAAACCCCCTGCCCAGGGGAGATGCCTAGGCATTCCATTCTGAACTTAAACATATACTAACCCATGCACTTTATGTTTTGGGGATTTCTCCCATTCCCAATGGATCAAGACTGTGACCATCACTTTGACCAACTGACATCTAAATTGCAACAACAGTCACTGGATCCATGGATGGTGATATCTTTCCTCTCCATTATCTACTCCTATACTTTGTTTCCCTTTTTTTCTTTTCTTTATGTATTTTCTTAAGTGACATCTTTGTACTTTTATATTGTTATGTAACTGAGATAATAACCAAAACAGCTACATACCTTTTTCCATTACAACCAAGGCTGAGGTGGAAATGCCCAGGTACCTCTCCCTGGTCAGGGGAGTTGTACAGTGTCTGTTACAACACTGTGTATAATAAGCAGTCCTCTGGTAAAAGGCCCTAGAAATGAGTCTGGGGGAACTTGAGGCATCTTTCATGGTTTATGACAACTTCTAGGACATGACACCTGCCTCTCACATCAGTGTGGCTGAGCCAGTTATGCCGCATTAGATGGGATGAACGCTCTCAGGCCCATGTGTAAATGTGAATGCCCCATGTGAATGTGACCATCCCGGGGCTGCTGGAAGAGAAGTGGGAGGAGTGGGGATTTGCAACAAAGTCAGTTGTGAAATGGACATCATAAAAAGCACTATCCCACCTCACATGGTCTGTTTCTTAACAGCCTCCTTCACTATCTGTCTCAAAACCCAGAGCCTCTTGCGGTAGGTGTTTTGTGTCTTCTGTGGATCAGACATTTTATCACCACTCAAAGACACACTCCTCCTCCCTTTTGGCCCAGGTGGTTACTTCCCACACCTGGCCTCAGCAAAGAACTCTGCTGCCTCCACAAATGGTCAATTGTTTTGAGCCATTAGCCATTAACATTTCAGTTTTTCACAATAATTGGAAAAAAGGCATAACATTATCTTAGAATAGTTTGAGTTGGAAGGGACCTTTCAAAGGTTCTGTAGTCCAGCATCTCTTCTCAAATTATTGTATCAGTCATAAAATGATGAGTTGCTAGGAAGAAAGTCAATCAGTGGGATACAAGGTGGAGAAACAAGTGTGAACAAAAATATAAAAGAGAAAAAAAACCACCAAAACCTTCAGAGGATGTTTAAAACATAAGCATATATTTCTTAATTTTGCTAATTAGTATTTAATAGAATTGTATTCTAAAGCTTTCTTCAAGAATTTTGTTATTATTTTTCAAATCCTGATCAATTTTATAGTTTAGTATTTTAAAGCAAATCTTTCTCTTTTTGCTACAGCTTATTTAATTAGTGAACTTTATCATCTACCAGATTTTAATATGATCTAATGCTCCTCTGTATTAATAAATTAATAATTCAGTACTTGGGAAAAGTGTCTTGCTTTTCCAGCTGTATGGAGTTTAGATACCTACAGTCTTCATGCCTTAAAAATATTTCACTATAATCTGCCAGATTTTGGAGTGTTTTGGTTTGTAATTTGTATGTAATCATGCAGTACATAATTTAGGAGTAAAAGATTAGAAGTAATAGAACAGGACTGGCAAAAAGTAACCATTAGAGGTGATCACCAAAGCATATTCAGGTGTCACGTGAAAGGAAGGAGGGAGACAGAAATACAGAGATTTCTAGTCTTAACTGTATTAATTAAAAGTTATTAGCTGTAAGCGCTTCCAGA
>JAWWEV010000095.1:32264970-32276433 GCA_035583235.1 Hafferia zeledoni
AGCTGAGACCTGTCTGGCATGGGAGACCCTACCGGTGGCACAAACCACCGCCAGCATAGCTCTCAACCTCATGAGGGGTGTCCCCGGAGAAGAGTTATTAATTATAATAAACATATATAACCCTAGGTTTTTACCGTATCAAATTGAAGGATGGAGGTATGAAACATACCCTTATATGATGCTTTGTATCTTGAGAAGATATGTATTTTTATATGTTCTTAAAGGCATACATGGATTTCTTCATTATAAATCTATAATTTAATTTATATTCAAACCCACTTTTAATTACTATTATTTTAAAAATCCATATTCAGACATAGGTACAAATTAACTCAGTCTAGTAAGAAAGTATTGGGAAAAGTGTGCAGGTTGGCAACTGGAACCGCCTGTACAGATTTCTAATGCTTTTTAGAAGTTTACTTTTTAATCATTACAAACAGGAAACTTAATCTCCAGCTGAACATAAATAACAACAAAGACTCCATGACTCAGCATAAAGCTGCAAACCTAAAAGGGTCATAAAATATAAAGCTTCCTATTAAAAAAGGCTTAAATATCTGAAAGGATAAACAAAACATTTGCATTCTGGCCTCAGTCAGCACCTGCTGTTTAACAGTCTGAAGGAGAAGAGAAATATATTCTTTTCTATGTTAGCTCCTCAAAAATATCAAAGGATACTAAACAGTGTAGGGTTTTTTCTGCATATATAGGTTGTGTTATTTGATAAGATAGTATTTTTACCTGGTTTGGAATGTGTTTAGATGAGTTTCATATTTTGATACAGAATGACATTCATTTGTGTTAGACATGTATGGCTTGTATTGCTGTCAGCAGTATAGAAAAGTAACGAGTATCATTTCTTCCTGTTTGCAGGCAGTTTTGACAATAACATGAATTGGGCAGAAATAAATGTTCTTTCTCAGTCTAAAAATAAAATATACGCTAAATTAATAATGAAAAACTGTGGCATTTTTATCAGCATTTCTAACAGAGGCATATTCACAGTGGTTATATAAAAATACATAGAAAAACATTTACATCTATTATACACAGACATACTTCTAAGTTTTAAATATACACATTTTTACATCTGTATACAAGGATATGTATATTTGGTCACAGTCAAAATAGATTAGTTTCACAAACCAATTCAATTCATGATTCATTCTGCTTCTATAAAACTTACTACAGGATAAAAAATTTACTCCTCATAGATAGAGTATTTTCAATAATATGTAACAAATTCCTATACTGAAAATTTACTCTATTGGTGTGAAAGACCAGTTTCCATCTGCTAAACAAACAAGTCAATAAATGAAAAAGAACTCATTTGTTGGCTTCAGCCAAACCTTCCACAAACAAAACTTTATTTGAAAATTAAAACCTTTGCTCCCTGTTATAGTTTTGAAATCTTTATGGAATTTTTTTATTTCCCTTGCCAACAGAGAGATTGTGAGAGCTACAGCCCTGCCCCCACTACATACTCTAGGCTCTGAGTATACCATCATTGGTATGTTGGGGGATGCTTTTGCTCTGGTCTGTTTATAGTAGAAATAAAAAAAAAAATATTTGTAGTTAAAAACTGTCATCCTTTTCTATACATTTTCTGATTAAACCCCCTTAATTTCAAGGCTGTGGTGATTTTTTGAGGGAGGCCCCTTTTTTTCCTAGTTCATAGAAATATCTTAGTTTCCTCTAAACTAAGACACTCCCCTAGACAACAGTGGCATAAGTACTAATATAGTTAATTTCACAATACCATCTAATTTTTAAGTCAAAAGCAGCACCAGGATTGAGATAAGTGCCTAAGATAAGTACCCCATTCATGGGTTAAGTGAAGTTAGGCTTAGCATCAGCAGTGTTCAGTATTTTTCACTTCCTGCAATGCCAAAGAAAATACTTTCTGTACTATGTATTCAGAAAGAGCTGCAGATTAACAGAGGCTTAAGAGGAAGAAAAAAGGTACCCTTCCATATACCTCTTAGATGAGTGTGAAGTATCCTTCCCAGTTACTTATCTACTTTGCAAATCTAAATGTTGCTATGGAAAACTATTAAATGGGACAGTTTTTCACATAAACCTAAAGAATTACATTGTTCATGATTCATCTATTCTTAGGCCATACATGGAATTTGGGCTAGAGTCTAATTTCTCAGGTTTACAATTTGCTCCTGTGAAATATCTGTTATATTGATGATATTCCTGGAAATTGCTTTCCCTTAATGCTTCAAATGAGTATTATTGAATTATTTTTGAACCATATTATTTTCTTGGAATCTGGCAGAAATACTACTTCTTTTGCACAGTAAAAATCAGGTATTTGTGCAATTACCAAAAATCAAGAGGTGAAGTGTGGCCTATGGTTTTATCTGGCACCAGCATAACATAAAAGTCTCTAATACAAGAAAAATCACTACAGTCATCCATGCTGATAATTATATTTGTCTGGACTTTTAGTTCATAAAGGAGAAGCATAAGAAAAACAGGTCATGTCTGTCCTCACTCAATCCACCTGAAATTTCTTGCCATATTATATTAAATATTACTAAAACCAACTTGTAAAGTAACTTCTCTCACCTCAAGTACAATCAAATTGTGTTCTTCATACAGAGAAAGGCATGTTTAGAGAATTATAGTGAGAGTCATAAGGGAGCTGACTCTCCCTCCTACCACACTGGCTTCCAATAAAGTATATATTAAAGCTCTGGTTTATGACACGTTCTTTGATTAAAGAAAGCTTCTGTTTGAAATTTCCACTTACAATATTGTTGGATAGTACTATATGTGATTCTGCATTACCCGCATAGACTAAGAGAGCTTCAGTTTTAATCTGATAAACACTTAATTTTTAAAAACTTCAATAATTTGAAGAGGAGGTGAAAATTATTTTCTATTCTTTAACAGGATGCCAAACTTTAATATTTAGGATTAACATTACCTCTCCTTTTCTATATATTTTTCCTCCAAATATGGAATGATGTTAAAATAATTAGAAAGCTTATTTGCAAGTGTGAGTAGGTGCAAAAAAAGATAGAGGGAAGAAAGAGAAAACTCTTCAGCTGAGCTAAAGAAGAGTACAAAAAAGTACACAAGATATATATTAATTTGATAATTCTCAAAAACTTTGCAGGTATTAAGTTTGATGCTGTGTGTCTGAACATGACTGTCAGAAAATATAGCACTATCAAAAATAGCAACTAAGCAAAGTGAAAAGGGATCCTAAAGGATTTAAAGTACATGTAAAAAGTAAAAGGAGAGCTCAGGTGACCTATTGTACACCACTTGTACTAAAGATACGTTTTCTCCAATTACTTCTACTTTATTTTTTTTTTTTTTCTTTCAAGTGCTGGCTCTCTTACCTTTTACAATTGAATTTATCGTTTGCAGAGACAGTAGCATCTTCTACCCTATAGAAATGGGAGATGTCGGAATACTCCTCAGTAAACTTCCCTCATGACAGCATTTCTTTCCTCTTTCATTACGGGCAAGACATCAAATGTAATCCCAGAGGAGCTGAGAAGAGCAGAAGCAGTTCTTAAGATAATTGGTATATTTTTCAAAATCTATTTATAAAGTACACAGAAAAGAGAAATTTTGGTAAAGATAAAGGTGGGGATATTAAATAATTTTTAGTCATTAAGTAAGTGCACTTTGAAAGGGGAAAGGTAGAGCAACATGAGAAAAAAAGAAAGTAAGAAGAACTTTTCCTGTAATTCTTGTATTGTTCTTTAATGAAGCATTACATATTTGACAATTTCATTCAGTAACAGAACTAATATGAGATGTGAGCAATAGTGGAATATTTTTTTGTCTTCGTTTAAGCTAGTAATATCAATTACACTGTCTGGTTTTGCTTCTAGAAGTTAAAAATATGAAGAAATAAATCTAGTTTATTGAAAATCGTGTACAGAAATAGATTTCTCATAGTTTACATTGCTTTGTGTCGTGATTGGCTTTCTAGCTTGCAACTGTCTGGTGTACTAAAGCAGTCCAAAAACACAAAAATGATTATAGAAAATACAAACTGCTGAACCATTTATAGTTTAGAAGATTATATACATACCATACACTTCATTAACAAGAACACAAGACCAAGCTGATGCCAGTTAATTGTCTCTGTCTCTCTTACTGTTCAAAGCCACTAAAGGGCTAAAACCAAAACAGCATATTAGTCTTATTTTGAAAAAAACCCCAAACCATCAGGCTCCAATCTGTTGAAGTGTGGGGTGGATAAGTAGACAGTGAGATCAACCTCTCCTATGATGACAGGATGAGAGATTTGGGGTCTTTCAGCCTGAAGAAGAGAAGGCTCAAAAGAGAACTTATCAAGACCTTCTTGTGCCTAAAACAGACTTTAAAAAAGGTGGAACAGCAACTTTTTACATGGGCAGATACTGCTAGGACAAGGAGAAAAAGTTTGAAACTAAAAGAGGAGAGATTTAGATTAATTGTTAGGAAGAAATTCCTTACTCAGTGGGTTATGAGACACTGGAACAGGTTCCCCAAAGAAGTGGACACGCTATTCCTGGAATTACTCAAGGCCAGCTAGGCTGGATGGAGCCCTGAGCAATGCAACCTAGTGAATGACACTCCTGACCATGGTCCCTTTCAGTCCAACTTATTATATGATTTATGACCTGGATGGTAGGGCAGTAAGTTTTGTGATGATACAAAATCAGGAGAAGTGATTGATGCACTGGAGGGTTGTGCTGCCAACCAGAGGGACCTCAAGAGGCTGGAAAAGTGAGGTGACAGGAATGTCATGGAGTTCAATATAGGTGAAGTGCAAAGTCTCCTATCTGGGAAAAGTCATGACCTGAGACAGTGTACCCAAACTGAAACATGAGAAGTTTTTTTCTTAACATTATGGAAAAAAAAATTTACTGTGAGAGTGACTGAGCACCAGAAAAAGTTGCCCAGTAAGATCACTCAGTGATTGGAATGCCACTATGCAACATTAAAAGAGAACAAAACTTGCCCTAGTGGTTAGTGAGAAATGTGATGAGAAATACCAGTCTTAAAGTAAGATCTGAAAACCAATTTAATATTTTCTTCACAAAAAATAAAATAAAAGAGTATTTTCTGATAAAGATTATGAAAGAGTCATTTAGGCCACAGACCTTGCTGGTAAGTTTAAAACAAGTAATGTTCATTAAAAATAATGTAAAATATATTTTAAAATCTTCTATTAATAAAATTATTTTGAGTTTATATGTCAAACTTTTGGTAGTGGGGTGTATGAAGAGCTGCAGTGGTAGCCTCTGTAAGAAGAAACCAAGGGTTGACTCATGCTGGCCAGAATCAATTCCAGCTGAGCTTATTGCAAAGCTGATAAGTGGGTTTGGAAAACATTTAAGAAAGGGTTAAAAACCTTTTGAAAGAATTGTGACTCAAAGAATTAAAAAAATGTGAGATAAACAACCATGCAGACACCAACATCAGAGAAGGATGTGTATGAAGCGCTCTAGGTAACATAACAGAGATTTTTCTGTAATTTGTGGAAAACAAAATGCAACAGTTGTCCCTTTACAGTGCAGGGAGAGGACCCCAGTGAAACAGATAACCCCTGCAGCTGACAGAGAGGAGTACGCCAGAGCAGTTATCCACATCTCAGCCCATAGACAACCCCATGATGCAGCAGGTGGATATGCCTTGAGGAAGATGCAGTCCAGGGAAAGCACACAAAGGACTAGGCTGCTAGGAGGAACTGTGGCTTGTGAAGTCCACTCAGAAGCAGGTTTTCAGGTAGAAACTGTGGCCTCTGAAGCATACACGCTGCAGCAGACTGCTCCTGAAGGACTGCAGCCCGTGGAAGAGACCCATGCTTGAACAGTTACCTTTTCTGTGACCATCTTACTCCATTTTTAACCCTACCATTAACTAAATTTATATTGCCCAAGTTCAGTGTTTTGTCTGTGACAGTAGCAGGTCCAATTTTCCTTTTGAGGAAGGGGACTGAGAAAGAAGCTGGATAGAAGTCTGGCAGCCAGTCAAGATCAACTCACTGCAAATATTTGTTTAGTGACTGTATACAATAATTCCTTTCAGGAATGACACAAATAGCTGCTATATTCTGTTGTCTTTTTTTATATGTGTTACTTATTTAATTTCATTACCAGGCAATGGTTGTGGGATTTGTTTAAATTTATATTATATATGTTAAATATTACCTAAACTGAGCATGACGAAATCTGTTAGAAATAGCTAATAGATCCTGTTGTTGCTACACAATTCTGTGCACTGAATTCAACCAGTATTTGATGTTTTTGACAACCTAAGGTGTTTTCTGTGTGGCACTCAGTAGACTTAGTAGCCTGTGTTTATTATAGAATTCATATTTCATTGATCATTTCTCATGATTTACCTAAGACATTTTTCAACGGAAGGGACATTTTATGGATAGGGAACTATTTCTTTGTACATGTTAGTCAGAAGGGAATATTTAGAGGGTCATTTTAACAGGATAGCATGTAAGAAAATTGCCCCAGCAACTAAATAGCATTACTTTTCTTTGACTACTACAATACCACTCTTTAAGAAGAAAACATTGAAACAGGAGACAACATTACTAATGCCTCCAGACTGACATGCTGGTAAAGACCCTTGTATTGAAAGGAATCTGTTGCAATTTCATGAGACTGCTTATAGAAAACTAAGCAATTTGTAACAGGATAATTGGCAAAGCTGTTAATTTCCTAATATGGATCTTGAACAACACTGTAATCACCACTTATTTCTATGCAAATGGCAAAAGGAGTTATGAATCATCACAGTGAAAAGCAGTCACACTTTGCTAGGTTTTCATTAGTAACAATAGAGATTAACTCAACCCATCAGTCAGTGAATTCTCCTCTCTTTCTGTCTCTCTCTTTCTTTAAATAATATATTCTGAGTTTCATTAATTCTTCAGAAGTAAACCCTTTTATCCACTCATGCTGTGATGATTTTTCGTCTCCTAATTATCTAGTTGTCCTGTTCTACTTATATATATTTGCAAAGGTAAGCTGAGTGGCTGCTAGAAACAAGTGGAAAACTGTTTTTGACTTTCACTGTACCTGAGATTAGCTAAAGTAACTCACAAGTGTAGAGCAACACTTAGAACTCTAAACATTTGCACAGGATAGGGTATCAGATTTTGTGAATTCAAGATTTTTATTTCTGACAATCCAGTCTGGATGCACCAGGTAGGGGTCTCAGGAGGGCAGAGTAGAAGGGGAGAACCACCTCCCTTAACCTGCTGGCCACACAGCTCTTGATGCAGACCAGGATGCTGTTGGCTTTCTGAGCTGCAAGTGCACATTTTTGAGTCATATTCAGCTTCTCTTTCACCAGTCCCATATTCTCAGCTCTAATTACCACTGTTGAGCACTTACAATTGAAATTACCACTTTAGAAGTCTCATGCCCCCAGAAATCAAACCATGACACCAGGAGTGCCCAAAACTGATGCCACCGCTCATGGTGGTGTCCATCACCCAGTTCTCCAGCCCACCCAACACATCCACCAGAGTACCAGACTCCCCCATCCCCCAGTTTCATGGGTGTCAGTGGTGCCCAGACCCCAGTGGGTCAGGCACTAAGGGTGTTGCACTCTTAGCCACAAGATGGGTGGAAAAACCACTGTACCAGGACAAAAAACCAAAACCAAACCACAACAAAACCAACAAACAAACAAAAAAACCCAAAAAAAACAAACAAAAAAATTGAATTGGGCTTGGGTGGTCCAGGGGGGTTCCTGACCCCTCACTCACTGGATGCTCAGGATTAGTGAAACCCAGGTTCCATTAACCCCATGAAGGGTCTCTGTCCCCATGGGGGGGAGGAGGGATGTTTCTATTCCCTTGAGGGGGAAAGCACCTTTGCCTCCTCCTTGGGAGGTGAAGAAGCAGAAATTTTCCCTGTGCTCCCTCACCGGAAGGGGATCGAGGAGGGTTGCCATAGAAAGCCCATGTAAACAAATCATAAGTAGCCAGAAGCAATTTATAGGCCAGGACACCCGAAGCCCACTGCTAGCCTGTCTCACCCACAAATCCCAAGCAGACCTGTCCCCTTGGGGATGGCAGGGTGGCCAGCAACAGCTTCAGCTTCCCCCAGGGCTTCTGGGACAGGTGCAGATGCAGTGCCAGCAGTCCCACCTAGAGCAGCGGGGCTTGGCATGGTGGTCATGCCGGGACAGCCAGGAGCCAGGTTCCCCTGGCACCATGGAATTAACTCCTGCCAGCAGTGCTTCAGCTTGGAGCAGTGAGAGGAGTCGGCAGAGGGGAGCCAAGCGTGGCGCAGTGTGCCTGGAAAGCCAGTGGAACCAGTGGCTGCAGACGTGGTGTGGCCAGGCACGCAGGTGGAGTGGGCGCGGGGGAGACAGCAGACAGCTTTCCCCAGAGCTGTGGGCCAGCTGCAGGGCAAGAGCACTCCCTAGCACAGGGTCATGCTGGTTCCCTTCCTCTCCTGAGGGCAAGGCTACTGTTTGGCAATGGCCTGATACTAGCCAGGAGAAAAAGGGGGAGCGACAGGTTCCCGGAGCCGTGCCCCATTCCAGCCAGAGCACTGGTCCCTTCCAGAGCTCTGGAGCTGCCCTGGTGGCCGGCGGGTGGCACAGCACAGATGGGTCCACAGTGTGAGCCATGGCAGGTAGAACAGCGGTGGCTCCAGTTGGTATGGTTTTCAAAACAAAAAATGCAGTCGGGGAGGGACTGTCCTCTTCAGAGCCAGTGTGGCTCCAATGGGAGAGGCCTGTGATTTAGGCTGAGCTGGCAAAATGCCAACTGCCCAACACAGAGAGAGAATCCACCCTCCCACCAAGGGAAGAGGAGCAAGGGAAAAAACCCAAAAACAAATAGGAAGGAAAAAAAACCCCAAAACCTGAACTAGCCAGCTTCTTATATTATACAAAAGAGAAACAATTAAAACCAGAATATGATATAATACATATATATACAAATATGAGAAAAATAAACAAGAACAACAACACTGAGTCAGCCTCGCAAACAACACAGAGCTTCACCACCCTAGCTCACAAAACTCTCCAACAAGCTCCCCACAAAGGATACCCAGCAAGAGAGGAGAAAACCAACAACAAAAGAAAAAAAAAGGTACTTCCCAAATTAAACAGCTGTGAAGTGGTGAATGAGGCTCAACACCCTCAGCCATGGTGACAGCAGGTCCACTCAGCACCTGGCCGTGAAAGCACTGATGAGGCACCACCTACACCTTTTATACTTGATTTTGACATCAAAATTATATGAAATATCTCTTTGGTTTCTTAAGCCAGGTGATGTTTGTCCCCTCTAATCTACATAGACTCTCTGGGCCTGTTGAACTGAGGCCTAGCTAAAACTAAAGCCAAAACTACCACAGCTGGGAAAGGTGTAAAACTGAGAGGCAGTGTCAGGTGATAACAGAGACCAACACAGATCCTAGCGAGAAGCAGAGGTTGTGCCTTGAAGTCAAGATCCCTGCCCTGACTGATAAGGGGGTCAGAGCCATCCATTCCCCTCTAGCCCTGTTCCTTATAGTCTGTACCTCCCTATCCTGGCAGGCAGGGGACATGGACACCTTGTCCTGGTATGCAGGACTTCCCACCAAGCAGGCAAGGAGCAGCAGGGGCATCCCCATTACCCTGGGTGTGCAAGATTTCCAACTGCAGGAAAAGGGGGTGGTTCCTCCACACACCCCCCAGAGGCATTCTCTGCCTTTGCCCCTGTTACTGAGATCAGAAAGTAGGGGGCAAAGAGGGTGATATGGTTGCTGAGCTACAGGCTGCCTGAAGAAAGGCAGTTAATTCCAACTTAGCTGGATACTGAGACACTATCTTAAGTTTAAGATCCTTTATCCTGTTTAAGCATAACTGAAAGGAATATAAGGATTCTGGCTGTTTTTCATTTTTCTCATTTCCACCTTTGAAGAAACCTCAACATCTGATACACCAAAACAGATTGGCAAAGCAAAAGACTTTCTGTGTTAGTCCCTGTGTTCTGTGTTTTGAGTTCGCTCCATGCAGCTCCAGGTCTGTGCATCAACTTGGCTCTGGGGCTGTTGGGACAAACACCAGTGTAATACTGGTGTAGAAAAGGATCCTAAGTATTTTTGCCTTTAATGTGAACTATTTGCTATTAGAATATAACTATTTGCAGACAACCAGATCTAAAGGACATGCATCTGAAAAACCCAAATGGAGAGCAAGATTGATGCAAGCAACCTTGTGCAAGCATTGTGTACAAGGTCTGTGTCTTTTCTCTGATTACTGCATGTGAGAGAGATTTCTCTGGATCTGGTTTAGGAATCTACACAGGGGTTTGTGTTATTGTAAAATCAAATTTATTTATTTTGAATTTGTCTCTTAACATGTGTTATCATCTAGTGAGCGTCACAGTGTGTGAGGTACTGAGCCTCACAGAAAACAAATCCTGTGTTAGAAGACAAGAAAGTAGCTGGTTTGCAACGCTGCAGGTGAAGGACTGATTTGATGGACTCTCTCATGGACATTGGCTTACATCTAGCCTGCAATCTTAGAGATAAAATGGTAAAAGCACAGCTATCATAGCTGGATAGCTTGTTTAAGTGGTTTAAATGATTTTTCTCACTTGTACTGTATTCTAGCCTAGTTAAGTGAATTTCAATCATGCCCTGGATACTTTTGTGGTGCTCTTATGTCTCTTGGATTTCTTTCAGCAAAACAGACTTTTTAGAAATGCATAGTATGGCTCACAATAGGTAAAGATGCCATTGTTAATAGCTAATTTGATATCATACTCATATACAGTTTGGCATTTAGGAAAATGCTTTAATACATGGAGGTAAAAGACTACTGCACGGTCACTCCATGAGGTGAAGAAGGTTTGACTGCAGTCAGAAGGCAAGCTAGGGCAGGATAACCTGTCCTTGATGAGGCCTGGAATCTATTCAGAGAATGCAAGCACTCTGAGGGGAGGAATTGGTTGTGCCAAGATGTAGTTTGGTGTTGCAGAAACTCCAGACACACCTTGCCTGTGGTAAGCTCCTGACTAGCCCATGAATTTGTGGCTGGCAGTCAACTACTTCACATTGTAAAAGCTGAATGGCTTTTATATATTCAAAATGCAAGAGTTCTGAAAGTTGAGATTCTGTTATAAACCTTAACGAAGTAGTGAAGTATCACAAATACTTCTAAAACACCTGTAAGCAAAATTTGTCAAGAGACATAAGAGACATCTATGTCATGTATTTAAGCCTTGTCTATAGCTAAAGCAAAGGGACAACAGGTCCAATATTTCCTCATATTCAAATAAATTTGGTTTGTAAAATTATTAAATAGTCCAGATTTTATTTTACAGAAACTTTAGAGACCCATAAAAATGGACATTCCTGTTACAGCCTGTGCTGGTTTAAATGTAAACCAGCAGGAGAAAACCAACCCAACACAAAAGACATCACAAGTCAGAGCCACAATTTAATAACAATATCACAACAAATGCAATGGCACAAAGAG
>JAWWEV010000095.1:32315836-32330733 GCA_035583235.1 Hafferia zeledoni
AATAATTGTTTTTGTTAAATTTGCTTTCTTAGAAACACATTTCTTAAAGGCTACAAAGAAACATTAATGACCTGAGGGGGGTTATTTGCTGCTCCTCCTAATACTAGTCTCAGTGGAAATTATAACAACTGAACACTTGTCTGCTTTCAACTGAATTGTTAGATTTTGAGTATGAAATAATTACATATAATTAAAGTCCCATAGTGCTGAATTTTTTACATACAGTCCAAAAAATTTTTACATAAACAACTTATTCATGTTTGTCCTCCTAATATTCCTCCTTCAAGTAAAGTAAATTCCTACTTCAAGGAGAGTTGTCACTGGCATAGAGAAATAATCCCAGGCTGATTATGGAATCATAGTTTCATGACTCTTGCTTTCTTGCAATGAAATCTAGGGTTGATATACAAAGAAAACGTGGTCATTACAGAACTGAGTTACATTTGTCATATATTGAGTAGATGTATCTTACAGAAGATAGCTCCAGTCTGGACACACTTTGTAGTCTTATTTGCATCTCTTTTTGTAGCAATATCCTTGGGCATGATGATAGCCAGCACTGACTTTCAGGGGCTTGAAATTTCCAGATTTCAGCAAGGAAACTAAGCTTTCTATATGATGCCCAGAGAATGCTAGTTGAGAATGAGAATTGCACAACACAAACACTCAGTGAGCAATGATCTAAGTTAGTTTTCAAAAAGCGCTAAAGTAAGAAAATAATCTGAATACTCTGTTCCTATTGAAGGAACCTATATGAAATAGAAGTCACAACACAGAGTCTTTCCAAGATTTAATTGTCTCCTTTGGCAAAGGAGGCAGGATTCCATCATTTGAAAACATTCACAGAACATCTGTTGTTTTGAGTCATAATCTAGGTCATGAGTCTTGAGTTCTTGACTCTTTACAGCCATTGAAGGTTTTCAAGTCCACATTTCTAAACACAAGCACAGTAGTGCAGAAACAGGGACTAGGAGTCTCTGGATCCTTTGTTCATTTTTTCTCATCCACTTTGACTCTCAGTCTGTTTCCAAATCAGACACCTTCCTGGTGCATGTTACAACTGATCTTTTTTTTTAGTTTTTTTGTTTGTTTGTTTATTTTTTGTTTTTGTTTTGCTTTTTTGTTTGTTTGTTTGTTTGTTTTGTTTTGTTGCTCAAGCACACTGGAAGCATATATTCAGCTCACAGTTGGTTGATTCAGCTAGGATCATGAGCTGGTGTCACCAATACCAGCCTCAGATAACGCACATTCTTGCATAGCTTAGTATTGCATACTTTTTAACTTTTATTCCTCAGGAAGGTCGTCAGTGTGATACTATAGACCTTTCCTACAATGACTGTATTTTCCTAAACATCTCCCAAATTGTAAGCCCCACAATCCTGTTCTTTCTATTTGCACTGCAGTCGCAAATGAATAGATTAAGGAAGGTTTATACTTAAATTATACTTTTTCCCCCCTTCCACTACTGTCTCCCTCTTACTCATTGCACATACATTTCTTTATAGTCCATCTATAATTCTTTCCTTTAGGAAAAGAGCTACCAGCTTAGTGTACTATGATCTGTCTTTGGTAAACCCATGTTGTATTTTATGACTGTACCATCCCCTTTCAATCTCCATATCTTTAAATATTTTTTCCTTCAAGCAAAACTACGATGGAGCACAAACACTAAAGCACCAAAGTATTGAGTCCTTCAATACTGTTTTCTTGCTTCATTATTCAGCCACTTTTTCTAAAAATTACTTTGTATGTTATGTTTTCATTAATTACCTATGACACATGTGAGACGTGAAAAATACTCATACTGATGTTGTTGCTATTATTACAACTGCTATTATTATTACTATTAAATATTTAATGTTCATAAAAATATTTGAGGCCAGTTCTGCTTACTATCCTTATTAATCATGTGGACAGGGGAAACAAATGCACTGTCAGTAAGTTCGTAGATGATACCAAGTTGGGCAGGAATGTTGATCTGCTGGAGTGTGAGAGGGCTCTGCAGAGGGATCTGGACAGGTTGGATTGATTGGCTGAAGACAATAGTATGAGGTGAACAGATGGGTCCTGCCTTTGGATCACAACAACCCCATGCAGCATGACAGGCTTGGGGCAAAGAGGCTGGAAAAGCTGCCCAGCAGAAAAGGACCAGGCGGTGCTTGTTGACGGCGGCTGAAGATGACCCAACAGTGTGTTCAGGTGGCCAAGAAGGCAAATGAATCCTGCCTTGTATCAGACACAGTGAGGCCAACAGCACCAGGGAAGTAATAATACCCTGTACTTGGCTCTGGTGAGACCACACCTTGCATCCTGTATTCAGTTCTGGGTCCCTCTCTACAAGAAAGATATTGAGGTGCTGGAGCATGTCCAGAGAAGAGCAATGGAGCTGGTGAAGGCTCTGGAGTAAGTCATATAAGGAGTATCTGAGGGATCTGGGGTGGTTTAGTCTGGAGAAAATAAGGCTCAGGGGAAACCTTATCACTCTCTACAACCACCTGAAAGGACACTGCAGCAAGGTGGGAGTCAGGCCGTTCTCCCATGTAACAAGCAATAGGATGAGAGGAAACAGCCTCAAGCTGGTTTTAGTTTGTATATTAGGAAAAGCTTGTAGACCAAAAGGGTGGTCAGGCATTGGAACTGGCTTCCAAGAGGAAATGATGGAATGACCACACTTGAAAGTGTTCAGTGGGCATGTGGATATGGCACTTGTGGAGATGACCTAATGATAAAAATGTCAGTGCTCAGTTATTGGTTGAACTTAGTGATCTTAGAGGTCTTTTCCAACCTTAACAATTCTATGATTCTATGCATAAATTCATTTTCCATTGCCCTGTATTGAAACTGTGATTTCCTGTGTTTGGAGCCACAACACATGCAGTTTTACTTTGGAAAGAATAAAACTCTTGACTGTGAAATGAGAAGATTAACAAGGGCTAAGAGAAAGTTTCTTAACAAAAGCTCAAAAAATGTTTCTTCCAGGATTTTCATGGCATCCTTTCAGGGGAAAAATCTGAATGGTGAGACAGCAGAAGCAGAGAAACTGTGCAGCCACACATCTTCCAACCTTCAAACCCAGATTTGCAACAGCATTAAAGGCATGAATTCTTCTGCAGGTGCACGGAGCCATGTCTGCTCTGGTTTGTGTTCTGTGCGTCTCACCTCAGAAAAAAAATAGGTTTAAAATCCCTGGCAAAGTAATATGTAGCTGCAGGAAATGTCAAAATGAACTGTACATGAATGGCCTCCATCTCCTCCCCTTTTAACAAATACAACCTGAATGAAAACTTGCAGTTTTGCAATAAGAAGGCAAACTGTGCTATCTTGACCCTACTGGAAAAATACAAGAAACAGTGAAAAAGCCCCTCCCAGAAATCACAAAACCAATCAACCAAACTCAAACCCCAAACCAAAGCAAACAAACAAACTCCTCCCAAAGAACCAAAAAACATTGTTAAGACTAGCAGTTATGCTACCTTTATTTTCCCTGTTATAGAGATCTGTGATTTAATAGATATATGAAGCAGTAATAGGTGGATATGATTTTTTTTGTCTTAAAAATGGCTTTAAAACATCACAAATATAATTATTAGTTTACCTAGTACTATGTGGCTCTGTTAATTTATTTTTGATTTATATTTGTCTTTGTTCATTTCTGCTTGCTGCAGCGTCTGCAGACAATTACAGTAGTGGTTTTATGCAGGGTTGCTAATAGTATCGGGAAGCATATTTTACATGATCTTGAAAGAGTTAGTTTACATTAAAAGGATACATTCTCCAGCTGCATTATATGACTGGATGCCACAAAGAGAAACCTGTAATACCAACAAGACTGCAGCAGGTGGCAGTAGAAGGAGGGTTGACTACGGCCATGAGGCACACGAGGGGACCAAAAAAACTAACCAGGAAATAGGAAGAGAAAGGTTTAAAATTTTTCTGTTTTTCTTTCTAGTCTCCTGAAATAACAATACAGTGTCACAGCTGGTTGGATAGGAAATATTGGCTTGATGGAGCTGAATTACTCAGAGGCCACGTGCAGAAGGTAGTAAGCTAAATTCTAATTTGGTTGATGGCTTCTGACAACTTCATGGGGAATATGAGGAATTTACCGGGAAGGATTAAAGCAAGTATTTTCAGTCAGCGAGTACGGATGTTGCTGACTTTGCATACTTTTTTTTTTTTTTTTTTGGTGCTTTGCAAGCAAATATTTAATTATTAGTTTTTTGTTATTAAATAACATATGGTATCTGTTGTAAAGCTGACTTTCTACCAGAGACAAAAGAAAGTGCATTCCTTGGCTCAAAGCCTATAACTGTCTTTTGTCTTTATCTTCTTTTTAAATTGGTTTACAATTAATAAGCAGATCACAGTAGTACCAGGAGTATGGCTAACATGAATTTAAAAGTGCTTCTTTATAGACAAAAAGTCACAGTGAGAATAATTTCAAGGAGAAATAATTTCTATTAGTTTTAGTCTGCTAAGAAAAAGGACTTCATTACAAAGTCCTTCATTTGCAAATGAAGGCTGGCAATACCCAAATCAAATAATTCAAGTTTACATACTTAAATTTTGCAGATGTTTCAGCTGTGAGGATTAATTTATAACAAGACACAGTTGTTCTGGGGAACTTGCAGCCTTTTTAAATAATACATATATGAAGATCTACTGGGAAAGATCCTCTATCCAATCAACAAAATGTTACAGTTTGAATACAAATAAAATTAATAAGTTTTTTGGCATGCAGGGGAATTTTCAAAAGCAAGATATGAAAAGGAAAAGAAAACTGGAAAGTGAGGGGTATAAAAAACAAAAATAGGCAAGTAGGCTTGTAAAAATGGGAAAGACTTGTCTGTGTTCCACAAACAGGTGCTCAGAAGTTAGTGACAAATCTGGACATATGATGAAAAAGCAGAGATGAGGTTTGCAATATTCTGGCTGAGTCAACCTATGCTATTTTATACACTTTCTAGATACCACAGATTCATCTCTGGATAAATTAGATGATTATCTTGATATTCCAGATATGTACTGTGTAGACTTCTGTAATTCTGTCTGTTCAAAGAGGAACATGTATACACATTTCAGCATAGTATTTGGTTCTAAGACTGGTTTATCCATAATTTTAAAAGTACATTATATCCATGTGTATATTTGCATGCAGTTCAGCCAGGAAAAAAAAAAATCCTATGACCTTTCTCTGTTGGATGTTCCTTTTTGGTAACTGTAAGCTATTTTATAAGACAAATATTTACCCACAAGGGCACTGGCCTTTTTACTGAATTTGCATTGCATTACTGGAATAATAATTCTTCCTAATTCAGAGCCCTGGGGATCTTAGAGCTAATCCTAAAGAGCATCATTATATTGAAACTTCTTGCCAAGATTTTATGTGATATTTGTCCTATTTTTAAGCATGAAATTTTGTCTAGCTGCAGAGTCAAGGACCATCTCATGGGATATTCTTTAGAGATGGGATGCAACACAAGGAACATTTTTATGCTCATATTAATTTAGTTGGAAGGTCAATACTAACTCAAGGAGCTATATAAGAAAGAAATCCAACTTATGGACAAGTGCCTCTACAGTTGTACTAAAGTCTGAAAACAGTATTTGGAATTTAAGGGATGATTTAGAAGAGTTAGAAAGCAGATTATAATCCATATAATTTTTAATAGTCTGTACATGAATTTTGCTTCAAATAAAAGTTGACATAAGAGAAGTGGAAGACTGGCTGCATAACAGATAAATCACTTTCCCTGAAATAGGCTTTTGTGTTTTTTTTTTTTTTTTTTTTTTAATCATGCTGATTTGGGTTTTTTAAAAGAACATAACAAAAACATTCATGAATCACTTTTCAAAATATTTTTGTTGTTTTGGCCACGCCTTGAATATATTTTTGTAACATCTAACTTAGTCTGGCTAAGGTAGCATGAAACCAAAACACATCTTAGTCTTCCTTCTGTAGTCAACTAAGAGCATCTTTCAAGGATTAAGGAAGTTGATTTAAATAAGCAACTAAAGTTCAGAAGCTTTCAGAGCTCAATTCACATTTCATCTCTACCCCACAGTTAATCATGACACAGTTCTACAGTTCTAGACGTCAGCTTGCAGAAAATTCTATGGTCTCTCCAAAATGCAAGAGACACTGAGCAATATGCTGTCAAGTGTCTGACCCACAGACACCAGTATCCTTTCAGATGGAAAATCCTGTTTGTATATTGGAGCTGCTAGACATTTCACATGAAATAGGAAGACAAAGTTTGGACTACTGGGCTGAATCTAGAATTCCTAAGTCTGCTGTTTATGTACCTCATAGTAACTAGGCATGTCCTTTTGTTGCACCTTGTCACAGTAATTTCTGCCAAAAGATGAAGACGGTCCATATAGTGTAAGCACTGCAGAAACAGTACTGATGGAGCTGCTGATGTGGTTCTTTAATACAGCCTTTGCCCTCATTAATGTCATGAGTTTGCTAATAGTCAATTAACTTCTCCTACTAGAGAAATAACTTTTCTATAGTTAACATACACATTATCTTGTTTTGAAAAAAATTACAACCAAAAAACCTCAAAAGACCAAACCCCTGAACAAACCCATACATTTCAAATTCCTCTGAAGCTCTTTCCCAAATGAAGCTGTTTCACATGTAACCCCAATAGAAACTTTAGGACAGTTTAAAGACAGCTTCCTCTTTGTGATAGTGTGGAAAACAAAATGCTCTCTTTGGGTATTTGGGAATCAAAGTATGTTGGGAAAATCAGCTCTTAGGAGTTGAGAATACAATTCTTTAATGATGGTATTAATGCTAATAAACCCCATCAGGGACACTGATGGTGCCTTCTGAGGAGTGGACGATTATTCAGTCCTGTGCTTACTTCACAATTAAAGACAGGTTGCTCATTATACTTGCAGGCTTCAGTTTGCTACTACAGGCAAAACGGCTTTCCTTCAAAAGAGCAGAACTTGTACTGCTTTGCAGCTCAAAGTGTATAAAAGAATAGATATGTGTGGGTGCATATATCTGTGTGTATATCTGTATGTGTGTGTGTATATGTGTGTGTATATATATGTGTGTATCTATATACGCGTGTGTTTACCTCTCCATACACAACCGCGCTGTGAAGGCAGGAGGCAGGGCAGAGGCAGAGCGGCTGCCTCGGGGCCCCGGGCGGAGGGAAGGGCAGGGGCTGCGCTGCCCGGGCCGCTCACGTCGCGGCCGCGCTGCCTCATTGTCTGGTTCCCGGCAGAGCCCACGATTCCCACCTGTCACCGCCAGGGGTGTCCAGGACGCGCCGCGCGCTAGACGCTTCCGTCAGGAGCGGTGTGCGGAGAGTCTGGCAGTTCAGCCTCCTAACGCTTCTGTGACATCGGAGGAGAGATTCTCGCTCCTGCTCTTCAGGGATTGCTGCTGTGAGAGGGGGAAGCAGATCGGAGGTGTGCGTGCGTGTGTGAGGAGATGCGGAGCGCATTTAGCTGAGGTGTGCTGGCCCCTGGGAAGCACTGTGAGAAGAGGCAGAGAGAGGCAGTGGGAAGGAGCAGAACTGAAGTACAGAGCAGCTGTTTCCGAATACTCTGGTTCTTTTCGGTATCTCAGTGAATGTGAACATGGATTCTGTCACTGAAATGTTCTTGAAGCTGCTGTTTCTCCTGTGTTTTCATAACCAGCACACGGCAGTGGCAGGGAATAAATGTAAGTATTGCATATGATTTAAAACAAAACCCAGAGTGTTTTGAAAACTTCTGGGATATTTTATTTGCATTTAGAATAAATACTATTTTTAAGACAAATGTTTATGCTTTCAAATCATGACAGCAAGCTGGCAGCCTGAAAATACTTGAAAATCCTATAGATTTTTGTCATGAATCTGTGTACACAATATTGTTTATAAGGCTTATAGTCTAAGAGTATCTGAAAGCATTTTACTAAGGCATGCATGTTCAGGCACATTTTCATTTTTGTTTCCTCTTCATAAGTGCAGCATTTTCCAAGGAATTGTGTCTTACATGGAAATGACTGGCAGACTTCTATTGTGTAGTGTTTCAGCTTGGGTTTTAGCAATTTAAATTTTGAAAGCTGGTATCTGCATCTTCTGAATTAAGCTGGCACTTAACTTTAATGACAATGATAGTGCAGTTCAAAAGCAGTGGAAATACAAGGAAAAATGTTGATAGCAAGATTTTAAGGTCTCTTCATTAATTGTTTAGGGAGTATTATTCATGCATGACTAAAAAAGAGAATGCTGAGTTCCAGCTGAAAGTTTTTGTTTTTTTTACAAATGAATTAGCCACTAGGGTGGTATCACAAAATAAAGATAGAGATGATTGTTTTAAAGACAGTCTACTTGCTAAGAGGCAAATCATATGGGTATCTGAAAATACCTGTTTCCAGTGTTGAATTAGATTAGTGTTAAAAGTAAAACAAGAAAATCAAGAACTTCTTAAGCAACTAATTATCAGGGCTTCTATAATTCAGTAATAAATCTGAGTTATTCTTGTTCCACTTGGTTCAGCTTCAACAAGCTGAAGGATTTCATTTTGTGTTCTGTGGTAGTACAGTAGCCTAAAAACCAGATGCTCATAACCTGAACTGAACATATTTTCTCCTCTTCCCATTAAAGCTCTGATTGTGCATCACAGGAATGGGGAGGGCAGGAGGAATGCTTCTGTGGGAAGAAAGTGCATGTCAAAGTGAAGAGGAATGTTCAGGAATAACCTTATAGCCCACTGCCAGAGGACAGCTCCCTGGAAACATCTGAGCAATGGCAGAGAAGTTTGAAGTGCTCAATGGTTCTGTAGCCTAGGGTTTTGTATATGGATGGTTTGTAAACTAAACATGCTCCCATGAGCCAGACATTCACATTCTAGTACCAAAATGATCTTGTGCTGTCATTCAGTAATGATATCTCATTTGATACTCAAGTGCATAGTGTAGCCCTAAACATGAATACTAAGTTCCTCTTGTTAAACACCCTGCTGCAATCCAGTCACAGCTTTAATTCTCTTCATCATTCGCATTGTACAGTTTATGAATACATCCATTTTCACAAGACCATGGTAATTGAATTGCACATTAATGGCATTTGGCACTATGCACAAAACTAAATCAGGTGCTTGCAGAGAGGCATATTAAAACCATTGCAAAAAAACACTTGCATCACACAGCAAAGCAGTAAAGCACTAGAGGTCACTCTTACAATTTAGGAGGCAAGGTTTGAGGAAGAGGCTCAAGCTTCTTCCCAATACAGAATTCTGAAGGATAAAACAAATCAAATATTAAATACATTTGCTACTGGCTTTCTCAAATACATGTCAAAACCAGGCCAAAATCAATTGCGGTATCAAATGGTTGAATTGAATGAATAGATTTTTTTTTTTTATATATATATATATATATGCTAGTATTCATAGGTGTATACTATTTTTTTTTAATGAATAAGTCCTAATTCACATGACAAAATGATAATCTGAACTGAAAATATAAGAACTCTTCCCATGCTGTAGGCAGGGAAAGTTATTACAGGAAGAATAAATGAAATTATTTAAGGAATGAGTGCTGACAAATGAAGAGAACTTGGCCCATCTAAAGTATATTATTTATTTTCAGTATCTAATCTGGAAAAAAAAAACACCTTTATATATTATTTTGAAGTGAAAATTGCTGTAGGAGAGTTAGTTTGTTTTAGAAGTTGACAGTTTCCAACTCAAGTACCGCAGTATAAATTTTGTTAGTGTGTTAAGATTCATGAAATTACCTCAGGGAAAGAAGGTTTTCTATAGTTACTGATCACAGTAGATGCATGCAGGAGCCGTTATTTACCCATTTGAGCTTTACTCTTTTCTTCTTGAGATGTTAAACAGGAATTGAAATTCTTTCCAGTAGTTGGTTTTATTATTGGCATTAAGGTATTTAAACATATTTACAGAAACAGGTTAAGTTTGGTTTTCTTGAGTGAATTTTGATGGCTAAATTGTCCAGTAGACTGCCAATCATCAAAGAGAATAGAATAGGTTTTTAATTTTCCCCCTGTATTAATCTGTTCTTCTTGTTTAAGTTTTATGGTTCTTTCTGTAGTCTCAGATCTTGAATACCTAAGTTTTGCTTTGTCCTTCAGGCCAGTGGCCAGTAAGAAAAGACCAAAATAAAGACTTTTGTATTTCACCTTGGAGTGTCAATACTAATGTTACTAGATCAGTTGTGTAAAGACAATTTCTTGGGTCAAAAATGGATGTGTTCAGAATTAGTTCTGTTTTAAAGGAATCACAATGTTATTTTTATTGAGAATCTGTTTGATTTTGATGTTCTTAGATTATCTACGCTAGAATGCAAGTTGATTTCTAGGGTATTATTTTGGATTTTGTTTTTTTGTTTCACCTGAAAATTAAAATTGACATTTCTAGCCAAGAAAGGCAATAATCGGTCTTGGAAACTCAAATATTTAAAAAGTTCTACAGTAGTGCTACTTAGTACTTTCCTATGTTTTTCTCCCCCAGAAAAATTGCACTTCCAAAGCAATTGAAAGAAGTTTTAAGTGCACAGCCCTCAGTAAGTAACTGTATAAGGTCAAGTGTGAGTTTTAAATGAAGTACTAAACCAAGTACTGCTGTAAGTTTTTTTCACTGGAGCTGTGAAACATTTTTATTTTATTGGGAACTGACTCTACAGTTGTAAATCAGCAAGTTACTAAATCATCCCCTGAGAACCTGCCTGAAATTGGTACTCCAATCGGTGCAGTATTTTTTTAAAAACTCTCTAAAACTGAAGTATTGCACAAAACACAATTAAATCCTCTATACACATCAAGCCAACTGTGACCAAAAATTATTAAGGATAATTTTGATAGTGAATGGAAATAAAGAGAACAAATTAAGGACTTCCCATGCAAATTCTCACCTCTTTATACTTACTTTTTTGTGTTAAAACTCTCCAATTTTACAGAAACTTTTTATTAATTCAGATTTTCATATATGAACTGAGATGATCACAATTTCTGTAAATGCCTAAGAATTTATTATTATTACTGCTACGAATGCTGTTGATACTATTTTTAAATGTCAGGGATTTCTTGTTAATGTTAGAATAGAGTACCTCTCTAAAGCCAAGAAAGAATGACTGTTAATGAAGCTGAAGTTTTCAAATAGAGGACTGGATGAACACATACATTGATTATACTATCAGCTGCAAGTCATTGTACAAGCAATATCCATAGGGAAGGGAATACTTACTACAAGGAAAATCTTAATTTTGAAGTTAATATCATTTTGATGTTTATTATTGGTACTAAACAGTTCTGTAGAGTAACTGGCAACGTTGTGGAATTGCATTAAAAATATACTGAAGCCCTGTTTATCAAAACCAATTTAATTTAAAATGTAATTCTTTTATCATTAGTCCATGGTTGATATGAACTGTAGGGGAGGAGGAAGTAGACATTTCTCCAATTTTATTTTAGCCTCATTAATATTTATCTTCTGTGTATTATTATCTATCTCTTCTATGAGATAGCAACAGTGACCTCGCCAGAGACAGGACATCTATGGGCAATTTATTTACATGAATAAAACAGTACAGACATCTCTAGTATATTTGGCATGTTTTTGGTACAGTAACATCAAAGGCTCGGATCAACATGAAATCTCAACAAATACCAACAGAAAAAATTACCAACTTCTTTTTTTTTTTTTTTTTTTTTTTTTTTTTTTTTTTTTAAGTCTTTCAAGGCTTAGAATTCACAGAAAGGCGTTGGACCTGATTACACTGACTATAATCAACAATTTGCATCCCATTGCTGTAGGCTTTCAAATTCCCATGAACACACTTGTCCCTGAGCTCAATCAGCAGGAAGGATAGAGAAAACTTGGTCATGATTGAAGGAGCGTGACAGACAAGTAATGACATTCTCTAAGTAGGATTGAATCAACCATAAGAAGAAAATGCAGTAGGTTATTTGTAAATTATGTCGTAAGTGCTAGTAATAACATTTGCTTTATATGCTAGGATGTACTGTATTTTAGTTAAATATCAGTCAGAAGTTCCAGAGAAAGGAGCTTCTTCACATCTTGGTAATTCTTCAGTCATAGCCATTCTGCGTTCTTTCTTATGTACTAAGTAGACGTAAGCGTACATCTGTGTTCATTCACAGGAAAGACAACCTTCAGCTAAGCTGATGTATGCAATGCCTATGTCTTTCAAAATCATGTGGGCTTCTATCATTGTATATGAGGTACAATATCTGAGTTTAGTATTTTTTCTGAACAGTTCACTGTTGCAGTAGGGAAAAAAAAGACCAAACAAATAATTAGTCCTACAGGACTGTCATGGTTTAACCTCCACCATCAATCAAGTACCATGCAGCCACTCAATCCCTCACTCCCAAAACAGTAAGATCAGGGAGAGAATTGGAATGGTGAAAGCTAGAAACTCATGGATTTAGAAGAGTTGGACTCAATGATCCTTGTGGATCCCTTCCAAGTTGGGATATTCTGTGATTCCATGATTCTGTGAATAGGAAGAGCAAAAGCCACACATGCAAGCAAAGCAAAACAAGGAATTAATTCACTGCTTTCCATGGACAGGGTCATGTTCAGCCATCTCCAGGAGAGCAGGGCCCCATCCCATGTAATGGTGACTTGAGGAGACAAAAGCCATAACTGCAAATGTCCTCTCCCCCTTATTCTATCTTCTCCCAGTTTTATATGCTGAGGATAATGTCATATGGTATGGAATACCTGTTTAGTCAGTTTGGGTCACTTGTCCCAGCTGTGTCTTCACCCGTCTTCCTATGTTCCCCCAATCTTGCCAGCATGGCACTACAAAAAGCAGAAAAATCCTTGGCTCTGTATAAGCGCTACTCAGCAATAACAAAAACATCTCTATATAAGCCCTGTGTTCAACACAAATCTAAAACATAGCCCATTGCGAAGCAAATTAATCTATCCCAGCCAAACCCAGTGCAATATCTCATATGATACCCTTGCCAGTATTCTCTCTACTGATTAATCTTCTGAAAGAACTTCAACAATCACAATTTCATAGCTTGTAACAAGTTTAGCTGAGAAAAAATAGGCTAAAGATCTCCCTCATCACTTCTCAGTCCTGCTGCCTCTCAACTCCAAACAAGCAAATCAAAGAACACTTGGATAGTCAAGAAGCATTATGTCTTTAAAATATTCCTCTTCTTTTCCCCCTAAGTAAACCTGTGCTTTGGCACTGCATGTAGTTCTGAGAGTTAAGTGTGCAGTATCACACAGGATTAGAATCTGTTTTGGAGGAAAGTTGGAACTGCTTCTCAGTATTTTAATATGTTTATTCCTTCATAGTTGCTCTCAACTAACAACGTGGTAACAAAGATGAGATCTGGAAGATCCATTGCTAATTAAAGAGCTCTCCTTTCTAGAACACTCTAGGCAATTTTTTAAAAATTGGTAAAGAAATGGCAAGTACAAAAATTAGTAATGCCTGTCAGTGACTCCAGAAGTACAGATTAACTTTATTTAAAATGTTTCTGAAGTGAAAAGTTAAAATTTGCTTTTCCCTCTGAATTTTCAGTTGGTTTATGAAGAGGGATGGAAAAGCCTCTATCAGTAATAATGATGACATTGATTATTATAGGTTTCTGTAAAATTGCTTGTATTTTGTACTGTGAAATGTTTTGGTAGATTGATCTGGCAGTTCTTGAATATAAAATCTCTTTCTAAGTTATAACTTGGAATTTTGACAGTCAGTGAATAAGCATGATTTCTAGATTAAAAATTGAATAAGAGATATGTGCGTGTGGGTAAACTAACATGTATTATATAACTGTCATTATAGTAAAAGCTGCCTCTCTAAATTTGAGAAGTAACATAAAACGTATAGGAGATACAGCATGCTGTCAAGATTAAAATCTTCATTTGTTTGTAAAAAATGATGAAGCTTTAATCCTAGGGTTTAACCAACTGAAATTTACTGAAATTTTAAATCCGCACTGTTTTATATCTGTGTATTTAATGACTCTTGCTTATATGTCATGTTCATGTTTTACATATGTCCAAGTATACCATTACAGACAAATGTTTTTCAATGAAATAGTAACATTTAGTTAAATCTGTGAAGCACAGAGAAGGCTTGGTGTTCACTTATTTTGCTTTGCAGTAGAAAATTTTAATTTTACTACAACTTGATATGCCATTTTTTAGCAAGCAAAATGCCACGTGGACTTGGAGGTAACAATTATGACGTTTATATTCTACTTAATGAGCATTTTCAATGAAATAATTTGAAAAGTGATTGAAATCCTGGAAAATTCATTTTAAGTAGGTTAAAATTAGCAACTAAATAATAATTATTAAACATTATAGTCACTTAATAGATTAGTGAAAAAAACTACCTCTAGGGTTTTAAATCTCAAAGGAAAGAGAGAAAACATGGTTAGGAAATCCATGCAACTGGGAAGTGGGTCTAATAACTTTTTTATTAAGTAGATCTTGTTACTAGGTTGTGCTCAAGAATAACTTATTGCTTGTTCCTTGCTGTGAGTGTGATTTTTTTCTATAAAATTATTTTAGCAATTACTGTATTTACATATGTGTTCCTGAGGGAAAAGTAGACTAGAAGCAGCATGTTGGAATATTTGAATTTATTGTTTAAAATCATCCTTTTTTCAGCCAATAGCTGAAGAAGATCTTATTCTTTTTCAGATGTTTCACTGTCCACTTTTAAATCTACGGGGAAAGTGTTTTTCAAAACCTAAAATGTTTATAAAAATATGATTTTATTAATTAATATTTTTTCCTAATTACTTTTAAAATTTTCTACCAAATGTCCTTCCCCTGTACTCTGCATTAGTGAGGCCACACCTTGAGTACTGTGTTCAGTTCTGGGCCCCTCAGTTCAGAAAGGATATTGAGGTGCTGGAGCGGGT
>JAWWEV010000095.1:32335578-32345884 GCA_035583235.1 Hafferia zeledoni
AAGTGTGTGTTACATTGTAGTTTTCTCTTAATTTTCTCTTTTCTGTATAAATACATGTAGTTAGTTTTAAGCATAAAGCTAAGTTTAGAGGGTTTTTTTTCCCTTTCCTCTTTTTCTCAGCCAGAGGCTGACTGGGCAGTTGGCGTTTTGCCAGCTCAACCCAATACACATAAGAATATGGTATGGAATATCACTGGCCAGTAGAAGTCAGCCATCAGCTGGCCTGGCCCAGCTCAAGTCAGCTGATAATCCAGGGCCTGCTCTAAAACCCAAAGCCTAAATCTGGGTTTAACTAAACCCATGACACTCCGCCCCTTATTCCATACCCTATTACATCATTCATATCCCATATCCATCTATTTTCCTGTGCTCACATAGTTCTTTTCAGGGCCGTCTTCCACCCCTCCAGATGGTAGGCCTTATTCCATTAGGATGGATACTTTGGGCAGGAAAAACAGCTAATCATTGGGCACCAATACCGGTTCAGCTCAGGTAGTTTTCACTTGGTGGTTTCCAGCCCCTTCTTGGGAGTCTCTATCCCATCCTCAAGGGTCTCCACACCCCTCACTGAGGTCTCCATCCCCTTCTCAGGGATCTGGAGGCATGGACGGGACCTTCTTCTCTTCATGGCTGCAGTACCAAGAGGTCGTGTTAAGTTGGTGTTCTGCAAGCACTAGGCCTATTGCTACATCACATCCATTATTGTTAACGTTTCATCTCTGTTCAGTTATCAGGAAGTAAACCTTATTGGGGTTGTCGGTCGCTGGGGAGTGAGGAGTTACTGTTATTTTTACCTGTGTATATGTGTGTTATGTTGCAGTTTGCTTTTAATTTTCTCCCTTTGTAAATATAAAAACCAGTTCTGTTTTAAGTTTCAGTTTTTTTCCTTTTCCCTTGGCCCTGTGTTGCTGTGGTGAATACTTGGCATTTTGCAAGGATTCAGACCACAACAGCTGGATGTCTCTTAAACTGTAATTTTTCATAAAACTTAAACAGGTAAATAGGTGATAAATGGTGAGTTGCAATCACTCAGTGTGTTACCTATGTGAAGTATAAATTGTCATCTATGTTATAGCATCCTTTAATATCTGCCTAAAAACATTTGACAGATAGTATCCTTTCCCACTTAAATTTCTTCTAATCAAATTATTCATTGTCATTTTCCTGGAAATTTGTCATCACTGAGAAAAGAAAATCTATACCAGATCACAGAGTATTATCTTTATTAGAATATGGACTTTTTCATGAAGGAGGAATTCCTTCAGACTAAACAGAAATTTTATTTTCAAAACCTAACTACATACCTCAGAAGAAAATCAAACATTTAAAAAAATAATACCTAGTGTTCTTATACTGCTTAAACTACTGATAGGAAATTCTCAACATATGTTTGTGCTTGAATACATATATAAAACTATAATTAATTAATAACACATTGAGCAGAGTCTGACAGGAGTGTCTCTTGAGCAGATGCCTTCTGTGTACTTGCCCCAGAATCGTCCCTGTGAGTGGCTGCATGGTGCACCTCAGCCCACCCTTGAGTTCACACATTGACATGACCCAGTTCTGCTGCCCAAATGTGGCCCTGAACACTTTGCTGATACTCCAGGATGGCTATAACACAACAGAGAATCATTTTGTATCTCACTTTCTTGCTCCCAGACTGCTTAATCCCTCCTGAAGCTGGGCATTCTTGCCCTTCATGCCAATTCATTTCTTGATCACAAATTTACCATTAATGAGCAGTTAAATTTTGAATTTTCCTTTTCCCCTTTTGTACTTGTGTAGCTTTTTAGATACCTTTTTGTTGGGGAAGGGTGCCCTGCAAGAGGTCGTTTATCGCGCCCTTGCTAGCCACCCCGACGGTACTCCGGGTCCGGCACTGGTGTCAAGGTGCGTTCTCATAGAGATATAGCCTTGCACTCAATAATAACAACAGGAACGTTCTCACTTTATTCAGGGATAAACAGGTTAATATAACTTTCTGGGGTGAACATGCGAACAACAACGGCTTGTGGTTGGATTAGAGGGTGAGTCCATGAGGCAGCAGGCTGTGGTGATTGGGGGAAAGGCAGTGCGCACGAGGGCGCTGTCTCTCCCCAGCTTCGAGGTTGTTTACCTGCCTTTAGGCTGCCTCAAGGGTACAGCGACCTTGACTAGCCTGTCAGGCCTGGACAGTGGGTTGTGCATAGAGGCTCAAGCCAAGCCTCTCCCTACACCTTTTTTTTTAAAATTGTAATTCAGAAGTCTGATTTTGTGAGTCATATATTAAAATAAAACTTCTACTGGACTGATACATAATACCGCTGTTGAAGGTGTCAAAGGCGGACATGAGCAAAATACGGATGTCCATGACTCAGTCTAGTATGTTTGCAAAGAAACATGATGCCTGGCCCAGATTTTTTAAGGACAAGAAAATTCATTGATTACATATATGCAGGGAATACTTGTTGGTTTGGTTGTTTTAAAATTGACTCTTTTATTGTTTTTTTCAAGACTGAGGTTTCCTTTAGTATGAAATAATGTTACATGATCACTCAAAGTAAAGGTTTGCAGAATCAGTGCTCTGTCAGGGACTCAGTATTTTGTAAACTCTTTCCACTCCTTCTGCAGGCATCGGAAATTCTGATGCCAGATTGTCTCATTTTACCATAGCCTTTTTTTCTTCCCTGGCATGTACTCCGAGAGTTGGAAATACCAGTGTTTCTGACACGTGATTTGGCTGCCAAGACTGGCCTTGGCTACTCTGCTCTTTACCATTTCTTACTACTAGTGAGAAATGTGCAGTTTTCATAGTGATATGAGTAGGTGGAGGTAGATCTTTCCAGCTTGGAAACCATGCATGTATTTGAATATTTGAAATAACAACTCATTAAAAAAAGGAAGAGCCTAATAGTGAATAAAAATGTTTACTTCTGGTAGTTCCATCTGTAACACATCATCTTTTGAACATCATATGAACACTGCACAAAGAGTGTTGCTAACACATACAGCTTTTCTGCTGACTTTTGATGTCGTACACCCTCTGTGAAACTCCAATATTCAAATAGTTACAAAAAGTGAAGGCTTTCCAAAGATTTTTTTTTAAGGCACTAATCTTTGTAATTGTGGAAGAGAATAAAAGCATTTAATGAGTTATGTTAGTGAAGGCATGAAAAATCTGCATGGAGCTCTAAAGGATTTTAAGTCGGAATCCCATTCTGGGCTCCCAGTGCTGACTGTTGAAGGAAGTACTTCAGCAGGGTCCTAGCTGGCATCAGCACCTGTAAAACAGCAAAAACTTATTGCTTGATTTTTCTCTTCTTTTGAGTCTCACAAGGCTTCTTGTGAATAGCATCTTAGCTATTTTTTATGTTCAAATTGAGAATTGTGTTGTTGGGTAGCTTGAGGTAACATTGATGGTATCATCAAGCAACTCAAAATCTGTGGCAAGGAAAATCACGAAAACAACAAACCACTATGAAAGAACTTTTATCTTTTAATTGTCATGAGTTAAATTAAACTTTATAATATTTTTATGTATGTCAACAAATTCCTTAGTCTGGCAAGGTAGCACTTGTATGTGTACTCACAAATCTACATGTAAAATATGACTTTGCATACAGGTGAGAGGTTTGTGTTATTATTTTTATAATCATGATTTTAAAATTTCTTTTAATGAAACTGTCAGCATATATTTGCAATTTAATTAATCTGCATCACACTGAAGAGCTCTCTTTACCTTTATTTTGTGCTCAGCTTTAACATAGTCTTTATGTTGGTGTTTATGGGCAATGACATATGTGAATTTAACACAGGACACAAGTAGTTTAATTGCAGATATCAGTGTGGAACCTGCATAAGGGTGATAAGGAAAATATCTATTGTTGCAGTTCTGAGTAAGTTTCGGAGTTAATTTTGATGCACATTCAGAGGAAAAATAGAAATGGAAAACATCCTGCACATACATTTCGGAAGGATTTTTAAAGTGTGTTGTTCACAGCTACCATGTGTTGAGCTCACATCTGTAAGAGGGAATGCATCTCAAAATGACAGAAAGCTTCATTTTAATGTGTCCTTTTCTCTCACTGGTAGCAGTTTTAACCATTGAACATACTGAACACACTAGTTTGTGTCAAAAGAGAAGATAAACAATCATGGCAGTTAGGAAAAGGCTGATATTTTTAAGTCTTCTAGTAGCAATTGGTGCTCTTTTTTTTAGATTGGAGGATTCCATTTACAGGGTCTGGCAGGAGTCCAAATGGAGAGCGTGGCTGATTGGTCTCAGGAGGTGCTGGGCAAGGCAGGTTATATAGCATGCTGCTGCTGCATGCTTTCTGCAAGTGGCAAGCTACAGAAGCTAGCAAAGCTGTGCCATCAGCCAAATATTCAAGCCTGTTTTGATATGGATGCATGCTTTAAAACACATATATTTCTGCTTTTAAGAATAATACCAACATTCTGTCTATTCCTTCTGATTTAACTATATTTTGGCATAAGGGTAACAGAAGCAGCACAGAGATACAGATTTTGGTAATTGTCTTGTCTTAAAGTTTCTCATGTTGACTTGAGCTTTCAGAAAACATCATAATTCCTTTTATAGATGTTGTCTCAGGTCTGCCTTTATATTTTAGTGAAATTGATTGTGCATTCCTGTCTGTAGTCCATGTGGCGTAACTGGTTCCTTTTATCTGTCCATTTGCTCTGTCTTTGCCTTACTAAAGCTAATCGTGAGTCTCACTTGCGTGTGTTGCTATGCTGCTGTATGTACCCTGACAGCAGTTGAAGCTGTCCAGTTGTTTTGGGGTTTTTTTGACCATGTTATAAAACTTCAAGACTTCACTGATTTTGAAACCTTGTCTAGATGTGTATTTCTCTGACAGTGCCAAATTCATCAATCCCTCAAAACATAGCCGCTTCCCTACCATTCCACCTGCCCCCTGCTGTCGGTATGTAATAGCGAGAAATACATGGTTTGATACTGTAGTAAGACAATGTCTTGAAGAGAAAATGGATAGATAATACATTAGTTATTAGAGCAGGAGAATTCATTGTAATGACAAGATGAGTTTTATTTTAGTAGCAGATAGAGTCATTAGGCAACAATGAAATGCAGTGTTTTTCTTGGTGCTATGCTATGTTAGGAGATCATTTAGTGTGAGTTTTTTTAAAGGTGAATCACATTTCTTTAAGCAGGCCAACCAGATAAGGCAAGTGGCAAAGCACAACCTTTTTGTCTTCATGATGGCTTTTACAGCTGTGTGTAGAAAGGTAAGAAGGCTGCCCTAAATAGCAACATCCAGCAAGGGATTTTCTTTCTGCAAAGACTGCCTTCACTGAAGAGAATGAAGAAAGGCTTGAGAAGCTAAGGCTGAGAAAATAAAGGAATTATTTCTGTTAAACAATGCATACAACCCATAGTTGTTTAATCTACTGTATCTTTGAGATTTCAGTGTTTGGCAAGAGATTAAAATATCATCTTCAGTCTATAATGATCCTTTTGTTTACAGTTTGAGTAAGCACAACAGTAGATATGTCATACAAATTTTTCATTCTACTAAAAAAATAATATACTGATAAGAAGTGTGATAATTAAGATAAAAAAAAACCCAGGCTGGTCTCATAACTATGAAGGGAAATTGTTTTGAGACTTGAGTCTTTCTTGTTGAAAAAAGAGTTCTTGGACTGCAGGATTTATTTTGCAAGTAAATTGAAAATTAAATTATGCCTCAGAGGCCTTATTAATTCTTTAAAAACAATATTTAAAATGTGGTATTTATGATGAGGCCTTTGCGTTGTTACTTTAGTACAATATTTCATCTCTATTAAAATATGTAATGAAGATGTCTTTCTTATTTTTCTCTTTCATAGATCTTGTAATAATTTTGCAATATTCTACTTCAGGAATAAGTTGAAAGGGTGTGTTCTTCTTCATTACCTCTGTTTTCTTTATTTCATATAAGTCGCCTGAATAGCTTTATTTATATTATACTCATATAAATCTAAATTAACAATCTAAATAAAGGAGGTACTCTTAAGATTAACTGTTGATATGTCCATGCAATGGCTCTTAATTATAGTGCAATTGCAAAATTGATGTAAACATTAGGTGTAAGCTTTTGATTTTCATTAAACAGTCCATTTTAAAAAATTTGATTTATCTGTTTACTATCCCACTGCTTTATTCTTCTTGTGAATGTATAACGAAAAATGTAAAATGACCCTTGGAAATGAACTTCTTTACCTTTCTATAAGTCTCTTAATCCAGAGTGAACAAAATCATGATTTATCTTCCAACTCTCTTTTTCTTTCTTGTCTGTCCAAATGATTGAGGGTTGTCTGTGAGATGTGATCCACTACCACTGGCCTACAGTAGATTGTTCATATCCATATCTTTGGGGCTGGGGCATGGATTTGTAATCCTTCATGTTGAGACAGCAGTTGAACATGATAAATTTTAAGAATCTGCTTGCTTTTTTACTGTTGTTCATACTAGTAAGGTAATTTTCTGTCATCTTATGACTTACTAATCTACTTCAGTCATGTCTATCTGACAGGCTTCTGACTTGAGCTGAAATTCTTGTTATTTCCTGTCAAGTACATGACCTTGTACTCTCTGATGTCAGACTTCATTCTATTTCTGTTATTCTGCCATCATGTAGTTCTTTCTTTTGATATCTTGACTCTCCTCTGTATTGATGACACACAGAGATGAATTCATAAATATATCACTAGTTTTTATTTCATGGTCTTAGTGAAATTAAGGAATGCCTTGATTCTGAGATTAATTCCTAGGTAATTTTATTCTCCTCACTATCTCATATTTCCATTTTTGTGTTTTTATGCAGCATGTAGTTCCTTTTCTTATGTACTCACGAATGACTAGCAATTTCTGATGTAACAATAGATAAAATCAGCCCCTGCTTTTCAATCTAAAAATTGCCTGTCAGAGAAAAACATAGATTACTTTGACATGACCTACATGAGATAACCTTTATTCCATTTGATCCAGTTTTCAATTTACCTCTGTTTTCTTAAATGTTCTTTCAAAATGTTTCTAAAGTCCTACATATCATTGAAGTCAGATTCACAGATTTTGTCCTAGCTGTTTTCTACCTGTTGGACTTTTCTCATCCTATCCATTCTGTATTTATACTACACAGAGTAGTGCACTTACTCACTTCCAATTTGCCCTGTTAGGTTAGTTTATGGTGCTTTTATCTGTATCTGTGGTATCATGTATCAGGTTTTCAAAATTTTGAGATACAGACTTTCTTCTGAATAGAGCTGAGGTGTTATAATGGACTGCTGTTGGCTTTTTGTTGTTTAATTTATTCACATTGCCTATTCTGCTTTGATCCCTTTGGCCATCAGTCACATTTCTAAAATATTTTGGGAGAAATTGTTATATAATTCAATAGCTAACATCATATTTGAGGGCAAGGAAAGAAATTCCACTTTTAAACTTAGATGTTTTCATACTTAAAAGTAAGTGAGATGTGTAAAATAGAATATAGAATGTCTCATCAATAAACATAGGTACTCTCTACTTGTTAAACATACTGATTATCAGGATCATGGATATTAAAAGATGTACATATACTCAGAATTCATTCTAAAATTTCATCATAAGATGAGAGGTAACAGCTGATAAATGTTTAAGTAACATGAACTATGGAAATATTTCTGTGATTACTGCTTCTAAAAATACTTTGCATGTACTTTATTTTATCTTTGCTTTTTATTATTTTATGAGAGAACAGCCTAATTTAATTTTGTAGTGTTGGTTTTTCTTTTGCTCATTTTCCTCATCTGGTTAAATCAAATAAGTACCTGACTTGATGCAAGTGAATAAATTATTTTAATTTAAAAAAATACCTAGTAAAATTAAGACCCTCACCAGACAAAAGCTAATCTTAACAGCATTGAGTTCTGTCTAATCTAAATTGTTATGCCCAATAGAAATGTTTTAGTTGTATAGTATGTCTCCCTTCCAAGTTCCTGAGTAGAGATTTTTGGAGTCTCTTGATTTTATTGTAAAATTTATTGATTAATGTTTTTCAGGCAATCAAGTATTTAACAAATGTTACATAGTATTTCATGAAGTGTGAAATTTGTAAGTATCTGTGTTCATACATCTTGACATAACATACATTTGTAACTAGATAGTTAACAATAATAGTATATAGACTTTTTCTATATGGAACAGGAAAATACTATGTCGTTTGTCTGGAGTTACAGTTTTTTACCTCTCAATGTGTATAAACATAAAGGAAAATTATTAAATTGTGCTGCATTATAATAGTAATGGCCCATCATTTTGAATAAATACAAGCAGTTAAATGTAATGGTGGTTTAAGGAAAATTTCTTTGGCTGATTCCAAGTGTTAGATTACTTTTAATATGTAAATTTAAATAACTTTTATCTAACTATTACATTAGACAACAGTATGAGAATTATAATAGTACCTCATTTACTTAAAATGAAAAGGAATTGCAAGTGGATTATATTAGGTGCATCTTACATTGCATTCAGTTCCATAAGACAACTGTCCTTAGATATGCTTTCTTTGCTATCGATCTTCTATTCTTCTGATAATATTGTCAGAGTGGGTATTCTCTGCTTGACTTAGGGTTTTGTTTGGTTGGTTGTTCATTTACATAAAGGAGGAAGATTAATATTCCATAGTAATGTAGTGCCTTCCGAAATCTAAATAAAAATACAGGAAGGAAGAAAGTACACTTGATGATATTGTGTAATTGACTCTGGCTTTATATTTAAGGCTTTCATAAGGAGAAAACATAGTATTTTTACTTCTACCTTAAAATGCTAAAACACCTAAAGATAGTGTTGACCTGCTCTGGAGTGTTTAGAAGAATGCACTAATACACAAGTATTAGTATTAGGAAAAGTGTTAGGAAACAAGGGGTGATTATCCACCTCCCATCTGTATCTGTTTTTCATGCTTTGTTTGTTTGATGTTGTTTTTCTGGGTTTTTAAGAAATAGTCAGCACATTCCTTCAGTTGCCACGCACACTGATTTTATATGTGTGTCTATCACATTAAACCCCAAAACTTACAAGTAGAATGACTAGCAAAAAGAAACAATAACATAAAGATCTGACATGATCATAACAAAATTTTTACATTCCTATGAGTAAGCATTTCTGTAAGGGGAAGAGCTTGGCAGTAGCTGACTTTAAACTTTAACCCTTGAAAGGCTGCAAATGTATGCATGCAGATTTAAGTTGTAGAGAGGCTTTGTCCTGTCTGTAATAAATATATGGGTTGAGAATAAGGAGCAAAGCTGGAAAAAGAACAAGTTAGTGAAATTGAACTTCTAAATTTCATATATCTACTTTTTTATTCAATTTTTTTATTTAAAATTTTGATTAAAAATATGAAATATTTTTATGTAATATATCTAGGTGGTTTTAATTCAACAGACCACATGTGAAATATATTTTGTGAATTAATTTTGTTTCTGTCTGAAGAGTAAAAAGAAAACCTCACTAAAGGAGCCACTTTTCAATAGACTTAACATTTTGCAGCATAAAATTGAATATATATAAACTGATGCAAGACATTTTGAGCATTACTGTAAACATTTACCAGTGTTTGTGATTATTTGCAGTGGATTGTGTGGATTCTCTGGTGCCTTATAAGATTAAAGTCCATCTGGCAGCTTTGCTTCCAGGCAGGACATTAGTAAAATCCTTTTCTCAATTTTTATGAACTTTGTTATCTTTTGAACCTCACTTGTTCTTAAAATTGAGTTGAAATAAAGAAACAGAACAAAAAGTTGGACAGCAGAAGGGAGATATAAATAGTCATATACACTGTAGAAATATATAGTTGCGGAATTATACAGAACCAAGTTAAACTTTGTAACTCTCTTTATTTACCTCTTTTGAGTTCTTGGCTTACTTGGGAGAAAATAACTGTCCAGTTGCTTAATGCTTGTGAGACAGCCACTAAGCCTTTTCTTTGTTTATTCACACCATCTGGTATCTCTCAGAATTTTTCTGAAGGTAAATATCGTGGAAATTTTATGTAAGCAGATGGCATAGTAATGGATATTGTGAGCTAAGTAGGAGAGATGCAAATGCCTTTCAGTTTTGTTCGGTGTGTTGTACCAGAACAACCTGGGAAATAATATAAGGTCCTGGTAGAAGTCTAAGTGCAGAAAAGAAGCGTCCTGCCTCTGGCATTTTATAATACATCTATCTGAAGCAAATGCCATGAAAAGTACACTGAACATGAAGATGAGCAGAAATAATTAGTGCTGGCTAGTTGTTCTTCATGATGTAAGTCTGTGATTTTTG
>JAWWEV010000095.1:32355319-32382303 GCA_035583235.1 Hafferia zeledoni
TGATTTTTGCTTGTTCGCTGTTACTTGTTTTGACTGTAAACATTATGAGATTGCTCTGGGAGGAGAATGTTATGAATTTTGCAAGATGAGCAAGAACTATCTCTAGTTTCCTAATGAAGTTGTGTACAATCTCTACCTGAGACCATTTAGATTTACTACTGCAACAGTGTTAAGCACCAGGTTCTCCCTCGGGTCCTGGCTTTCTGTCCACCAGCAGGTACTTCTTACTTCCTCTCTTTTATTTCCACTCTTTGAAGGCAACAGGGCAAATATGTTCTAAGTAATATATTTAATATACATAGATATAACTGCTGCGGCCACATAATTTAAGTCATCATGAGAAAGAACATATTTTAGCAGGCTGGCTTCAGGGGCTGATGGTTTGGTATGGAAAACCAGCCCTGCCAGCCCAAATTACAGATACAGATGAAATTTACAATTGTCGTAACAACTCAGATGAAGTTTTTCAGTTCTGCTTCAATTCCATTTCCTATAAAAATACATGCTGAATCTGGGAGGGAAGGAAAAAAATAGAATTGTCACCTGAAATATATTGCAAATACAATGTAAGCTGCCATGCTAGTTCACACAGTTTCCTTCATTTGTAATATATTTGCATCATAGACAGAGAAGCTAATCAGTCTTTCTTCAGGGATTGAATTTTGAATTTTTAAACTGATTTATATAGTTGCTTCTTTTTTTCTTTCCCTATTTATTTGCTGCAGTCATGGCAGTTTATTTATAATCTTGAAGGATACATCAACAGTGAGGTAACTATGCTTTAGATAGATCATTGTTGGATCTGATTTTTATTTACCTTTCAGAATTTTTTTCTGTAATTGTAAATTGGTATTATTTAAAATATATGCCAATTCAATTTGACTCAAATTCTCTTTACTGATGTACAGAAATATTTTAATCACATGGCTTAAAGATAATTTTCATAATTCTAAAGCCTTTTAAAGTGTCTTGGTGCACTTAGCTTTATTAGAGCCTTGTTCTGTACTTAAAGTGTATATTGTGTAAAACACTGCATTTTTCATTCTACCTGAGCATCTCAGTTCTAAATTTCATGTATAATAAAAAGTGAGAACAACACAAGTATAATGTCAAGTTTAGCTGCTTCTACTCCTAAAGATAACCTTCCAGAAACCAGATATATGAGGAATCTAACCTGATGCAGTACAAGTTCTGAAGTTGCATGGAAATATTTGCACCAACTGTATGAAAACTAAATGGAGCTCAAGAAGAATTCCATGTCTATATTTTCCTGCAGTGCTCCAGCACTAGGACTTGAGAAATTGCCAGGAATATCATAAGCAACTTCTTGATCTCTTCTTCCTGCGTCACTCATTCCCAAGTGCTCTACGAGTTACCATGTGCCAGAAATTCAGCTGTGGCCGTGCTGTTTGGGTTACTGGGAATATTTAGCAATATGAATAGAAGACCTCTGCTGCAGAATGGCCTCTGTATCAAGGATATCACAAGCACATTTCATTTATTCCTGTAATTGCAGTAATTGTAAACTGTTCTACCTTCCCCTTTATTATGTAAATAATTTCTTCATAATATAGTAATCTGTATTTCTAGGGCATAATTTCTCTGAAGGCCAATTGTGTCCAAAACAGAATGCTTCCAAAAATACTGTGAAATTTAGGAATGGCAATATGGCATGATTTCACTTAGGGTCAATATTCAAGTTAAGTAAAAAAAGCAAAAAAAACCCCAACAAAACAGCAAACCAAAACCTCTACGTTTTCCTCAGTGTTAATTAGTGAAACAATCCTGCATTAAGTTTCATAGGAAAAAGCGATGTAATTTTATACTCCATTCACTTCCTAAATCTTGAGACTGCATACCTTTTAAAAACAAAACAGGCTTTCCAAGAAACAGTGGAAATGGTAAATGATTGATAATCTAATATTTTTAGTCTCCCCAAAACTAGAAATAGTTAATGGAATTATTGCCTTTGAGAATAATTGTAAACTTAGCACAAACTCTTGTAAGCTTATAGTAGCTTATCTTTCTGAACTCTACTTTAAGTGGCTTTTCCACTGAATTAAACATTTGACAAGTTTCTCATAATATCAGTCAAAAAAAAAAAATCTCCAGTGAATAACTGATTACTGTTGAATTGTGTATGGTTGAATAGAGGAATCTTTCAATAAATATTGGAGATAAATTAGTAATAATAAAATGCCCATTCTATTTTTCATAACAAACTGCTACCTATTTATAAAGTTTAAAAATTGTATTTTGTTATAATGCAAATATTAGGATTGTTTTAAAATGGGGGGAAAATGAACAGGCTTTTATAATTGAGTAACTACATCCCTGACTAAATACAAACACATTTTGCTTCCAAAAGCAACTTCAATATTTGTGTGTTAATAGTCTAATAATTTAATATATTCAAAATTATAGTCCATAGAATCACATGTTTTTAATTTGTGTATAGCTAAAGGAAGATAAGACATACTATTTAACTCTTTCTGATGCTTTTGCATCAGTCTGTGACAAGCTAATATTCTAGAAGAAATTGTGTCTTAAACAATCAAAGTTTTTGTCTCTTCAGTGCTGGATGACAGTTTAGAATTTCCGCCGTTATTCATGCATGTTTAAAAGAAAGTTCTCTTACATTTTGGAAGTCCTGTGTTGATCCCACAGTTATGTAGAAGTGTAATCTTAAGAAAGAAAAAATACTGTAAATCTTCTCCTATGCTGTTGTACATAACTTCGTTTTGCATCCAAAATTCTTTGGTCTTTTATGTTAATGCAAATATCTGCAAGTGCTTGTTAACTTTGAGCATTACAAGATCTCACCTTAAATTTCTGAAATCAAAGAACTAGTCTAGTGCTTTGATGTTGAGTCCTTTTTAAAAAAATAAAATACATTGATGTTGGGAATAAACTAACACTACAGTAAGGGACTTCAAGGCCTCTGCTGTGGAAAATACATTCAGAGATATGGCTGCAAAAGGCCAAGTAATCATTGAAACAAAGATGTGGTTTACTCATCACAAAACTCAATGAGGTCATAATTTTTTCTTTTCTTTTTTTTTTTTTTTTTTCTCCTGCTTATCATCCCTACTGAGGGAAAACAGGAAAACTTGTAATGCTTTAGACCAGATAGCAAGGAAGCTGGTGAATTGATGACCTGAAATTCATTCTGCTTAGGGGGATCTGCATGACTTTGAGCTGTTATAGGGGGTCCTAAATCATGTCAGTTCTAGTCTTGCACTCTTGATATGAATGTTAAATGAAAGCCTACATGATTTTTGACAGTGAAAGCTTTTGCAGGCAGAGTAAATTAACAAAAAAAAAGCAATGCTATTGGATTATTTCTCTTATTTTTAAGCAATACAGTTGTAACTATATAACTTTAAACCTGAAACAGTGGTTAAAAATCACGAGTTAACTCAGTTATTATTAATGTGTCTTTAATGTCAATTAACACGGGAGTTGCTGACTCATGACCCTGATTTCTGGGTACTAAGAACAAGGAAGTCCTTTATTTCACTTTTTTATGGATTTTCAAAACTGCCTGTGATTCTCATGCTACTTTTCCCTAAGTAGTTCATGTTCAGATAAAAATAAGAAAAAAAAAAAAAAAGAAACCACAAAGACAAAATAAAACAAATAGACAAACAAAAAACACCAAACCAAACCAACCAACCAACCAAAAAAAAAAAAAAAAAAAACAAACAAACCAAAACAACAAAACAAAAAAGCTCTTAGGAAGACATAATTCCCACCTATACAACAACCATGTCAGCTATTGAAGATGTATTGCAAGGTATGAATCTTTGCAAATGTCTGTGTTTAGATGTCTGTGTTTGTACTTCTTCCATTCCTTTATAATTAAATTCTGGTTACCTAACTGCAGTCTTTACCTGCTTCCTTCTGGTCTGTCTTTTTGAGTTCTCAATGTTCAGTCAAAAAGAGACTTCTGTACCTCCAGATGACAACAAGGTTGTCTGTGAACACAAAGGAAATTTGTTTTTTTTGTACTCATAGCCTATTCTTGATATCTTCTTGTCATGAAATAACTGCAGTTATGAAAAGTAATGGCTGCTTGAAAGAAAGGAAATATAGCATTGCATATATTTTCTTAAGGTAAAAGTCGCATGCCTGATGTGAATATATTAGGAACAATTGACTGCTTAGTGTCAGAATTCTGTGCTGAATTTGTGTTAACTACTATCTGCAAAAGATGACAATTTTATCAGAAAATGGAAGACTTTATTTCAAAATCCAGAAAATAGCTATGCCTGCAATGATGGTTATTTCCTTCATAAATTGTTTACATTCACAAGGAAGCTGTTTCAAAACCCTAAAACCTTCTTTTTTTAATCCTAGGCAATCAGCTCCCCTTCTTCTCCCTCCACCCTGTCCAAGAAATAGTTGAAATCTATTAATTACGACTCATGTTTAAATTAAAAAAAAAAAAAAAAAAAAAATCAAAGTAGTAAGCAGCAGAAAACCCCAGCAAGCAAAGCATTATGGTTTTCTTTGGCTCCTATATGTAGGTTAAGTGTAACTTGTGGAAATGCCTAAAATATCCATAAAATGAACTGAAGAATGGAAAACACTAGTGACAGCTGTTGACCGTGGAAATAAATGACCCACTCCGCACCTGGTGGTATGAAGGCACAAAAGTGAATCTTTATTGAAGAACAACATGAACATTTATAAGGTTCTGAGGGGAAGGCTCTGGAACTTGGATGCAATTGTGTGAAGGTAGGGACAGAGTGAGTAACTGGCAACTGGATAGCAAATGGGGAACAACTCGTCAAATAATAAGAGAAGTAACCAATAGGATCCCAGGGTTTAGGGCAGAGGCAGAAATGGGTGGAAGGGGCGGGCGTGGTGGGGGCGGCTGCATCAGCAGTTCGAGGCAGAAGCGATCTTGAAATGGGGCCGTGCCGGCCCAGTCTCGCCGGGGGTAGCCTTGGTGGGCCCTGGATGCTGCCACGCAGCAGCTGGAGCCGCAGGAGCAGCTGCATCGACAGCATGAGGCAGGAACTATCCCCCTAGGTGGAGCCGTCCTGACCCAGGAGACAGCCCCCGCAGCTCAACGGCGTGGTGACTAATTAGGGACAAAGCTATTAGGGGAATAAATGTGAGGGGACATCAGCCGCTCACGGGGGTTACAGAAAAATTTCCAAACCAAAAACAATACAGGATAAAGCATAACTTTTAAACTTCAACTGTCAGAGTCTCTCATATGTGCGGTTGGTCTGGTCCAAGCTGCTCCCCAGCGCTGTCCCCCTCATAGGTTCATTTCAGCGTTCTCATACACACTAGTGACTACAAACTGCTGCAAGAAGAATGCATGAAATAGTGCAATTTTTGTACTCTGTTGTTTTTAAACTACAAAGATGCAGCAGTAGACCCAAGATAAAGAAAAGCTTAGCGTCTCTAAACAAGGATAACATCCCTGATCAGGAAGCAAATGCAAGGAAGGATAAGCTTATATCAGCAGCAGTGGCAGGGCAGCTTCATATTAAGTGACAATGCATATTGTGTAGCCAGAAGGTCTAAAACTAAGATGGTCTAATTGTCTGTAAATCTGGTGATTTCTACTCATTAGTCTTGCACTCATTGATGAAGATTTCACCATGATTGGGGCAAATGTGATGGTGAACAACGCTCAGCAAAACAAGGAAAGGGAAGTCTCTTTTCATCTATGTCACAGGAATCTCATTAAATTTGATGAATCTTTTGAAACTAATTACAAGCCTGCACACTGACCAAAGACTAAATTACCCCAATTAATGTATTTAAAAAATCTATTGAGTAAAGTGAGATATATGCTCACTCCTAGGGAAAATGAAGCATCCTCACTGAAAAGTGCAGATGCGCTAGCTTTTTTGCAAGCAGTAGTCATGTTGATGCAGTATGGCATGCCTCTTATTTCTAAGAGTCTCACTCCTTTTCATGAAGTTTCTCATCACAGATACTGACTTCCTAAAGTCTGACAGCAAAGTTGATCCTTCTTAGGGCTTGCTTGCATGAGAAGGATGAACATTAATGAACTTCTGAGAGACTCCTGGAGTTATTGCCTCTTATATTCTATTCTACTGTGACTGCATTTCCAGTTGTCTAACTAGTCTGCTTCTCTGATAATTAGAGGTTTAGTTTCCCTGCTTGAGGAAAGATTGCAAAACTTCTTTTGATTTGGTGTTTTGTTCTTGTATGGGTTACTGGAACAATTTTTAATGTTAAAATTTTTTATTACTTTGCTCTTTAGGCACTCACTGTTTTCCTTGAGTCCTTGATAAAGCTGAAGAACTTGATAGGTATTTAGGGAGATCAAATATCACAATCTTTTTTCCCTCCTTTTCTATTTATGACTTACTTTACCAAAAATTTAATAGTTAATCAAGAAATTGGTAGTTCTTGTTCTTTGAGGGAGTTTTGAGTAAACTGAATTTTAAAGAAAAAAGTGTATGAAACAGTATAATAGTGGAAGTAAATTCATTCAAAAGTTAAATTACTGTGAAATGTTGGCTTTTGCATGCTTTTCTGTTGGAATGTTTTAGTTTGAATTGAGATATGTCTTTAATAAAGTTAATGTGCCAATCTAATACATGTACTTTTTAGATAATTATGAACAGAATATCTTTATTACATGTCAAGTTGTAGTAACTGAGCAGTAGATGTTGACATTTGTACTCAAATTGAAATGCATGAAAATCTGTGATTTTTTATTATGGACCAAGCAGAAAATTTAGATGTAAAACAGTAGCATGACTGTTCCATTCAAAGTAATATCAGTGACATATATTCTTGATGTTGCTGAAGAAAAAAGGTTTGTGCCTTTAAATGACATTGGAAATTCACTACTTGGAAATTAAAATATACATGCACACATTCTAAATAAATAAATCTCCAGTTATCCCAGTATTCTACAGTTTTCATTATTATTTTTAGCTGTTTTGGTGGAAGCACAACATTTGATAACCATAGTGTTATAACCATGATTACTGTTAGTATCGTTATTGTAATTGTTATTATTATAGGATGATATACCACTTGAACTCCATCTGCTGTGATTCATATGGCATGATCTATGTAATTTATGGTATCTCTGTGTTAAAAATGTCTTTGTTTACTCTGAATATGCATAATAGGGTAGTATTTGATGCTGGAAGATAATGGATAGGCATATTTTATACCTTCAGCACTTAAGAGTTTTAGTCCTATAAAATGCCTCAGTTGCTTTGTCAATTTGATTAAACTTTTACTGAAATTATGATATATGGAAAGGCATGACTTAAATAACTCAAATAACTTTTTAAATTTGTTGATGAAACAGGTAATCCATTAATTTGTTTATCTATCCTTTGCCCCAGTTTGCACATTTTTCCTTTTTTTCTACCAGTTGTACTTCAGCTTTTCACTTCTTATTCACAAAGTAATGCATTTCTGCCCTATTGAATACCACTCATTCTAGACATTGCTTTTTAAACAGCAGCTGTTAGAGCTCACATCAGTATACTGAGTTACTCATCACTAGCATTTCACAGTTATTCCTTATTCTCATTGCACAATTCTTCTACAATGTCTCTGTAGGTCTGAGCTTGATTTTGTTTGACAAAATGTCTCTACAGCATCACACAATTAAAGACATATTCTTTCCTTTACAAAACCTTATTTGTTACCAGATTTTTGTGCATATTACATAAACTTATGGTTTCTTTACATTTTTGATATCCTTAACTATCGTTCTAAAAAAATAAATATTTAATGACCAAAAATCCAATAAAAGCTATATGATGGAGAACTTTTAGCTAAAACTCCTTGTTTTAAAACTCCTTTTAGAATAGACTACTTAAGTATTCATTTAGCCTGGAGGATCTGTGTGAAATATCCCTAGAAAACCCTACATTGCCTTCAGCAGTGAGATGTGTTCTGTTTACAGTGGAAGGGTGTCCAAGAGAAATGAAGAGTGACTAGTAGCATGTGAGAAAGCATTGAATTAAAACAATGTTTCCATTGTGTAGAATATCTTCCAGTGTATATGAAACCATATTGAATTGTCGGGCTGTAATTTTTTTTTTTCATTTGCCTTTATTTAATTTGAGAAACAAGTTGATACTGGTTGTCTAGTTCTTGACAATTTCTACAAGGTGTTTTGAATTTAGTTCTAGAATTCTTACTGAATTTTGAGTTAAATTGCACACTGTAAGTTGCAACAGGAATATGTTTTAAGCTACATGTGCTAAGCAATAAAGCAGAAGTTATTTTCCTGAAATAAAGCATAGCAGCTGTTGTAAAATAAATGTATAATTATTCAGGGTATATACATTTGTGGTACATTGCTAATTTCTCTTATTATACAAAGGCAGAAATCATGTCATGCACTGTAGGATTTTGGATACAAAGTTTTTTTGTATTTGACTGTTTGTATGATAAAGTGAGATAGACATAAATTATTATAGAATAAATGCCAAGTGCTCCATGAATTCTTCTGGGAATATCTCAAAGCAATGTGTGATTTTCACAAATACATGTATATTAGATCATCTATATAAAATAATTCAGTACTATTGATTTCTTTCTAACATGTACATTAAAAAGAAAAAGGTGAAAAATGTATTAGCAGAAGCAAACTATACAAAGGCAGATGTATCATCCACCGAGCAGAAATGTACTTTTTCTTTTTGCTTCTGACTTGAAATTTATGAAGACTTATTCAGACTCAGGGGTGTTGTAAAAGTAGCATGTCTGCTGTTGTTATCTGCTAGAATTTCTCAGTATTATTCACATTGTCTCATTCCTGGTGATTTGTTTCAAAATACATGCCACCTCTCACCAGCAGATCAAAGTTGAAAATATGAGACATATGAAAGAGATGAGACATTCTACTGCATCTCGCTCTGGAGTCTTCAGCACAGGAAAGACATGGACCTGTAAAGTGGATCAAGAGAAGGAGCAAAAAATATTATTAGAGGAATGAAGCATAACCTCTCTTACAAGGAAAGGCTGAGAGAGTTGGGATTTTTCAACCTGGAGTCTCTAAGAGAAGGCTCCATGGAGAACTTATTGTGGCCTTTCAATAATTAAAAGGGGCCTATAGGAAAGCCTGCAGCAATGGAAGAAGGGGTAATGATTTTAAACTAAAAGAGGCAAGATTTAGACTAGATACATGGAGGAAACTTTTTATGATGGGGGTGGTGAAACACTGGAACAGTTTGCTCAGAGATTCTGTAGATGCCCCATCCCTGGGAACATTGAAGGTCAGGTTGAATGAGTCTCTGCAATCTCATCTAGTGTAAGGTATCCCTGCTTATGTCAGGGCAGTAGGGCTAGATGACCTTTAAAGGTCTCCCTTCCAACCCAAATTATTCTGCAATTCTGTCCTTTCATTGTTGTAGATCACGTACATAGATGTGCGGGAAAAAGCCTTTTTATATTCTCCTCTTAATATTCGTCTTGATATCTAGGTTTTCAGTGTAGGCTTTGGCAGTAGAAAAAGGATCAGTGACACATGAAGTGTTCCCTTGCTTCAGCAGTGTGAGTAGCTGTCTGTGTGAAAAACAGCAGGATCATATTCTTTCTGGTGTAGTTTATGACTAACAAGTTCTTTTTATTTTCTGTGCTGTAAAGAAACCTTTCACTAATGAGATCCTTTTCTAAGACTTACCAGTGCAGTGCCTTTGCTCATAAGATGAAATCTCGTTTCCCTTATTTTTTTTTTCCTTTTGTGCTTACCAGTTGGACAATTTGTCCCAAGTAGCACAGCTTCTTTCACTGTTACAAATCTAATCTGTTGATAATGAAGTGAAAAAATGAGCTTGTGGTTAGACGGTAAAGAGTAGTTACAAAATTTTGTCTTTTCTGTTTTGTAAGCCTAGAGCAGGAAATAGTTATGAAATTAAAGAATAATTTTATTTGTTCTTTTCTCATGAGTGAAGTACTCTGAAATTTGTAGAAGTATGGTATGTGAGGGTTTATCAAGAGCAATTAATAAACTCTTATTTTTTGTTGTGAATGTATATTATTTATGGGTTTTGAGAGAACTTCTACCTCTAGAAGTCATGGCCAGTATTAGGCCTTGTCTTTAGAAAGAATATTCCTTAAAGAACTAAATTACACAACTTAAAAAAATAATTTTTGGAGATGATAAAAAAAATCCCCTTGAGACATTCATATAAAAGTCTTGCTGCTAATTAAAAATGGCCATAATTATTCAACAGAAACACTTAATTATGACAGTAAGAAAAAAATTTGAATTAATTAATATTCATGATTTTTGACAGTGGAAAGCTCGTAGACAAACACAAGTGTTACAAGAAGAAGAATTCGCTTGTGACTTTTCATTTGTCTGTTACATCCAAAGAATGTGACTGTCCTGAAAGGAACTACTTCATAAAGATGAAAAGTTGACATAATGTCCTCTTTTTCTAAGCAAGGGTTGCCAGCCCAGTATAACTAGGGAAATACTTGCTTTCATTTCTTCCAGATTTTAAAGTTAATCTTTCAGCTAAAACTAGATCAGATATTGATTCTCAATTTATATTTTTCAAATTTAAATGGAGAATGAACACTTATTCTGTATAGTAATTGAGCTGGAGAGGCATTTAACATCCAAAGTATTGATTAGCATTTGCTTGTTTATGCACAATTGATTGCAAACTGCAGTTAAGTCTTATTTTGAAACACTCAGGTTTCATTCTGTATGATGTTAAGACTTGCGTATTAATAACAGTGAGATAATGATTTTATCCTGTGTCTTTATCAAACACACATACCATTGGCAAAGCAAAAGGTTTTCCCTTTTGCCATGCTTACAGTGCTTAAAAGGAATAAGATTATTTTTTTATTTATTGGGTTCAGTTTGTTTGTTTGGAATTTTTGTTTTTTAGAAACAGCAGTATTTACTGTGATTACATATTAAATGTGATTGCAAAGACATGTAGTGGCATCAGGTGTAAAGGAAATAAAAAGCATGTGTTGAAGTTGTAGCTTCATGCTACAACAAAGACTAGAAATCATCAATTGCTACTCATTCAAATCATAGTGGGTGAGCTGTGCACCATTTCTCAGTATGATCTCAGAAGTTAGGTTAGTAGTGGGCAAGTACAGCCAGTTGAAGAACATTTATACCCTGGTAGTCTCAAGAATTAGTGGGGGGGGCAGAAAATACTACTTCAGTGCTGATGCATAATAAAACAAGAAGAAATATTTAGAGATATACTCCTCTCAGATACAGAGTGGATTCTGTTACAGTTCCAGTAAGTGGTGTTTGTTGTACTAAACGGAATGTGGTATTTTTCACTTTCAGATACTTGTGATGATCAGTTGTTGTCTGCTTTGCCTCAGTCATCATTCAGCAGTTCCTCAGAGCTGTCTAGCAGTCACAGCCCTGGATTTGCAAGGCTTAATCGAAGAGATGGTGAGTGCATTTTACTGGTTGATTGATTTTTTTTTTTTATATAATTTTTTTAAAATTTGCCCTTGTGCACAATATTAAAGTGATACATAACTCGATATGGTCCAGATTTTTCCTAAAGTGAACGAAACTTGCCGGTTAATTTATTATTCATGTAAAACCTCTACATAAATATTCTGAATCTCTACAGTTTTTAATTTTCTTTTATTTAATAACTTATCATACGTTCTTACTCTTTTTGGTCAATTATAGGATTTTTTTTTTAGGTAAATGCAATTAAAATTAGATAGCATTGTTATTTTTGTCTTTTCTGATGTAGCTAAAAGGTTTAGACTCTTGGATATCTGTTGGAATCTCTGAATATTAACCATTTTAGCTGAAGTTTAGGGGTGACTCAAATATTATACATTGTAGGAATAAGAAATTATATTTTTTAAAAAAATTATTGTTAACATGTTTTTTATTTCTAGGGATGGCACTCTTACTACACTTTCTGTGTGAAGAACATGCATTCTCAAGATTTTTGACAATATCTTTTAGGTTGCATAAAATCTATCAAAAAATTATTTAAACTGTCAAGACATAGCACATAAGACTTTATGCTGTCTGTATGGTCTGTTTATAACAATTATTTTCTGAAGTCATGTAAAAAAATACATACAAGTACATTGAACATTAAACAGCTAAAAATACCAAGAAATCTCGATCATCAGTCTCATTAAGTAAGCTCAGTCATTTCTGTCAATAACGTGCTAAAAGCAATTTTTCTCCTTTTTTTTTTTTTTTTCCCTAGCCTGTCAGCAAGGTTCTTGGTTTTAACATCACAGTGCTAATGCTATGGAGGAATAAATACCTTTAGGAAGGATTGTATTAAAATTTGACAATATGCTGTTATTGGTAAACAAAATCCTACTCATTGACATATCGAAAAAAGAAAATCCACTGTTTTAAAATTATGGCTTTTAAAGCAGCTAACCTCTCTGTTAAAATGAAAACATTTTAAGTATCCAAGACTGTATGTTACTGTTTCAGATCATTTTTGTCTGATATTTGTAAATCAGCTGTGAAATACAATATAGTTTTAAATTCAAAGACATTATGAAACTCAACTTCCCACCCTGTGGTAATCTGTTTGACAACATGAGTGCTTAGTGGCTGGATCTGCTCTATGGGCTTACTGAGGAAGGAGCACCTATGGATACTGACTTCTGTTTAATTACTGCTGATGAGGAGTCTGATAAATCAACTGATACAAAGGTGCAGTCCTAGAAGACTTCACTGAAATTCTGCATCATGGGTCAAAATCTAGTTTTAATAACTCAACATTAATACAGACAATGAAAACAGCAGTGGTTATCTGGAGACATTCAAATACATCAAATTCTCCTCATATATGCAATTGTTACATTTTACATTAATTTATATAAATAAATCTTAAAAATATTTTGTACTGCCAAAAGCACTTCTGTCCTTGGATCTCCACAGTTTACTGGAACATTGGCTATGTACTGATACATAGAAACTATAGTGAAGAAGGAATATCCCTATCTCTTTAGTTATCCTAGTGTACATGTTTGACTTGTTTTGTATGAGAATTATTTATCATGGAAAGACTTGCCTTAATTTCAAGTAGTATATGCTCTTAGAATCTTAAATAACACATGTATTATCATCATATTGATCTTCTCAAAAGATTTCAAAAACTTTTTCCATTTGGCTCTCTTCATGTTCTGTGAACTTGTTTGTACCATGTTAGCATGCATTTTTTTTAGATTTAAATTTTTCTTTCCATTGCCCTGTAGTGTATGCACACATTAGAAATGCTTATAACCTCACATTTGGTATCATTTGATCTCATGTAGATACAAAGCAGCAGGTAACTTAAAAGATTTGCACGGTCTACCTCTCGTATTGTGTATCTCAGGATCACAGGACTCAAAAGAGTACAGATTTTAATGTCCTATTCATTTGTCTTGTTCAAAGATTTTGTTTTGTTTTGTTTTGTTTTGTTTGTTTGTTTAACGACATGACCAAACTCTTTGCCTAGGCCCCTCTTGATTCATTCAGACATAATTCTATCAAATTGTGTAGATGAGGTGAGATAAAAAATTTCTTCAGTCTTCAATAAAGTAATCCTAAATAAATGTTTTAATTTATATCTTATTCTTTATTTTTCAGAGATTAGAGGCTCAGTACTTGCTGTGGAATCAGGATTACCTTTTCTGTACTGAATTTATATTTAACTCTTTTCTAGTCTATTTAACTCTTTTCAAGGCTAAACGTGTCTATATTTGTAGGTGTATATACATGAAGCTTTATTTGGATGGAACAAAGCTAGTCATTACACATACATGGTTATAAACAAAAATGTTTGGCCACACAAGAAATGATGGCTAAAGTATATAGAATGGGGGAAAAAAAATCTATTATTAGGGAAACATTACTTTTATTGTTGTGTTGTCAGTTATCTCATGGAAGCAATGAACACATTGTTACAGTTTCAGAAGAAATTGTCTGATAATTGAAAGTGGGTTTATCTTAAAATAGATATTTCTCTACTTTGAATAAAACCAAATAATTTATTCAGCCCAGGTTAGTGGTTGGGAGTGATTGTGACTTTCTAATATTCATTTAGGACAGGGAGTTCATGGTTCTAATGCAAGAATATCTTTAGTTCTTAAAATGCCAAAATTAGGGAAAATTGAATGCAATGTAGACAGGAGAAAGCTGAGTGTTTTTACACTTGATTACTTAGGAGTCTCATTTTTGTCATCAGTAAAGTAATAATGTTGTATGACTTTCTAATTTTAAATAATAGCAAAATATGATTATAGTTCAAGTTAGATGTATTCAGATTTAGCTGGTTGACATACAAAGCATTTTTTATTACTATATGAAAGTATTTCCACCAAAATTCAAAGGAGACTCTAAGGCTAACTTTGTTCAATACTTTTGTTGATTATGTACAAATAAGCCCAAATCACTTGTGACTAAATGCATAATGAAATTAAGATTGGTGAAATAGTGAATAGTCATGGCAAAACAGTTATGCAGAGATATGCTAATCATTTTACCTTTTGAAATAAACACTTTAAAGGAGTGATTTACACAGAATTTAGGGGAAAGAACAGACATTTATTGAACAGGAACTGTCTTCTACAAAATTGTTTCTGAGATTGATCTAGGAGTTGATTAGAAATTCTCCCTTAGCATGTTCTCTAGCAAAAAGAAATAATTAAGCTTGTGCATATACAAACAGAAGAAAGAAGTTCATCTGTCCATATGGCTTCATACTTTACCACTGAGCTGTGTTGTAAAATTCTGAATCCTGAAAGGCTTGTTGAAATTCTAGGCTGTCTTTCTATGCCACTGTGAATAGGTGACATAAAAAGTGTTTAGGGGAGGTACTCTTTATTTACATAACTATTCATATGAGACTGAAAGAAACAAAAGGAAAAACCAAACAACTTTTTTATAGGCATCCCAAATGAAAAGGAAAAAGTGGACGGCATGCAGAGTATACCTACCAGGGATAGTGATAGGAAACATGAGTACAAGTACGAATATCTAGCCTAGACCATAAAGGATGTGCTTCTGTCCACTCTTTACCAATAATTTACATGATGAGTAGTCAGTTGAAGTTTGGCACTACAGATGGTTTGCTCTGTCTGCAAATTCTTCACCTGTTATTTCTCAGCCATGATCTGTGGAAGAACCCTCTATCACATAGAGAGAAGGCTGTGTCATTCTTGAGCTCAGTGTCTTCTGGTTTTGTCTGCAGTGGGATGAGTATTTCACACTGGTTGTACATATACTCTAATTCACCATTCTTATCCCACGGGAAAAGATTTATTAGTTGCGCTATGAATCATTATACTGTGAGCAGTTATACCCAAGAATGCAGGCCTTCTTTTGAATTAATGAACTTTTGCAACCTTAGAGGTTAAAAAAATCAGAAGTGTTTTGCAAGAGCATACATACCTATGGAAGAACCTTGATATTTGGACAGCTAAATAAGCTAGATAAGGATTTGTATGTGATTATCTTACCCCATATTCACACACAGTTGTTTGATGAAAATATGACAGAAGGAAATTAAATGTAGGAGTTGTTAAACAGCAAAAAAGCTGGCTACAGCTTTCTCTTTCCCTGAAGTGGAAGAAACTCAACTATTTTAATTATGCTGTCAGCTTAAATTGCTAATTTTTCAGAAGCAGCCTGAAAACTGGAATGCATTAACAGCTGCCAAATCTGGGATGTTTTGCTTGTTTTCTTTTTTTTTGTTTTTTTTTTTGTTTGTTTGTTTGTTTCGGGTTTTTTGTTTGTTTTTTGTTTTGTTTTGTTTTGTTTTTTCTGGTGTGTATATGGAGCTTCTTTGTCTTTTTCATTAACATTTACCTTACTGTTTCACTGAAAATCAAACTCACCATATTGCACGCTTATTATTGCAAAGATCATTTAAAAATAGTGTATTAAATATCATACTATAAGATCCGTATTTATTTTTCTTTTATGTAACAGTATAGTTTAATGGCCTTTTTAGAACTTGCACTAAAGTCAAAATGGATAAATGAATTCTAGCAATCAGTAATTAAAGAAAACATAAAGTCAACAGTTAAAGAAAAAACCTCAGTACAATAAGGTCTATTTTCAGCAATTTTTGTTTGTTTTTTTTTTAGAAGCAGCTAACCTTTATAATATAATGCTTACAGTTAAAATTAAAACAACAGAAAAATTCAAAAATTTAATAGCCACTAGGATCATATGCCACCAAATGATAATTAGGAAGAGCTTACTCCCTCCATTTCAGTTGTATGCAAATAAAATTTGTTAAGTTGATAATTTGCTTTGCTATAGCATAAAAAACCCCTCTGAAACTAGAAGAAAAAGGTATAATTTGATGGTCATCATTATGTTTTTATAAATTAACAGCAAATCTAAGTTGAACCATATAGCATCATGACTTAGGTTTTTATGACTTAGCTTACTTCAATAGGTGTGTTAAGAGAAAGGTGAATGTAACAATCTAAATCTTCACTTTTAAAGAATAAAGCAATAAGCACTTGCTTCAGTGATTTCTGCATAAAAGATGAGATGATTTATAGTGCTGTATTGTCAGTGAAATTCCAGTACCATTCAGTTTCTGAGGAAGAAATAGATTTTTTTTTTTCTGTCTGTAACTTCTGCAATAAATACGGCTTTCACTGAGAAAATTGCCATTGATCTCTCAGCATATTAATTATTAAATTGTTTTTAATACAATTGCAAAGCTTCACTTTTTCTGCAGAATGTGTTTTTAACACCTGTGTTAAACACCTTAAAGTACATATATATGGGAACATGAAAGTTGCATGTGGTGTTGCACATGCACATGTTGCACATGCATAATTTTGAGAAATTTTGAAATGTACACCAGCTTTGTTAAAGGTAGAATTTGAAGAAGTATTATTTAAATTCTAAATTTAAATGGAGGCTGCTTTTGTTTTGTTTTGTCTTGCTTTCATATCTGTATGTGGTGTGATTCTGGTTTTGCAAAAGGGTGTAGGGGAGCAGTAAAGGAAAAGTAAGAAAGGGAAAAAGAAAAAGAAAGAAAAAAAGAACTAAATTACTCTTAAGCAGAGTGAATGAATAAAACCAAATATTTGCTAATATTTTAGATATTTACAGTCCACTGTCCTTTCATGAACCTTTAGAGGTTAGGAATATTCATACAGTTATTTCCAGAAACCTAATTCCAGCTTTGTCATCAAAATTCTTTCAAGCATAACAAAGCATAACAAAAGGTTTCAACCAGCTATTTCATGTGTTTCATCGGTGGAATAACAAAACCAAATTATAGTGAAATGTGCAGAAGAAGCAACAAAATGGTAATCAGGGTATTTTATTGTTGAAATTGTTTGGGTCTGTTTTTAGTACCCAAAATACAGCTATGGGGATAGAGAAAAAAATAAGAGCAATTTTTTCAAAAAGTTATGATGAACTACAGTATTGAAGTACTCTCAGAAACAACCTTGAACAGGCTGAGAGCAAGATCAAATAAAAATTGACTTAAAAAAGTAAAATTTGCCAAGACTCATGTATGTTATCTCCTTTGTTAAAGTTCATATAATAAAAAAATAGAAATCTGGATATAGCCATTTTTATATTCTGGGTTTAGACAGTTTTAAGTAAAATATTTTTGAAATCTTAGATATCCAAAATTTGAATAATTGTGATGTCTTTTAGAGAATAAAAAAAAAATTGACTTCCAAGATCCTTTTCAGTAATGAATAATTTGAGATCATACCTCTTTTAATATTTTGAGGGATGGAAAATTAGATCATAAGTAAGAATGTGTCTGCCTTTCCACAGTTTTTTCCTAAATGTTTGGGGCAACGGGGGAAGGGGTTGGAATTACTTTGATGAAAACTCAAAAGCACTCAAAACCATTCACCAATGGTTAGATTGAACAAATCAGGAAATTTGGAAATTTTCCTAAATTAAAAAAAAAGTAGTACATTTTCCATATGATGTAATCATGACTAATTTCAGCTGTAGTGCAAAATAAGTTTGAGTGTAATAAATTCAATCCTTTAAGGAATTCTAAAATTTTATTTTCTAAAGGAAAGTAATATAAAAATAAAAAACATTCTTCTGCCACACCCCTGCAAAAAGTTCTGAGATTTTACACAGCCAAAGGATCTGTGTCTTGACATCTCTTTTAAAATAGCTTTTCTTAGCCTGCTAGGGATTAATTTTCTGGCTTACAATGTATGCTTTTTTTTTTTCTTTTTTTTTTTTTTTTTTTTTGTGTTTTATTATCCTGCTCACACTGCCATTACACTGCAATGCTAGTGCCATCCTAGCTCAGGTCAATGGAGAACTTCGAATTTATAGATTAAATTAACGTCAAAGCTATACAAAATACTGTCATTCTAATGAATGTCCTAGACACTAATACCCTCAGTATCAGATAGGGAAAGAATTAATCTAAATATGGTCATAATCTTTATAATATTGTGTTACATTTATTATATTGCATTCTAGTCTACATCTTAGGATATCTCAAAGATACAGAAAATCATAAACTCTGCAACTTCAGAAAATACTAGATAAGAGCTGAAAGTACATAGACACTCATGAAACGTCTTTAGAAAGTAACAGAATCATCATATTAAGTTGAACAATATATATATTAGAATTTTCTGGTGAAAAGTGACTACGTTGTCTCTGTCTCATTATTTCACTATAAAAGCAAATAGAAATAAAGTCTAAATGGGATTTAATTTTTAAAATTTTTAATGAAATCCAATATTAAAGTTAGATGTAATAATTAAGAATAAATTCAATACACAGATATATTAAATAGCAGCATTATGCAGGAAAAATGCATTTTTGCATACCTAATGACATTTTCATTCTCTTTTTTAAACTTTCTGTCACAAACTGGTCCTGCTCTGCACTTTTGAAGTGAATGAATTCCTATTTCTTAGCTGTTTTGAATACATTTCATTGGTCTCCTGGACAGATGAAGAAGAGCAATCTCTGTCTAACATTTCCTTTTGTTTTTCAGACAAAACAGTAATAATATTTGGTTTAGGTGAATCAGTTAAAACCTGTTACTTGTAAAAAGTTAGACAAAGGAATAAATATTAGATCATGAAAATTAGTGCAGCACAAAACCCAATACGCTATACTTGTTACTCTGTTTTATTCAGTGAACAGTGAAGTCTATCAATTGTTCTTCAATTGATTTTGCTGATGTTTGGGAGCTTGACTGAAAACCAGAGAGGTTGTAATAAATTATTTTGATGCAGATAATTGAAAGAGGGTATCACAAAGGTTTCAGCTGTACAGAGAAGCATATAACAGCACGCTAACATCCTTGCCTGTTGAAATTAATTCCAGTCATTGCTCCTGGTATAAATATCACACAAAACTGCAGTGGTTCAGCTTTGAACAGAAGAGCTTGCATGATAACTTTGTGTACTAGACTTTATGATTTTCTTCACTCTCCAGGCGGTTGTTCCATAACTCCTCCCAAGGACTTAAACCAGTAGAAGTACTGAAGTGATAATGTACTTCTGTGGGTTTTTTTTTAAATTAATTGCATGACGATAAATAGTGAGGTACAGTTAAACATACTTGATTTGGATGGAATCAATAGAAATTTCATAAATATTTTTAAGTCCTTTATAGAAATACTGTTTTTTTAGAGACTTTCCTGCCTGCTTCTTCATTTTCCTCAGTTGTTATTTAACAAAACAAAGAATTCTGTTGGAAGTATAGTAATACAAAGTTCAGCACTGTGCATTTTTGTATAATAATGTAATTTAGAAATCCACAGATTTTAATACATCTTAAAAATAGTATTTTTATCATTTGCAGGATCAAAGTTATTTCTTAGATATTTTCTGCAGTTAAATAATTTATAAACCTGGGGATACTCCTATAAGCCTTAACCTGTGTGTTTTAAAATTTCCATAAATCCTATGACATGCTAGATGCTTTGTATATTTTGTAGGTTTTACAGTCCTCCTTCAATTTTAGATATTAGGCACCTAAACTGCCATGTCATGGAGATTCTAGAATTTAAATAATTTCTTTAACTTTCTGTTGTTGTTGTCTCTTCCCAGTGTCACATTGGTACTTGTAAATTATAGCTTATGAACCATGCTAAATGAAACTAAAAGGTCATCAGTAAATAAGCCTAATCTCCAGTATCTTGAGGTAAAAAAATTATCTTCCTTTATACAGTTTGTGAGTTTATCTAGGCTACCAGCAGTACTGATACTTTGTTCGTCTTAAGAACATTGTATTTTTTGTTGTTTTGGGGTGGTGTGTTTTTTTTTGGGGGGTGTTTGTTTTTGGAAGTCTGTTATTTATTCTACATATCAATGTAGCTTTCATTCTCCTTTTGAGAGCTGAAATGCAGTTGTGCATAAAGCTCCTCATGACTGTGTCTAGAAAGAAAGAGTTCACTATTCACATTTATGAAAAGGTCTCAGTTGAGTGTTTTTGCAAGAGGTGGTTTGGATGTTTTTTAGTGTCTAGCATGCCAGAAATGCAGGAACACAATTATGACCATTGCAAAAGTCAAATTTGCAAACACTCTGAGGTTAGAAAATGAGTGTTTATAGTAGATTTATCATACTGTCTGGCTGATATATGCTCTAATCCTTCAGTAGATAATTGACTTAAATAGAAGTACTGCTGCTATCAGATATACCTGTGCATCACTGCACACTAAAGTTGGTGTCTACCTGAAGTGTAGGTGGATTGCAGGATGTCTTGCTCATAGATTATTCCCTGTACCATTTGCATGAAAACATAAAGAGGTCATTGATAAATAGTCTGACCTACAAAAGAACGGAAAAAAAAAATAATTACATTGTAAGAGTCATAGTAATTGTACATTGCTAAGAATAAATTTCACAAAACCATTACCTCAAGGCTAATTTAAATAAACTGCTTTGGGACAGAAGATAAGCAAAGGGATATGTTACCCTAAATATTTCTGTTTGAAGTAGATGTAAAGGAAAATCTAAAATAAAATTCCAAAGTAAAATCCAAATTATAAAATTACTATCTACATTAACAAATTACTATCTACATTTAACAAAGACATCTTGGGATGCAAAACTAATATTCAAAACTAATTATTCATTCTCAAAGTAATGTAATGAACCTGAAAGTTCAATAGGAATCCTCAAGACTTCTCAAGGTTTGAAATCTGAAACAGAATTTTGAGCCTATTACCCAGGAATTTTGTGAAAAATAATAACTAAAAAAAATACAATAAAAAAGACTAGTACTATGTCTCCAAGAAAATGAGGACTTAGTTAAGAACATTTACATCTTGAAAAAATATGTTTTGCTCATTAAGGGCCAAGAATCGTAGGTAATACAACACAGAAATATTATTTCCCGTTTTATCAATGTTTATCTTTTGTTGATAACTTGAAATGATCTATTATTTTAAAATTTTTTGAAATGTAACAAAGTAGATACATTCCTAAATACCCTGTGTAAGCAGGATAGTACAAGTATAGCTAATGTAATTTTAAAATGCAAATGGGATTTTAAGTACATAATTAGTGTCATTGATGAGGAATGGATTTAAAAATATCCACAACTGAGATCTCAATGTTGCAAGCTGCAAGAAGAGAGACACAAGGGTGGAATTTTAACACAACCACAATCCAGAAACCTTTGCCCTTCTAGCAACATTTCTGATGATAGTTGTATTCTGAATTTTTAAAGGGAGATTGTAGTAACTGTAGTTGTAGTAATCGAATAAAAATAAAAAATATCAATCAAATGTATAAAATAGACTTCATCCCAATTTTTTTTCAGCATGATAGTTTATGTATATTGTTATCTGAGTGCTGGGTAAAAGTTGAGCTCATTATTTTCAGACATAAAGCAGCCAAAGTCTTCCTTTAATATTAGATCCTTGAACTAGAGGAAGATTAATGTCTTTCTGATGGGAAATCAGAAGAGTCTATTGATTCTAAAACATAAATTTTCAAAAGCTCACTGGCAGGAGCTCACTGATAAATCAGTTTTCAGATAGCCTTGATATTTCAACTTCTGATATTTTAAAAGGGATTTAGCTGCCTCATGTTGAAGTGCACCTGATTTCTAAATATAGAATGAAAGGATGAAGTGGAATCTCCACTTTTGCTTTTATTGAGAGGGACAATAGATTTACATCTGGGAAGCAGAACCCTTTGTTTGAGATTATTTTATGTCTCCAATTCTGAAATAGGATGTTTGCAGTTTAAGAGCATTTCTAAAATCATTGATTTTTTAATTAAGCTCAAAAACAAGCAAACAAAAGACAGGAGACCACAAAAAGTGAAAGGATGGATTGATTCTGAATTCAAGTGCTTAAATATTGTAGAAGTACCTTAGATCAAAAAAGATCAGAGTTGGTTTGGGATGAGAAAGAACTGGAAAATTATTTTTTTAAACAATCTTACTAATTTTTCTCCTTTTATGCCAGCTCTTTTACCACAAAAGATTTTTCATACGATATTCAGTAAATCATTTTCATGTTTTTCAATGTATCTTTGCAATATTTATATCCAAAAGCTTCAAGGGTCCTTATAAACATGTTTTGATTGATAAACCAGGAGGGTTTTACTAGCCATTCTAACTTCATTAATTCTAAGAATTCTGGACAACGTATGCAGTGTTGTTTGGTTCAGACCTGTGTTAAGGCATTATCTCTCTAGGTATTCAGTGTATGCTCACAGATAACCACCTTGTTAACTGCAGAATATGCTTTTGATTTTTTTATAATAAATGTGTGACTCATTACATTGCTAAAAGACTATTGCATTCTGAAGTGAACACTACTTTGCAAAAGAGACACATCTTCCTTTTTAGATACTAATTACTTCTGAATGTAGCTCACACTAGGAAAAAAACCTTCAATTTCCTTTAGAAGTGATGACTTTACAGTTTTTTCAAAGTGCAGCTATTAAACTGTTCTGAACTACAGAAATGTACGTATTCTGATAAAGTTTTGCAGAATTTATCAATCCATAGTGTCTTGATTTGAGCTGGCAGACTGCCAGCTCTCCAAGTACAGAGTCAGAGTCTCCCTCCGCCTACTGAGAAAAGGGAGGAAAAGAGGGGGAAAATCTCCCCTTCAAACTACGTTTATGCTAAAACTACATTTATTTTTACAGAAAAAGAGAAAATTAGAAGAAAGTACAATGCATGCTCACACAAGTTAAAAACAGCAAGAAATAATTTTTCACTTCCCAGTAAACACACAAATCTTACTATTCCAACCACAAGCTACTTCAAAGAACTCAATCCCCAGAGAGACAGACCTAAGCAGAAAGAGAAGAACCAAGAATAAACATTTTACTTCCCCAAGACAACTGGTGAGCCGATGCTGTGGGCCTGGGCCTCCCCATTTCTCTTGGGACAGCACAGTGTGTCCTTCCAGGAGGGATGCTGTAAAACAACTGACCTAAGCCATTCCCACACTGGCTCTTACCCTCTTTTGAGATGATGTCATACTATGGTATGAAATACAATGCTACTAGCTAGAAGAAGTCAGCTAGCTCAGGCCTAGCTCAAATCACCTGACAGTCTCAGGCCTACCTAAAAAATCCAAAGCCTAAATTTAGGCCTACACCTAGGCAAACCCATAACACATAGCCATATAAATTTCCATTTTGCTAAGGAGCAAAATATTCAAGTAAAAGTATTTTGAGCATTAACTGTGTTTGCCTTGTACATAATCTAAAACGCAGTAAACCAGAACAGATGTTGGTCTTGCTATTGATTTTGTAATGATGAATCAGGATTTCTGTATTTTAAAGTAATGATTTTATAGATTTGTTTTCTGTGTGATCCTAATTTTTGCCCTTACCCTCTAGCACTGTAGCCACATCTAGTTTCTTTCATAAACTGAAAATTATTTTTTAACTTACCTGGACCTCTTTTCTAAGTTACTTCTTTTATACCTTCTAATATCCGCAGCAGTAATAGCTTTAAAATATATTTTGCAGGGAAATCAGAGTGTATAATAAGTAATTTTTGTATAAACTCACAGGACTAGCTACTAATTTCATGCAGAAGGCCAGCTGTCTACATTTAGCAAAAAGTAGACCTTGAAATTGATGAGCGTAGAAGTGTAGTCATGAAAGAGCCGTTCAGGCAAAAATGAAACGACCCATTAAAATCATAGATTTCACAACTCATTACATTGTTGACTGTGTTTCCTCAAGGGACTGTTTTGCCTTTTGGAGAACTAAGAAGGCTTGATTATTTTTCCAGCCTGCAGAAATATGGAAAAGCTTTCATCATTTAATCTTTTACAGGATGCAAGTGCTATAGATGTAAGTATTTGTAAAAATAAAACAGGAAAAGAAAACAAACAAAACCCTCCACCTCACCTTCAATTTTTAACTGCAACAAAGAATCTCTTGTTTTTGCTGTTATAAAAATATTTTTCACATAAAATTAATTATGGCATCATAATTGGTGCCTTTAACTTTTCTAGTATTTTTACATGGAAACACAGGGTAACGTAATGAAACCGTGAAGATTAGAGTTGCTAAAGGGGCCATACACATGCATAGGATTCTTCGCACTCAAATGAGAGAGCACAAACCCTACCATGTCTCTGTTCTCATTTCTTAAGAGCATGCAAGATAGGTTTTTCTCCCACAAATCCAGAAAAGTCATGTGTTCATGTTTCCCAGAATTCTTAAAAACTTGTTTCCAAATTCATCTATTTGACTGATCCATGTCTTTGACTTTTCACATACTCAAAGACAGTATTTTCAACTAGACTGAGACTTTGTAAGGCACTGTTAGGAAGTTCTTCCTCAGGTATCTATCCATCATTTTCTGGGGCTGAAAATTGTAAAGAAACTAGGAAGAATTTGGTAAACTTCAGACTGAACTGGGATTTCTGGCACACCAAATTATAACACCAGGAATGGCAGTATGAATACTGCTGGACTGTTTGACCTAACGCAAGGATCTGAAGCAGCTGGAGTCTTACCCTGGAGGGCCATACATTATAACAAATAGGTAGAATTTTCTGAATGCCGAAATTTTGCTTTCAAGACAATATTCCCAGTACAGTTTCTAGCTGTATTCCATTAGCTGTAGCTCTTAAATCCTTTCATGTCTCTTTTACACTCATTTACCTGAAATTTACACAATTTCTAAGTTCAAAAGTAAAAAAGGCCAAATATTTGAGTAGCTTCTACTTGCTGAGACAGTTTTGTCTTTCACGGTTACAAATGTCTTTCTGACCTTTAATCCACATTCCAGACAGCCTGGACTCAATTTCACAGTTAAACTAACAGACATTCAAACCAGATATGAAGGCAATGCTCCTGGTTGGCTATCACATGTAGGAATTGACCTTGAAGGGATCCTTGGCAGGATATCCTACCATGAAAATACTTATCTGAATACATTTTCCACCTCAAAATCCCGATGGACATTGAATGTTACCTACAACTGATTCAGGTTTTGGTACAAAAGAGCCTTTGAGTTGTGATTGAATCAAAAGCAAATAGTATCGTAGCATCTTCATCCATGATGTAAAAGTTGTCTAATGGCAGTATCAGTTTATCCTCCATTTGTGCAACATGTTTGTGCAACAGCATCCATATTTATGCGTGAAATGAACTGCAAAATACATTTCCTCATTTCAGTTCTGGTACTTGGTGTTAGCCCATAAATCTCAGAAGCACCAGTACTTTAGTGGAGCAGTGCAGACAGACCTTTCAGAGTTACTTAATAACATATCTTGATATTTTTTTTTCCATTTTGTGTATCAGACAAATGTGGTGATTGATAGAAAAAGGGGGAAAACCCCCGTATTCTTAACACACACTTGTCACCTAATAACTAACAAAATCCTGATATAAATATTAAAATTCCTAAAGGCATTGTCAGGTGAAAAAAACCCAAACAAAAAAATAAAAACAAAACCAAACCAACCAACCAAACAAATAACAACAAAAGAAACCAATTAAAAAAACCCAAAAAACAAAAACCTAGAAAAAGAGAGAAAATAAGCCTGAAACACTAAAGTTATAAGTCTGGTAGAGTTTGAACTACCTGGAAATAATGGATAACCTTAATAATAAACCATACTACGAAGATTTCCTATAATTGAATTCTTCCTACATTTTTTACAGATCAGTGGATTTGAAATCCAGATCTATATCTTTTCAATTTTGTGTAGCTTAATGAGGGAGGAAGAACATGTCAGGTCTTGGCAATCTATGGCTGAGCAATCAAAATTTCGAGCTGACATCTAGCTGTAAAAGGTTCCCATACTATGGTCAGCTGAGAGCAGGTTTGTGATTGATTTTGGCCTGTTCCAAGCCCATCTGTGTAGCATCCTATGTGGTTAAATAAAATGTACTTATTAGTGCTAAACTACTTAAGGAATAGAAGTTGAAAGTGGAATTTTGATGATTAGATCTCTAATGTCTGTGATAGCTCATACACTGGTTTGTCAGACACTGAATACTATTTCTGGGGTTTTTTAAATTTTTTTTATCTTTTATTTTTTTTTATTTTTTTTTTTATTTTTGCAATGACCCAAAGCCATTCTATATTAGTGTAGTTTACTAACGTACTCCTTTTAACCTCCTCCTCTTCACCCCCAGATAAGGCTATAATACTGTGGGTGTACTCTGTACCAGTGTGGGAGAACAGAATATTCTTGGGTTGCTTTTATCATTTTTGAAATCATCACCATCATCATCATGGCTAGGCTTTGCAAACGAAGATTTGGGAAGGGCACTACCCACGCTTGCTGCAAGTGTGCTGGTGGCTGAAAAGGTCAATACGGGATAGGCAAGTCAAGTCACAAAAGGCACAGCGGGTCTTGTTTGGCGATATTGACAAGCAATGGTTCTTTCTGTGTTGTCGTTTTTCCTCAAGACTGATTCTGCATGCATTCTCAAAGGAAACAGCAGCATTGTGAATGGCGTGTCTCCATGAAACCCGATTGGAAGCCAAAGTGAACAATTGATGGCAGTCAATATGGCCAAGGCTGAGGTGTTGTTTCAGGGAGTCCTTGTATCTCTTCTTCGGGGCTCCTCTC